>CM050846.1:30414086-30694086 GCA_027580175.1 Siniperca scherzeri
GGTATCCTCCACATGTGTGCTATTGTGAACGTAGAAATATGTTTCCAAGAGGCTTCGGATGAAATGACAGCTTTGACTCAGTCGAATTGAGAAAATAAACAGATCTCATAGAAAGAAGGTGAAACTGACTAGTTACTCTGCAGGGACAAAGTGTCAAAAGAAACAAGTCAATTGTGGTATCCTCCACATTTGTGTGCTATTGTGAACGTAGAAATGGGTGTCTCAGGAATTTGAACCTGAATCTAGTATAATGATGAAATTGATGTCTGGGGACAAAGTTTGACAAGAAACTCAAGACAAATCACGTTGTTCTTCATAGGTGTCTGGTTTGTGATCTTACTATAATAACATGTTTCTCCAGAATCCTCTGTGAGGAAATATGATAATCCTATTGACTGAAAATACAAAATTGTAATAGAAAAAGTTGAACATCTGCTGTCAGGAGACAAACTCAAATCAAACAATGATGTCCATCATCAAAATCTAGTTTTTAATGTTTCTAAGAGGCCCGGGAAACAAAAACAGCTTCATTTTGAAAGTAGAATATGCTCTCTGAGTACCTCTAGAAAGAAATTAAACCTGAATCTAGTATAATGATGAAATTGATGTCTGGGGACAAAGTGTCAAAAGAAACAAGTCAAATTGTGGTGTCCTCCACATGTGTGCTATTTTGAAAGTAGAATATGCTCTCTGAGTACCTCTAGAAAGAAATTAAACCTGAATCTAGTATAATGATGAAATTGATGTCTGGGGACAAAGTGTCAAAAGAAACAAGTCAAATTGTGGTATCCTCCACATGTGTGCTATTGTGAACGTAGAAATGGGTGTCTCAGGAATTTGAACCTGAATCTAGTATAATGATGAAATTGATGTCTGGGGACAAAGTGTCAAAAGAAACAAGTCAAATTGTGGTGTCCTCCACATGTGTGCTATTGTGAACGTAGAAATGGGTGTCTCAGGAATTTGAACCTGAATCTAGTATAATGATGAAATTGATGTCTGGGGACAAAGTGTCAAAAGAAACGAGTCAATTGTGGTATCCTCCACATGTGTGCTATTGTGAACGTAGAAATGGGTGTCTCAGGAATTTGAACCTGAATCTAGTATAATGATGAAATTGATGTCTGGGGACAAAGTGTCAAAAGAAACAAGTCAATTGTGGTATCCTCCACATGTGTGCTATTTTGAAAGTAGAATATGCTCTCTGAGTACCTCTAGAAAGAAATTAAACCTGAATCTAGTATAATGATGAAATTGATGTCTGGGGACAAAGTGTCAAAAGAAACGAGTCAATTGTGGTATCCTCCACATGTGTGCTATTGTGAACGTAGAAATATGTTTCCAAGAGGCTTCGGATGAAATGACAGCTTTGACTCAGTCGAATTGAGAAAATAAACAGATCTCATAGAAAGAAGGTGAAACTGACTATTTCCTAAAGTGTCAAAAGAAACGAGTCAATTGTGGTATCCTCCACATGTGTGCTATTGTGAACGTAGAAATGGGTGTCTCAGGAATTTGAACCTGAATCTAGTATAATGATGAAATTGATGTCTGGGGACAAAGTGTCAAAAGAAACGAGTCAATTGTGGTATCCTCCACATGTGTGCTATTTTGAAAGTAGAATTGGCTGTCTGAGTAACTCTAGAAAGAAATTAAACCTGAATCTAGTATAATGATGAAATTGATGTCTGGGGACAAAGTTTGACAAAGAAACTCAAGACAAATCATGTTGTTCTTCATAGTTGTCTGGTTTGTGAAGCTACTAATATAACATGATTGTCCAGGTTCCTCTGTCAAGAAAAACGAGGTGAATCCCTATTGACTGAAAATACAAAATTGTAATAGAAAAAAGTTGAACATCTGCTGTCAGGAGACAAACTCAAATCAAACCATGTTGTCCATCATCAAAATCTAGTTTTTAATCTTTCTAAGAGGCCCCGGGAAACAAAAACAACTTCATTTTGAAAGGAAACTTATATTATGGAAAAAAGTTCTAACTGAACATCTACTGTGTGGAGACAATGTCCAAACTCAATTCAAGCCATTTTCTCATGTTAATCATATATTTGTTAATATATCTAATGTAGAAATATGTTTCCAAGAGGCTTCGGGATGAAATGACAGCTTTGACTCAGTCGAATTGAGAAAATAAACAGATCTCATAGAAAGAAGGTGAAACTGACTATTTCCTAAAGTGTCAAAAGAAACAAGTCAAATTGTGGTATCCTCCACATGTGTGCTATTGTGAACGTAGAAATGGGTGTCTCAGGAATTTGAACCTGAATCTAGTATAATGATGAAATTGATGTCTGGGGACAAAGTTTGACAAGAAACTCAAGACAAATCGTGTTTTTCTTTATAGGTGTCTCGTTTGTGATCTTACTATAATAACATGTTTCTCCAGAATCCTCTGTGAGGAAATATGATAATCCCTATTGACTGAAAATACAATATTCTAATCGATAAAAGTTGAACATCTGCTGTCAGGAGACAAACTCAAATCAAACAATGATGTCCATCATAAAAATCTAGTTTTTAATGTTTCTAAGAGGCCCTGGGAAACAAAAACAGCTTCATTTTGAAAGGAAACTTATATTATGGAAAAAAGTTCTAACTGAACATCTACTGTGTGGAGACAATGTCCAAACTCAATTCAAGCCATTTTCTCATGTTAATCATATATTTGTTAATATATCTAGTCAAAATCTAGTTTTTAATCTTTCTAAGAGGCCCC
The DNA here is from genome assembly GCA_027580175.1 of Siniperca scherzeri. Taxonomy (NCBI): domain Eukaryota; kingdom Metazoa; phylum Chordata; class Actinopteri; order Centrarchiformes; family Sinipercidae; genus Siniperca; species Siniperca scherzeri. The sequence continues at coordinate 30,416,821 of CM050846.1, forward strand.
GGGAAACAAAAACAGCTTCATTTTGAAAGGAAACTTACATTATGGAAAAAAGTTCTAAATGAACATCTACTGTGTGGAGACAATGTCCAAACTCAATTCAAGCCATTTTCAGATGATATTCATATATTTGTTAATATATCTAACGTAGAAATATGTTTCCAAGAGGCTTCGGGATGAAATGACAGCTTTGACTCAGTCGAATTGAGAAAATAAACAGATCTCATAGAAAGAAGGTGAAACTGACTAGTTACTCTGCAGGGACAAAGTGTCAAAAGAAACGAGTCCAATTGTGGTATCCTCCACATGTGTGCTATTTTGAAAGTAGAATTGGCTGTCTGAGTAACTCTAGAAAGAAATTAAACCTGAATCTAGTATAATGATGAAATTGATGTCTGGGGACAAAGTTTGACAAAGAAACTCAAGACAAATCATGTTGTTCTTCATAGTTGTCTGGTTTGTGAAGCTACTAATATAACATGATTGTCCAGGTTCTTCTGTCAAGAAAAACGAGGTGAATCCCTATTGACTGAAAATACAAAATTGTAATAGAAAAAAGTTGAACATCTGCTGTCAGGAGACAAACTCAAATCAAACCATGTTGTCCATCATCAAAATCTAGTTTTTAATCTTTCTAAGAGGCCCCGGGAAACAAAAACAGCTTCATTTTGAAAGGATACTTACATCATGGAAAAAAGTTCTAACTGAACATCTACTGTGTGAAGACAATGTCCAAACTCAATTCAAGCCATTTTCTCATGTTAATCTTATATTTGTTAATATATCTAATGTAGAAATATGTTTCCAAGAGGCTTCGGGATGAAATGACAGCTTTGACTCAGTCGAATTGAGAAAATAAACAGATCTCATAGAAAGAAGGTGAAACTGACTATTTCCTAAAGTGTCAAAAGAAACAAGTCAAATTTGTGGTATCCTCCACATTTGTGTGCTATTGTGAACGTAGAAATGGGTGTCTCAGGAATTTGAACCTGAATCTAGTATAATGATGAAATTGATGTCTGGGGACAAAGTTTGACAAGAAACTCAAGACAAATCGTGTTTTTCTTTATAGGTGTCTCGTTTGTGATCTTACTATAATAACATGTTTCTCCAGAATCCTCTGTGAGGAAATATGATAATCCCTATTGACTGAAAATACAATATTCTAATCGATAAAAGTTGAACATCTGCTGTCAGGAGACAAACTCAAATCAAACAATGATGTCCATCATAAAAATCTAGTTTTTAATGTTTCTAAGAGGCCCTGGGAAACAAAAACAGCTTCATTTTGAAAGGAAACTTATATTATGGAAAAAAGTTCTAACTGAACATCTACTGTGTGAAGACAATGTCCAAACTCAATTCAAGCCATTTTCTCATGTTAATCATATATTTGTTAATATATCTAATGTAGAAATATGTTTCCAAGAGGCTTCGGGATGAAATGACAGCTTTGACTCAGTCGAATTGAGAAAATAAACAGATCTCATAGAAAGAAGGTGAAACTGACTATTTCCTAAAGTGTCAAAAGAAACAAGTCAAATTTGTGGTATCCTCCACATTTGTGTGCTATTGTGAACGTAGAAATGGGTGTCTCAGGAATTTGAACCTGAATCTAGTATAATGATGAAATTGATGTCTGGGGACAAAGTTTGACAAGAAACTCAAGACAAATCGTGTTTTTCTTTATAGGTGTCTCGTTTGTGATCTTACTATAATAACATGTTTCTCCAGAATCCTCTGTGAGGAAATATGATAATCCTATTGACTGAAAATACAATATTCTAATCGATAAAAGTTGAACATCTGCTGTCAGGAGACAAACTCAAATCAAACAATGATGTCCATCATAAAAATCTAGTTTTTAATGTTTCTAAGAGGCCCTGGGAAACAAAAACAGCTTCATTTTGAAAGGAAACTTATATTATGGAAAAAAGTTCTAACTGAACATCTACTGTGTGGAGACAATGTCCAAACTCAATTCAAGCCATTTTCTCATGTTAATCATATATTTGTTAATATATCTAGTCAAAATCTAGTTTTTAATCTTTCTAAGAGGCCCGGAAACAAAAACAGCTTCATTTTGAAAGGAAACTTACATTATGGAAAAAAGTTCTAAATGAACATCTACTGTGTGGAGACAATGTCCAAACTCAATTCAAGCCATTTTCAGATGATATTCATATATTTGTTAATATATCTAACGTAGAAATATGTTTCCAAGAGGCTTCGGGATGAAATGACAGCTTTGACTCAGTCGAATTGAGAAAATAAACAGATCTCATAGAAAGAAGGTGAAACTGACTAGTTACTCTGCAGGGACAAAGTGTCAAAAGAAACGAGTCAATTGTGGTATCCTCCACATGTGTGCTATTTTGAAAGTAGAATATGCTCTCTGAGTACCTCTAGAAAGAAATTAAACCTGAATCTAGTATAATGATGAAATTGATGTCTGGGGACAAAGTTTGACAAGAAACTCAAGACAAATCATGTTGTTCTTCATAGGTGTCTGGTTTGTGATCTTACTAATATAACATGATTGTCCAGGTTCCTCTGTCAAGAAAAACGAGGTGAATCCCTATTGACTGAAAATACAATATTCTAATCGATAAAAGTTGAACATCTGCTGTCAGGAGACAAACTCAAATCAAACAATGATGTCCATCATAAAAATCTAGTTTTTAATGTTTCTAAGAGGCCCTGGGAAACAAAAACAGCTTCATTTTGAAAGGAAACTTATATTATGGAAAAAAGTTCTAACTGAACATCTACTGTGTGGAGACAATGTCCAAACTCAATTCAAGCCATTTTCTCATGTTAATCATATATTTGTTAATATATCTAATGTAGAAATATGTTTCCAAGAGGCTTCGGGATGAAATGACAGCTTTGACTCAGTCGAATTGAGAAAATAAACAGATCTCATAGAAAGAAGGTGAAACTGACTATTTCCTAAAGTGTCAAAAGAAACAAGTCAAATTTGTGGTATCCTCCACATTTGTGTGCTATTGTGAACGTAGAAATGGGTGTCTCAGGAATTTGAACCTGAATCTAGTATAATGATGAAATTGATGTCTGGGGACAAAGTTTGACAAGAAACTCAAGACAAATCGTGTTTTTCTTTATAGGTGTCTCGTTTGTGATCTTAATATAATAACATGTTTCTCCAGAATCCTCTGTGAGGAAATATGATAATCCCTATTGACTGAAAATACAATATTCTAATCGATAAAAGTTGAACATCTGCTGTCAGGAGACAAACTCAAATCAAACAATGATGTCCATCATAAAAATCTAGTTTTTAATGTTTCTAAGAGGCCCTGGGAAACAAAAACAGCTTCATTTTGAAAGGATACTTACATCATGGAAAAAAGTTCTAACTGAACATCTACTGTGTGAAGACAATGTCCAAACTCAATTCAAGCCATTTTCTCATGTTAATCATATATTTGTTAATATATCTAACGTAGAAATATGTTTCCAAGAGGCTTCGGGATGAAATGACAGCTTTGACTCAGTCGAATTGAGAAAATAAACAGATCTCATAGAAAGAAGGTGAAACTGACTATTTCCTAAAGTGTCAAAAGAAACAAGTCAAATTGTGGTATCCTCCACATTTGTGTGCTATTGTGAACGTAGAAATGGGTGTCTCAGGAATTTGAACCTGAATCTAGTATAATGATGAAATTGATGTCTGGGGACAAAGTTTGACAAGAAACTCAAGACAAATCGTGTTTTTCTTTATAGGTGTCTCGTTTGTGATCTTACTATAATAACATGTTTCTCCAGAATCCTCTGTGAGGAAATATGATAATCCCTATTGACTGAAAATACAATATTCTAATCGATAAAAGTTGAACATCTGCTGTCAGGAGACAAACTCAAATCAAACAATGATGTCCATCATAAAAATCTAGTTTTTAATGTTTCTAAGAGGCCCTGGGAAACAAAAACAGCTTCATTTTGAAAGGAAACTTATATTATGGAAAAAAGTTCTAACTGAACATCTACTGTGTGGAGACAATGTCCAAACTCTATTCAAGCCATTTTCTCATGTTAATCATATATTTGTTAATATATCTAGTCAAAATCTAGTTTTTTAATCTTTCTAAGAGGCCCCTGGAAACAAAAACAGCTTCATTTTGAAAGGAAACTTACATTATGGAAAAAAGTTCTAAATGAACATCTACTGTGTGGAGACAATGTCCAAACTCAATTCAAGCCATTTTCAGATGATATTCATATATTTGTTAATATATCTAATGTAGAAATATGTTTCCAAGAGGCTTCGGGATGAAATGACAGCTTTGACTCAGTCGAATTGAGAAAATAAACAGATCTCATAGAAAGAAGGTGAAACTGACTAGTTACTCTGCAGGGACAAAGTGTCAAAAGAAACGAGTCCAATTGTGGTATCCTCCACATGTGTGCTATTTTGAAAGTAGAATTGGCTGTCTGAGTAACTCTAGAAAGAAATTAAACCTGAATCTAGTATAATGATGAAATTGATGTCTGGGGACAAAGTTTGACAAAGAAACTCAAGACAAATCATGTTGTTCTTCATAGTTGTCTGGTTTGTGAAGCTACTAATATAACATGATTGTCCAGGTTCCTCTGTCAAGAAAAACGAGGTGAATCCCTATTGACTGAAAATACAAAATTGTAATAGAAAAAAGTTGAACATCTGCTGTCAGGAGACAAACTCAAATCAAACAATGATGTCCATCATCAAAATCTAGTTTTTAATCTTTCTAAGAGGCCCCGGGAAACAAAAACAGCTTCATTTTGAAAGGATACTTACATCATGGAAAAAAGTTCTAACTGAACATCTACTGTGTGAAGACAATGTCCAAACTCAATTCAAGCCATTTTCTCATGTTAATCATATATTTGTTAATATATCTAATGTAGAAATATGTTTCCAAGAGGCTTCGGGATGAAATGACAGCTTTGACTCAGTCGAATTGAGAAAATAAACAGATCTCATAGAAAGAAGGTGAAACTGACTATTTCCTAAAGTGTCAAAAGAAACAAGTCAAATTTGTGGTATCCTCCACATTTGTGTGCTATTGTGAACGTAGAAATGGGTGTCTCAGGAATTTGAACCTGAATCTAGTATAATGATGAAATTGATGTCTGGGGACAAAGTTTGACAAGAAACTCAAGACAAATCGTGTTTTTCTTTATAGGTGTCTCGTTTGTGATCTTACTATAATAACATGTTTCTCCAGAATCCTCTGTGAGGAAATATGATAATCCCTATTGACTGAAAATACAATATTCTAATCGATAAAAGTTGAACATCTGCTGTCAGGAGACAAACTCAAATCAAACAATGATGTCCATCATAAAAATCTAGTTTTTAATGTTTCTAAGAGGCCCTGGGAAACAAAAACAGCTTCATTTTGAAAGGAAACTTATATTATGGAAAAAAGTTCTAACTGAACATCTACTGTGTGGAGACAATGTCCAAACTCAATTCAAGCCATTTTCTCATGTTAATCATATATTTGTTAATATATCTAGTCAAAATCTAGTTTTTAATCTTTCTAAGAGGCCCGGAAACAAAAACAGCTTCATTTTGAAAGGAAACTTACATTATGGAAAAAAGTTCTAAATGAACATCTACTGTGTGGAGACAATGTCCAAACTCAATTCAAGCCATTTTCAGATGATATTCATATATTTGTTAATATATCTAACGTAGAAATATGTTTCCAAGAGGCTTCGGGATGAAATGACAGCTTTGACTCAGTCGAATTGAGAAAATAAACAGATCTCATAGAAAGAAGGTGAAACTGACTAGTTACTCTGCAGGGACAAAGTGTCAAAAGAAACGAGTCCAATTGTGGTATCCTCCACATGTGTGCTATTTTGAAAGTAGAATTGGCTGTCTCTAGAAAGAAATTAAACTTGAATCTAGTATAATGATGAAATTGATGACCTGGACAAAGTTTGACAAGAAACTCAAGACACATCATGTTGTTCTTCATATGTGTAAGGTTTGTGAAGCTACTAATATGACATGATTTTCCAGGAAACTCTGTAAAGAAAACGAGGTGAATCCCTAATGACTGAAAATACAATATTCTAATCGAAAAAGTTGAACATCTGCTGTCAGGAGACAAACTCAAATCAAACCATGTTGTCCATCATAAAAATCTAGTTTTTAATCTTTCTAAGAGGCCCTGGGAAACAAAAACAGCTTCATTTTGAAAGGATACTTACATCATGGAAAAAGTTCTAACTGAACATCTACTGTGTGAGACAAAGTCCGAACTCACATTAAACCATTTCTTCCATTATGGCAATGAGCAAAAGGTGGCAGCAGCATACATGGAGAGAGCTCAGTTATGGCCATCCATAAAAACGGAGGATGTGAATGGCCTCCAGTCTCTTCCTGCGTGGGTGTTGCAATGCCATGGAAGATGTGCAGTATTTAAATGACTTGGATATGCCCACAAACATGCTGGACATCGTCAAAAAACTGCCGTACAAACTGCGAGATCACTGGAGGAGCCATGCCTGTGACCTGCAAGAAAAATACAACAGAAGAGCAAGGCTCATAGACATCACCTACTTTGTGGAAAAACAGGTAAAAGTTTTGACAGATCCTGTTTTTGGAAACATCCAAGACACTGCTGCTTCTACCCGAAATATGAGCAAACCCAAACTACAGTCACGCTCCAACCTCAAGGGAACTAGCTTTGCCACCACCATCAATTCCGTGGAGAAAGCACCACAGCCTGCAACTAGAGCAAAGTGCACAAAGCCAGCACCAGACAAGAGTTGCCCCTGCTGCACTGGAGGTCACACATTGGAAACATGTGCGCGATTGGAAAAATGGCACACAAAGAGAAAATTGATTTCCTGAAGGAAAAAGGCATATGTTTTGGCTGCCTGTGCACAGGGCACATCAGCAAGTATTGCCAGAAGAGGATTTCCTGCTCAAAGTGTGGCTGCAAACATCCAACAGTGCTCCATAAAGACGGTGTGGCAAGGGCAGAACTGGCGGAGAGAAGTGTCCAGGTGTCAGTGGACAACACTCTGGTTTCCAGTGGGCTTACAGGGGCTGGTGAACAGGATTGCAAGCTCCCTATTGTGCCGGTTCAAGTCAAGGCTAAGAAGGGTAGTAAAGTCATCGTCACATACGCCTTCCTGGACCAAGGCAGTACAGCAGTATTCTGTACAGAGAGACTAATGCACAAGCTCCACCTAACGGGCAGAAAAGCAAACATCCTTCTGAGAACTATGGGACAGGAGAAGGTGGTCAGCAGCTATGTTATGCCAGAGCTGGAGGTTGCAGCCCTCAAAGACGACATCTTCATTGATCTGCCGAAAGCATACACACAGCTGTCCATGCCAGTGCATAGAGCAAACATTCCAACAAACCAGGATTTGACAAAGTGGCCATATTTGAGACACCTCTCCTTACCACAGATTGAGGCCGGGATTGAGTTGCTGATCGGGACCAATGTTCCAAGAGCCATGGAACCGTTGGAAGTCATCCGCAGTGAGAGCAATGGACCCTACGCGATAAGGACAGTGCTGGGCTGGACAGTAAACGGACCACTGACAGGAAACGGTGGGGAGGCCGCTTGCTGTGAGCAGCCAGCAACTGTGAATAGCGTGTCCATTGTGAATTTGGATGAACTGTGGCAACAGCAATATAAGATGGACTTTCCCGATTCTGCTGTGGAGGAACAAGTCGGCCTGTCTAGAGAGGACCTGAGGTTCCTGGATTTGGTCACAAATTCAGCAAAACACCTTGATGGTCACTATCAGGTCTCCTTACCTTTGAAAAATCCTGATGTCAGCATGCCAAACAACAAGAAAGTGGTGGAACAGCGTCTGAACCACCTGAAGAGGAGGCTCCAGAGGGATCCCCAGTTTCATGAGGAGTACAACACCTTCATTAACGACCTCCTCATTAAGGGATATGCTGAAAGAGTCCCCGAGGAAGAGCTGGACCGGAGTGATGGCAGGGTTTGGTACATTCCGCACCATGGTGTCCACCACCCTACAAAAGGAAAACTCAGAGTCGTGTTTGATTGTGGTGCCAGTTACAAGGGAGAATCTCTCAATGAACAACTGCTGGAAGGCCCCGATCTAACCAGCTCACTGATTGGAGTGGTCACCCGGTTCGGGAAAGAGCCTGTAGTCATCGTGGCTGACATAGAATCTATGTTTCATCAAGTCCGGGTGCCTCCAGAAGATGTCGAACTGTTGCGATTCCTCTGGTGGCCAAAAGGAGACCTGAGTCAAGCACCATGTGAATTCAGGATGAAGGTGCATCTCTTTGGAGCTACGTCGTCCCCGAGCTGGGCCAATTTTGCTCTCAGAAAGTGTGCGGAGGATCATGGACACAAATACAAGGAGGAGACGGTGGAGAAAATGCAGCACTGCTTCTACGTGGATGACTGTCTGGTGTCAGTCGCTACAGAGGAGGAAGCACTGACATTGTGCCACGAGCTCGTGTCTCTTTGTGCCAAAGGGGGTTTCTGTCTGACTAAGTGGCTCAGTAACAGGCCTGCAGTGCTTGAAGCGGACCCGGAAGCCCACAGAGCGAAAGCAGTGATGCAGTGGGACTTAGAGAGAGTTTTTGCCCATTGAGCGTGTGTTGGGTGTGGAATGGTGCATTATGTCAGACACTTTCAAGTTCAAAATCGTGCTGAAAGACAGACCACTCACTCGTAGAGGGATCCTTTCGACAGTCAGTTCGATTTATGACCCTCTGGGAATGCTCAGTCCAGTTGTCCTGAAACCAAAGAAGCTTCTGAGAGGAATTGGATGGGACGATCAGATACCAGAATCGGCCTGCAAAGAGTGGCTAAAGTGGCTACAAGGGCTCCACCTGCTGGAAAAGTTCGAGCTGAGCAGATGTTTGAAACCTGTGGAGTTGGGAGAAGTCACAGTGGCTCAATTACATCACTTCTGTGACGCCAGCGATGAGGGCTATGGCACAGTCCCTTACCTGCTGCAAAAGAATGAGCACCTCGAAAAGCCCAGTGCTTTCATCATGGGAAAGGCTCGGGTGGCCACTCTGAAGACCATGACCATCCCGAGAATGGAGCTCATTGCTGCGACAATGGCCAGTCACATGGATGTTCTGTGGAGGAAGGAGCTGCGCATGCACCTGCAAGACTCTGTGTTCTGGGCCGATAGTGCCTCTGTGCTCAAGTACATATCTGATCTGGTTTGGAAGCGCTGGACAAAGGAATATCTACCTCTGTTACAGGAGCGACAGAGATGGACTGGAGTCCAGAAGAACCTCGTCTCAGGAGATTTAGTTCTCCTGATGGACAGTACAGCGCCTAGAAATTCATGGATTATGGGACGCGTATTGCAAACGTTTCCGGATCGAAAAGGCTTTGTCCGCCAAGTCCGTATCAACACCAAAAGCAGCTGCTTGGACAGACCCATCACCAAGGTCTGTCTGTTGCTGGAGTCTGAGGAGGCAGCATAAGGACGATGCTGGCCTCTGGGTGGACTGTTTTTTCTGAACTCTGTTCTTGGACTAATGGACATTGGGACAGTTTGACTCTGACCACTAGACTGTGGACTATTTGGTCAAAAGTTGACCAGCAGAAGGACTATTGCCAGAGTGGATCTATTTATGGACTATTACTGATCTATTACAGCTAATGAATTGGGATGTGTTCTTTGGCAATTGTTGTATGTCTCCTATTATGCATATGGAATATTAATTATTATGTGGGACCTAATAATTAGGGGCTGGTGTGTAGGAGACAGAACATGGGTGCACTGTGTGTTTTGCTGCATGTGTGTGGGTTGGTCTGGTGCTGAGGGGGCGGAGCTCACGGGAGCTGGTGCGCGTGCACGTATGTCTGTAAAGGTGAGCACTTACCTGAGGCCAGGTTGTTGAGTGTCGCGGACGGGTAGCCGTAATTTTCGTTGACCGCCTGATTTTCCTGTTTTTTGTCCATCTACGTTACCTGTTTTAGGCATCTGGTTTTCATGTCCATCCTCTGTCTGCCGTGCTTTGATGGCTCAAGTGCAATAGACCTACAAAACGCATGTTGGATCTCAGAACATTTGTAAAGTACAGACAATTAAGCGCGTCACAAATGTTCGAACCCAGGACCCACCTCTGACCCTCACCGCGGCTGCAAGGTTGGTTAAGGAAGCCGCTATATTTGTCAACAAAAACTGGCATTTTGAATGAAAAACGCCACGCTCAAGCGCCAAGAGCCAAGTCATCTCGCCCAAATTAGCCGGAGAACAAAGGAGCTGCAGCTAAGTGCCACAAACGCCACGCTACTCATTCACCTGGAGACAGGTAGGCCTGAACCTGTTTGTTTGTGAATCAAGGAATCTGGTTTGCTTACGCTTCATGGTGCGTAATGAGCGGTGGCGCAGTCTCTCTTTGAATTATTGGATGTGGATGTCGGGACTTTGTGGCATAAATACGTGGCGTTGGTGTTGTCTGAAAAGACTAAAGATTGTTGAATTGAATCACAACTGTCAATGAATTTTTAACGCAATGTTTTGGATGGAGCACATGTGAGGAAAACGGCTGCGTTGGTTCACCTGAAATAAAACCACAAAGAAATGAGTGAAATAAATGCTTTTGATGAATGTTCAAAATGGAAACGCAAACTGGAAAAGAATTAAACTGACATTAAAGGCTTTGGAAAACAAGATTGAGCAGCTCCAGCATGGGCGTAAAGGTGCCGTGAATAAAATAAAGGCGCTTATTCCGCAAATAAAAGCGCAAATGAAATCAAAAGAAAATGCATCTGAAAATCTGAAATTCCCTCACTCCTGGACAACGTGGATTCACTCTGCAAAAAGGCCACTGAGCTGCACAAAGAACTGCTTCCTCTACTTCCAGAAGATGAAATTGCAAAACAAAACGAGTGGTTTTTCGCAATTATGGACTACAGCGATACATTCAAGGAACGAGTGGAAGAATGGAAACGGGAAAATATGTGTGAGAGCTCAAATCAAATGCCCACCGAATCAAACAATTGTGAGCAAAACTCAGTGGAGAAAAATGACGCCGTGCTTGCAAATATAAAGAACCCTCCTGTGCCCGTGTCTTTGGCACAAAACGCACAAGACACGGTGCGCCCTAATGACAGCGCTTCAAATGTTTCGAGCAAAAAAACACGCTCACACAGCTCATCTGCCTTACGCGCCTCTGCTTGCCTCAAAAGTGAAACAAACCTGGCAGTTCTGGCCGCAAAACAAAAATATTAAAGGAAAGGTATGCTCTGGAAGAGGAAGAGTTAAAGCTGCGTAAAAGACGGGAACAGCTCATACTGGACAGTGAAATGGCGGAGGAAATGGCAAAACTGAGCGTCATAAAATCACAGAGCAGCATCAGTGCCAGATCAAAGTCAAAGGTTTCTGATGGAATGAACTCATATTGTGAAAGGTTATGTTCTAAACCCCAACTCAATGTCAATGCCACTGAATTTGTTCCATCACAGCCAGCTGTCAAACAAAACCACAGTACACATGAAATTAAACAATCAACTGTAAGACCCAAAGTCAATTTATCTGCTGAAGCAATGCCCCACTCATTTGCACTGCAGCGCTATTTAATGTCTCCTCTAGAACGTGAAACCAATCTGACACAGCAGCAAAATGTCTTGAATAAAATGATGGCTCACACAATGACAGTGTGCTGGACATAATGAGGAAACAAAATGAAATCACTACACTCCTCATGCAACAACAATGCCTCTCTGCACTTCCAAAAAGAGAAATTCCCATCTTTGATGGTAACCCTCTCAGGTATCACTCTTTCATTAAAGCATTTGAAAATGGAGTGGAACGAAATACAAGTAACAGCAGTGACAGACTTTATTTCCTCAAACAATACACCAAAGGGCACGCAAAAGAGCTGGTCAGAAGTTGTCAACATCTGGATTCAGACAGAGGTTTTGAGAGAGCCCAAGCTTTACTAAAAGAGCATTATGGCAATGAGCAAAAGGTGGCAGCAGCATACATGGAGAGAGCTCAGTTATGGCCATCCATAAAAACGGAGGATGTGAATGGCCTCCAGTCTCTTCCTGCGTGGGTGTTGCAATGCCATGGAAGATGTGCAGTATTTAAATGACTTGGATATGCCCACAAACATGCTGGACATCGTCAAAAAACTGCCGTACAAACTGCGAGATCACTGGAGGAGCCATGCCTGTGACCTGCAAGAAAAATACAACAGAAGAGCAAGGCTCATAGACATCACCTACTTTGTGGAAAAACAGGTAAAAGTTTTGACAGATCCTGTTTTTGGAAACATCCAAGACACTGCTGCTTCTACCCGAAATATGAGCAAACCCAAACTACAGTCACGCTCCAACCTCAAGGGAACTAGCTTTGCCACCACCATCAATTCCGTGGAGAAAGCACCACAGCCTGCAACTAGAGCAAAGTGCACAAAGCCAGCACCAGACAAGAGTTGCCCCTGCTGCACTGGAGGTCACACATTGGAAACATGTGCGCGATTGGAAAAAATGGCACACAAAGAGAAAATTGATTTCCTGAAGGAAAAAGGCATATGTTTTGGCTGCCTGTGCACAGGGCACATCAGCAAGTATTGCCAGAAGAGGATTTCCTGCTCAAAGTGTGGCTGCAAACATCCAACAGTGCTCCATAAAGACGGTGTGGCAAGGGCAGAACTGGCGGAGAGAAGTGTCCAGGTGTCAGTGGACAACACTCTGGTTTCCAGTGGGCTTACAGGGGCTGGTGAACAGGATTGCAAGCTCCCTATTGTGCCGGTTCAAGTCAAGGCTAAGAAGGGTAGTAAAGTCATCGTCACATACGCCTTCCTGGACCAAGGCAGTACAGCAGTATTCTGTACAGAGAGACTAATGCACAAGCTCCACCTAACGGGCAGAAAAGCAAACATCCTTCTGAGAACTATGGGACAGGAGAAGGTGGTCAGCAGCTATGTTATGCCAGAGCTGGAGGTTGCAGCCCTCAAAGACGACATCTTCATTGATCTGCCGAAAGCATACACACAGCTGTCCATGCCAGTGCATAGAGCAAACATTCCAACAAACCAGGATTTGACAAAGTGGCCATATTTGAGACACCTCTCCTTACCACAGATTGAGGCCGGGATTGAGTTGCTGATCGGGACCAATGTTCCAAGAGCCATGGAACCGTTGGAAGTCATCCGCAGTGAGAGCAATGGACCCTACGCGATAAGGACAGTGCTGGGCTGGACAGTAAACGGACCACTGACAGGAAACGGTGGGGAGGCCGCTTGCTGTGAGCAGCCAGCAACTGTGAATAGCGTGTCCATTGTGAATTTGGATGAACTGTGGCAACAGCAATATAAGATGGACTTTCCCGATTCTGCTGTGGAGGAACAAGTCGGCCTGTCTAGAGAGGACCTGAGGTTCCTGGATTTGGTCACAAATTCAGCAAAACACCTTGATGGTCACTATCAGGTCTCCTTACCTTTGAAAAATCCTGATGTCAGCATGCCAAACAACAAGAAAGTGGTGGAACAGCGTCTGAACCACCTGAAGAGGAGGCTCCAGAGGGATCCCCAGTTTCATGAGGAGTACAACACCTTCATTAACGACCTCCTCATTAAGGGATATGCTGAAAGAGTCCCCGAGGAAGAGCTGGACCGGAGTGATGGCAGGGTTTGGTACATTCCGCACCATGGTGTCCACCACCCTACAAAAGGAAAACTCAGAGTCGTGTTTGATTGTGGTGCCAGTTACAAGGGAGAATCTCTCAATGAACAACTGCTGGAAGGCCCCGATCTAACCAGCTCACTGATTGGAGTGGTCACCCGGTTCGGGAAAGAGCCTGTAGTCATCGTGGCTGACATAGAATCTATGTTTCATCAAGTCCGGGTGCCTCCAGAAGATGTCGAACTGTTGCGATTCCTCTGGTGGCCAAAAGGAGACCTGAGTCAAGCACCATGTGAATTCAGGATGAAGGTGCATCTCTTTGGAGCTACGTCGTCCCCGAGCTGGGCCAATTTTGCTCTCAGAAAGTGTGCGGAGGATCATGGACACAAATACAAGGAGGAGACGGTGGAGAAAATGCAGCACTGCTTCTACGTGGATGACTGTCTGGTGTCAGTCGCTACAGAGGAGGAAGCACTGACATTGTGCCACGAGCTCGTGTCTCTTTGTGCCAAAGGGGGTTTCTGTCTGACTAAGTGGCTCAGTAACAGGCCTGCAGTGCTTGAAGCGGACCCGGAAGCCCACAGAGCGAAAGCAGTGATGCAGTGGGACTTAGAGAGAGAGTTTTTGCCCATTGAGCGTGTGTTGGGTGTGGAATGGTGCATTATGTCAGACACTTTCAAGTTCAAAATCGTGCTGAAAGACAGACCACTCACTCGTAGAGGGATCCTTTCGACAGTCAGTTCGATTTATGACCCTCTGGGAATGCTCAGTCCAGTTGTCCTGAAACCAAAGAAGCTTCTGAGAGGAATTGGATGGGACGATCAGATACCAGAATCGGCCTGCAAAGAGTGGCTAAAGTGGCTACAAGGGCTCCACCTGCTGGAAAAGTTCGAGCTGAGCAGATGTTTGAAACCTGTGGAGTTGGGAGAAGTCACAGTGGCTCAATTACATCACTTCTGTGACGCCAGCGATGAGGGCTATGGCACAGTCCCTTACCTGCTGCAAAAGAATGAGCACCTCGAAAAGCCCAGTGCTTTCATCATGGGAAAGGCTCGGGTGGCCACTCTGAAGACCATGACCATCCGAGAATGGAGCTCATTGCTGCGACAATGGCCAGTCACATGGATGTTCTGTGGAGGAAGGAGCTGCGCATGCACCTGCAAGACTCTGTGTTCTGGGCCGATAGTGCCTCTGTGCTCAAGTACATATCTGATCTGGTTTGGAAGCGCTGGACAAAGGAATATCTACCTCTGTTACAGGAGCGACAGAGATGGACTGGAGTCCAGAAGAACCTCGTCTCAGGAGATTTAGTTCTCCTGATGGACAGTACAGCGCCTAGAAATTCATGGATTATGGGACGCGTATTGCAAACGTTTCCGGATCGAAAAGGCTTTGTCCGCCAAGTCCGTATCAACACCAAAAGCAGCTGCTTGGACAGACCCATCACCAAGGTCTGTCTGTTGCTGGAGTCTGAGGAGGCAGCATAAGGACGATGCTGGCCTCTGGGTGGACTGTTTTTTCTGAACTCTGTTCTTGGACTAATGGACATTGGGACAGTTTGACTCTGACCACTAGACTGTGGACTATTTGGTCAAAAGTTGACCAGCAGAAGGACTATTGCCAGAGTGGATCTATTTATGGACTATTACTGATCTATTACAGCTAATGAATTGGGATGTGTTCTTTGGCAATTGTTGTATGTCTCCTATTATGCATATGGAATATTAATTATTATGTGGGACCTAATAATTAGGGGCTGGTGTGTAGGAGACAGAACATGGGTGCACTGTGTGTTTTGCTGCATGTGTGTGGGTTGGTCTGGTGCTGAGGGGGCGGAGCTCACGGGAGCTGGTGCGCGTGCACGTATGTCTGTAAAGGTGAGCACTTACCTGAGGCCAGGTTGTTGAGTGTCGCGGACGGGTAGCCGTAATTTTCGTTGACCGCCTGATTTTCCTGTTTTTTGTCCATCTACGTTACCTGTTTTAGGCATCTGGTTTTCATGTCCATCCTCTGTCTGCCGTGCTTTGATGGCTCAAGTGCAATAGACCTACAAAACGCATGTTGGATCTCAGAACATTTGTAAAGTACAGACAATTAAGCGCGTCACAAATGTTCGAACCCAGGACCCACCTCTGACCCTCACCGCGGCTGCAAGGTTGGTTAAGGAAGCCGCTATATTTGTCAACAAAAACTGGCATTTTGAATGAAAAACGCCACG
The DNA here is from genome assembly GCA_027580175.1 of Siniperca scherzeri. Lineage (NCBI taxonomy): Eukaryota > Metazoa > Chordata > Actinopteri > Centrarchiformes > Sinipercidae > Siniperca > Siniperca scherzeri. The sequence continues at coordinate 30,432,658 of CM050846.1, forward strand.
CTCAAGCGCCAAGAGCCAAGTCATCTCGCCCAAATTAGCCGGAGAACAAAGGAGCTGCAGCTAAGTGCCACAAACGCCACGCTACTCATTCACCTGGAGACAGGTAGGCCTGAACCTGTTTGTTTGTGAATCAAGGAATCTGGTTTGCTTACGCTTCATGGTGCGTAATGAGCGGTGGCGCAGTCTCTCTTTGAATTATTGGATGTGGATGTCGGGACTTTGTGGCATAAATACGTGGCGTTGGTGTTGTCTGAAAAGACTAAAGATTGTTGAATTGAATCACAACTGTCAATGAATTTTTAACGCAATGTTTTGGATGGAGCACATGTGAGGAAAACGGCTGCGTTGGTTCACCTGAAATAAAACCACAAAGAAATGAGTGAAATAAATGCTTTTGATGAATGTTCAAAAATGGAAACGCAAACTGGAAAAAGGGGAATTAAACTGACATTAAAGGCTTTGGAAAACAAGATTGAGCAGCTCCAGCATGGGCGTAAAGGTGCCGTGAATAAAATAAAGGCGCTTATTCCGCAAATAAAAGCGCAAATGAAATCAAAAGAAAATGCATCTGAAAATCTGAAATTCCCTCACTCCTGGACAACGTGGATTCACTCTGCAAAAAGGCCACTGAGCTGCACAAAGAACTGCTTCCTCTACTTCCAGAAGATGAAATTGCAAAACAAAACGAGTGGTTTTTCGCAATTATGGACTACAGCGATACATTCAAGGAACGAGTGGAAGAATGGAAACGGGAAAATATGTGTGAGAGCTCAAATCAAATGCCCACCGAATCAAACAATTGTGAGCAAAACTCAGTGGAGAAAAATGACGCCGTGCTTGCAAATATAAAGAACCCTCCTGTGCCCGTGTCTTTGGCACAAAACGCACAAGACACGGTGCGCCCTAATGACAGCGCTTCAAATGTTTCGAGCAAAAAAACACGCTCACACAGCTCATCTGCCTTACGCGCCTCTGCTTGCCTCAAAAGTGAAACAAACCTGGCAGTTCTGGCCGCAAAACAAAAAATATTAAAGGAAAGGTATGCTCTGGAAGAGGAAGAGTTAAAGCTGCGTAAAAGACGGGAACAGCTCATACTGGACAGTGAAATGGCGGAGGAAATGGCAAAACTGAGCGTCATAAAATCACAGAGCAGCATCAGTGCCAGATCAAAGTCAAAGGTTTCTGATGGAATGAACTCATATTGTGAAAGGTTATGTTCTAAACCCCAACTCAATGTCAATGCCACTGAATTTGTTCCATCACAGCCAGCTGTCAAACAAAACCACAGTACACATGAAATTAAACAATCAACTGTAAGACCCAAAGTCAATTTATCTGCTGAAGCAATGCCCCACTCATTTGCACTGCAGCGCTATTTAATGTCTCCTCTAGAACGTGAAACCAATCTGACACAGCAGCAAAATGTCTTGAATAAAAATGATGGCTCACACAATGACAGTGTGCTGGACATAATGAGGAAACAAAATGAAATCACTACACTCCTCATGCAACAACAATGCCTCTCTGCACTTCCAAAAAGAGAAATTCCCATCTTTGATGGTAACCCTCTCAGGTATCACTCTTTCATTAAAGCATTTGAAAATGGAGTGGAACGAAATACAAGTAACAGCAGTGACAGACTTTATTTCCTCAAACAATACACCAAAGGGCACGCAAAAGAGCTGGTCAGAAGTTGTCAACATCTGGATTCAGACAGAGGTTTTGAGAGAGCCCAAGCTTTACTAAAAGAGCATTATGGCAATGAGCAAAAGGTGGCAGCAGCATACATGGAGAGAGCTCAGTTATGGCCATCCATAAAAACGGAGGATGTGAATGGCCTCCAGTCTCTTCCTGCGTGGGTGTTGCAATGCCATGGAAGATGTGCAGTATTTAAATGACTTGGATATGCCCACAAACATGCTGGACATTGTCAAAAAACTGCCGTACAAACTGCGAGATCGCTGGAGGAGCCATGCCTGTGACCTGCAAGAAAAATACAACAAAAACAGCTTCATTTTGAAAGGAAACTTACATCATGGAAAAAGTTCTAACTGAACATCTACTGTGTGGAGACAATGTCCAAACTCAATTTAAACCATTTTCTCATGTTAATCATATATTTGTTAATATATCTAGTCAAAATCTAGTTTTTAATCTTTCTAAGAGGCCCTGGGAAACAAAAACAGCTTCATTTTGAAAGGAAAATTACATCATGGAAAAAAAGTTCTAACTGAACATCTACTGTGTGGAGACAATGTCCAAACTCAATTTAAACCATTTTCTCATGTTATTCATATATTTGTTAATATATCTAATGTAGAAATATGTTTCCAAGAGGCTTCGGATGAAATGACAGCTTTAACCCAGTAAAATTGACAAAATAAACACATCTCATGGAAATTAAGGTGAAACTGACGATTTCCTCTGTGGGGACAAAGTGTCAAAAGAAACAAGTCAAATTGTGGTGTCCTCCACATGTGTGCTATTTTGAAAGTAGAATATGCTCTCTGAGTACCTCTAGAAAGAAATTAAACCTGAATCTAGTATAATGATGAAATTGATGTCTGGGGACAAAGTTTAACAAGAAGCTCAAGACAAATCATGTTGTTCTTCATAGGTGTCTGGTTTGTGATCTTACTAATATAACATGTTTCTCCAGGATCCTCGGTGACGAAAAACGAGGTGAATCCCTATAGACTGAAAATACAATGCTCTCATCGAAAAAAGTTGAACATCTGCTGTCAGGAGACAAACTCAAATCAAACCATGTTGTCCATCATAAAAATCTAGTTTTTACTGTTTCTAAGAGGCCCTGGGAAACAAAAACAGTTTCATTTTGAAAAGTTACTTACATCATGGAAAAAAGTTCTAACTGAACATCTACTGTGTGGAGACCATGTCCAAACTCAATTTAAACCATTTTCTCATGTTATTCATATATTTGTTAATATATCTAATGTAGAAATATGTTTCCAAGAGGCTTCGGGATGAAATGACAGCTTTAACCCAGTAAAATTGAAAAATAAACAGATCTCATGGAAATTAGGTGAAACTGACGATTTCCTCTGTGGGGACAAAGTGTCAAAAGAAACAAGTCAAATTGTGGTGTCCTCCACATGTGTGCTATTTTGAAAGTAGAATATGCTCTCTGAGTACCTCTAGAAAGAAATTAAACCTGAATCTAGTATAATGATGAAATTGATGTCTGGGGACAAAGTTTAACAAGAAACTCAAGACAAATCACGTTGTTCTTCATAGGTGTCTGGTTTGTGATCTTACTAATATAACATGTTTCTCCAGGATCCTCTGTGAAGAAAAACGAGGTGAAGCCCTATAGACTGAAAATACAATATTCTAATCGACAAAAGTTGAACATCTGCTGTCAGGAGACAAACTCAAATCAAACCATGTTGTCCATCATAAAAATCTAGTTTTTAATGTTTCTAAGAGGCCCTGGGAAACAAAAACAGCTTCATTTTGAAAGGAAAATCACATCATGGAAAAAAAGTTCTAACTGCACATCTACTGTGTGGAGACAATGTCCAAACTCAATTTAAACCATTTTCTCATGTTATTCATATATTTGTTAATATATCTAATGTAGAAATATGTTTCCAAAAGGCTTCGGGATGAAATGACAGCTTTAACCCAGTCGAATTGAAAAAATAAACAGATCTCATAGAAAGAAGGTGAAACTGACTATTTCCTCTGTGGGGACAAAGTGTCAAAAGAAACAAGTCAAATTGTGGTGTCCTCCACATGTGTGCTATTTTGAAAGTAGAATATGCTCTCTGAGTACCTCTAGAAAGAAATTAAACCTGAATCTAGTATAATGATGAAATTGATGTCTGGGGACAAAGTTTAACAAGAAGCTCAAGACAAATCATGTTGTTCTTCATAGGTGTCTGGTTTGTGATCTTACTAATATAACATGTTTCTCCAGGATCATCTGTGAAGAAATACGAGTTGAAGCCCTATAGACTGAAAATACAATACTCTCATCGAAAAAAGTTGAACATCTGCTGTCAGGAGACAAACTCAAATCAAACCATGTTGTCCATCATAAAAATCTAGTTTTTACTGTTTCTAAGAGGCCCTGGGAAACAAAATTTGCTTCATTTTGAAAGGAAAATTACATCATGGAAAAAAGTTCTAACTGAACATCTACTGTGTGGAGACAATGTCCAAACTCAATTTAAACCATTTTCTCATGTTATTCATATATTTGTTAATATATCTAATGTAGAAATATGTTTCCAAGAGGCTTCGGGATGAAATGACAGCTTTAACCCAGTAAAATTGACAAAATAAACACATCTCATGGAAATTAAGGTGAAACTGACGATTTCCTCTGTGGGGACAAAGTGTCAAAAGAAACAAGTCAAATTGTGGTGTCCTCCACATGTGTGCTATTTTGAAAGTAGAATATGCTCTCTGAGTACCTCTAGAAAGAAATTAAACCTGAATCTAGTATAATGATGAAATTGATGTCTGGGGACAAAGTTTAACAAGAAGCTCAAGACAAATCATGTTGTTCTTCATAGGTGTCTGGTTTGTGATCTTACTAATATAACATGTTTCTCCAGGATCCTCTGTGAAGAAAAACGAGGTGAAGCCCTATAGACTGCAAATACAATATTCTAATCGACAAAAGTTGAACATCTGCTGTCAGGAGACAAACTCAAATCAAACCATGTTGTCCATCATAAAAAAAACAATTTTTAATGTTTCTAATAGGCCCTGGGAAACAAAAACAGCTTCATTTTGAAAGGAAAATCACATCATGGAAAAAAAGTTCTAACTGCACATCTACTGTGTGGAGACAATGTCCAAACTCAATTTAAACCATTTTCTCATGTTATTCATATATTTGTTAATATATCTAATGTAGAAATATGTTTCCAAGAGGCTTCGGATGAAATGACAGCTTTAACCCAGTCGAATTGAAAAATAAACAGATCTCATGGAAAGAAGGTGAAACTGACTATTTCCTCTGTGGGGACAAAGTGTCAAAAGAAACAAGTCAAATTGTGGTGTCCTCCACATGTGTGCTATTTTGAAAGTAGAATATGCTCTCTGAGTACCTCTAGAAAGAAATTAAACCTGAATCTAGTATAATGATGAAATTGATGTCTGGGGACAAAGTTTAACAAGAAACTCAAGACAAATCACGTTGTTCTTCATAGGTGTCTGGTTTGTGATCTTACTAATATAACATGTTTCTCCAGGATCCTCTGTAACGAAAAACGAGGTGAAGCCCTATAGACTGCAAATACAATATTCTAATCGAAAAAAGTTGAACATCTGCTGTCAGGAGACAAACTCAAATCAAACCATGTTGTCCATCATAAAAATCTAGTTTTTACTGTTTCTAAGAGGCCCTGGGAAACAAAATTTGCTTCATTTTGAAAGGAAAATTACATCATGGAAAAAAGTTCTAACTGAACATCTACTGTGTGGAGACAATGTCCAAACTCAATTTAAACCATTTTCTCATGTTATTCATATATTTGTTAATATATCTAATGTAGAAATATGTTTCCAAGAGGCTTCGGGATGAAATGACAGCTTTAACCCAGTAAAATTGACAAAATAAACACATCTCATGGAAATTAAGGTGAAACTGACGATTTCCTCTGTGGGGACAAAGTGTCAAAAGAAACAAGTCAAATTGTGGTGTCCTCCACATGTGTGCTATTTTGAAAGTAGAATATGCTCTCTGAGTACCTCTAGAAAGAAATTAAACCTGAATCTAGTATAATGATGAAATTGATGTCTGGGGACAAAGTTTAACAAGAAACTCAAGACAAATCACGTTGTTCTTCATAGGTGTCTGGTTTGTGATCTTACTAATATAACATGTTTCTCCAGGATCCTCTGTGACGAAAAACGAGGTGAAGCCCTATAGACTGCAAATACAATATTCTAATCGACAAAAGTTGAACATCTGCTGTCAGGAGACAAACTCAAATCAAACCATGTTGTCCATCATAAAAAAACAATTTTTAATGTTTCTAAGAGGCCCTGGGAAACAATAACAGCTTCATTTTGAAAAGTTACTTACATCATGGAAAAAAGTTCTAACTGAACATCTACTGTGTGGAGACCATGTCCAAACTCAATTTAAACCATTTTCTCATGTTATTCATATATTTGTTAATATATCTAATGTAGAAATATGTTTCCAAGAGGCTTCGGGATGAAATGACAGCTTTAACCCGGTAAAATTTAGAAAATAAACACATCTCATGGAAATTAGGGTGAAACTGACGATTTCCTCTGTGGGGACAAAGTGTCAAAAGAAACAAGTCAAATTGTGGTGTCCTCCACATGTGTGCTATTTTGAAAGTAGAATATGCTCTCTGAGTACCTCTAGAAAGAAATTAAACCTGAATCTAGTATAATGATGAAATTGATGTCTGGGGACAAAGTTTAACAAGAAACTCAAGACAAATCACGTTGTTCTTCATAGGTGTCTGGTTTGTGATCTTACTAATATAACATGTTTCTCCAGGATCCTCTGTGAAGAAAAACGAGGTGAAGCCCTATAGACTGCAAATACAATATTCTAATCGACAAAAGTTGAACATCTGCTGTCAGGAGACAAACTCAAATCAAACCATGTTGTCCATCATAAAAAAAACAATTTTTAATGTTTCTAAGAGGCCCTGGGAAACAAAAACAGCTTCATTTTGAAAAGTTACTTACATCATGGAAAAAAGTTCTAACTGAACATCTACTGTGTGGAGACCATGTCCAAACTCAATTTAAACCATTTTCTCATGTTATTCATATATTTGTTAATATATCTAATGTAGAAATATGTTTCCAAGAGGCTTCGGGATGAAATGACAGCTTTAACCCAGTAAAATTGAAAAATAAACACATCTCATGGAAATTAGGTGAAACTGACGATTTCCTCTGTGGGGACAAAGTGTCAAAAGAAACAAGTCAAATTGTGGTGTCCTCCACATGTGTGCTATTTTGAAAGTAGAATATGCTCTCTGAGTACCTCTAGAAAGAAATTAAACCTGAATCTAGTATAATGATGAAATTGATGTCTGGGGACAAAGTTTAACAAGAAACTCAAGACAAATCACGTTGTTCTTCATAGGTGTCTGGTTTGTGATCTTACTAATATAACATGTTTCTCCAGGATCCTCTGTGAAGAAAAACGAGGTGAAGCCCTATAGACTGCAAATACAATATTCTAATCGACAAAAGTTGAACATCTGCTGTCAGGAGACAAACTCAAATCAAACCATGTTGTCCATCATAAAAAAAACAATTTTTAATGTTTCTAAGAGGCCCTGGGAAACAAAAACAGCTTCATTTTGAAAGAAAAATTACATCATGGAAAAAAAGTTCTAACTGAACATCTACTGTGTGGAGACCATGTCCAAACTCAATTTAAACCATTTTCTCATGTTATTCAAATATTTGTTAATATATCTAATGTAGAAATATGTTTCCAAGAGGCTTCGGGATGAAATGACAGCTTTAACCAGTTAAATTGACAAAATAAACACATCTCATGGAAATTAAGGTGAAACTGACTATTTCCTCTGTGGGGACAAAGTGTCAAAAGAAACAAGTCAAATTGTGGTGTCCTCCACATGTGTGCTATTTTGAAAGTAGAATATGCTCTCTGAGTACCTCTAGAAAGAAATTAAACCTGAATCTAGTATAATGATGAAATTGATGTCTGGCGACAAAGTTTAACAAGAAACTCAAGACAAATCATGTTGTTCTTCATAGGTGTCTGGTTTGTGATCTTACTAATATAACATGTTTCTCCAGGATCCTCTGTGAAGAAAAACGAGGTGAAGCCCTATAGACTGAAAATACAATATTCTAATCGACAAAAGTTGAACATCTGCTGTCAGGAGACAAACTCAAATCAAACCATGTTGTCCATCATAAAAAACAATTTTTAATGTTTCTAAGAGGCCCTGGGAAACAAAAACAGCTTCATTTTGAAAGGAAAATTACATCATGGAAAAAAAGTTCTAACTGAACATCTACTGTGTGGAGACCATGTCCAAACTCAATTTAAACCATTTTCTCATGTTATTCATATATTTGTTAATATATCTAATGTAGAAATATGTTTCCAAGAGGCTTCGGGATGAAATGACAGCTTTAACCCAGTCGAATTGAAAAATAAACAGATCTCATGGAAAGAAGGTGAAACTGACTATTTCCTCTGTGGGGACAAAGTGTCAAAAGAAACAAGTCAAATTGTGGTGTCCTCCACATGTGTGCTATTTTGAAAGTAGAATATGCTCTCTGAGTACCTCTAGAAAGAAATTAAACCTGAATCTAGTATAATGATGAAATTGATGTCTGGGGACAAAGTTTAACAAGAAACTCAAGACAAATCGTTGTTCTTCATAGGTGTCTGGTTTGTGATCTTACTAATATAACATGTTTCTCCAGGATCCTCTGTGAAGAAAAACGAGGTGAAGCCCTATAGACTGAAAATACAATATTCTAATCGACAAAAGTTGAACATCTGCTGTCAGGAGACAAACTCAAATCAAACCATGTTGTCCATCATAAAAAACAATTTTTAATGTTTCTAAGAGGCCCTGGGAAACAAAAACAGCTTCATTTTGAAAGGAAAATTACATCATGGAAAAAGTTCTAACTGAACATCTACTGTGTGGAGACAATGTCCAAACTCAATTTAAACCATTTTCTCATGTTATTCATATATTTGTTAATATATCTAATGTAGAAATATGTTTCCAAGAGGCTTCGGGATGAAATGACAGCTTTAACCCAGTAAAATTTAGAAAATAAACAGATCTCATGGAAATTAAGGTGAAACTGACGATTTCCTCTGTGGGGACAAAGTGTCAAAAGAAACAAGTCAAATTGTGGTGTCCTCCACATGTGTGCTATTTTGAAAGTAGAATATGCTCTCTGAGTACCTCTAGAAAGAAATTAAACCTGAATCTAGTATAATGATGAAATTGATGTCTGGCGACAAAGTTTAACAAGAAACTCAAGACAAATCACGTTGTTCTTCATAGGTGTCTGGTTTGTGATCTTACTAATATAACATGTTTCTCCAGGATCCTCTGTGAAGAAAAACGAGGTGAAGCCCTATAGACTGCAAATACAATATTCTAATCGACAAAAGTTGAACATCTGCTGTCAGGAGACAAACTCAAATCAAACCATGTTGTCCATCATAAAAATCTAGTTTTTAATGTTTCTAAGAGGCCCTGGGAAACAAAAACAGCTTCATTTTGAAAGGAAAATTACATCATGGAAAAAAAGTTCTAACTGAACATCTACTGTGTGGAGACAATGTCCAAACTCAATTTAAACCATTTTCTCATGTTATTCATATATTTGTTAATATATCTAATGTAGAAATATGTTTCCAAGAGGCTTCGGGATGAAATGACAGCTTTAACCCAGTCGAATTGAAAAAATAAACAGATCTCATAGAAAGAAGGTGAAACTGACTATTTCCTCTGTGGGGACAAAGTGTCAAAAGAAACAAGTCAAATTGTGGTGTCCTCCACATGTGTGCTATTTTGAAAGTAGAATATGCTCTGAGTACCTCTAGAAAGAAATTAAACCTGAATCTAGTATAATGATGAAATTGATGTCTGGGGACAAAGTTTAACAAGAAACTCAAGACAAATCATGTTGTTCTTCATAGGTGTCTGGTTTGTGATCTTACTAATATAACATGTTTCTCCAGGATCCTCTGTGAAGAAAAACGAGGTGAATCCCTATAGACTGAAAATACAATATTCTAATCGAAAAAGTTGAACATCTGCTGTCAGGAGACAAACTCAAATCAAACCATGTTGTCCATCATAAAAATCTAGTTTTTAATGTTTCTAAGAGGCCCTGGGAAACAAAAACAGCTTCATTTTGAAAGGATACTTACATCATGGAAAAAGTTCTAACTGAACATCTACTGTGTGGAGACAATGTCCAAACTCAATTTAAACCATTTTCTCATGTTATTCATATATTTGTTAATATATCTAATGTAGAAATATGTTTCCAAGAGGCTTCGGATGAAATGACAGCTTTAACCCAGTAAAATTGACAAAATAAACAGATCTCATGGAAATTAAGGTGAAACTGACGATTTCCTCTGTGGGGACAAAGTGTCAAAAGAAACAAGTCAAATTGTGGTGTCCTCCACATGTGTGCTATTTTGAAAGTAGAATATGCTCTGAGTACCTCTAGAAAGAAATTAAACCTGAATCTAGTATAATGATGAAATTGATGTCTGGGGACAAAGTTTAACAAGAAACTCAAGACAAATCACGTTGTTCTTCATAGGTGTCTGGTTTGTGATCTTACTAATATAACATGTTTCTCCAGGATCCTCTGTGACGAAAAACGAGGTGAAGCCCTATAGACTGCAAATACAATATTCTAATCGACAAAAGTTGAACATCTGCTGTCAGGAGACAAACTCAAATCAAACCATGTTGTCCATCATAAAAAAAACAATTTTTAATGTTTCTAAGAGGCCCTGGGAAACAAAAACAGCTTCATTTTGAAAAGTTACTTACATCATGGAAAAAAGTTCTAACTGAACATCTACTGTGTGGAGACCATGTCCAAACTCAATTTAAACCATTTTCTCATGTTATTCATATATTTGTTAATATATCTAATGTAGAAATATGTTTCCAAGAGGCTTCGGGATGAAATGACAGCTTTAACCCAGTCGAATTGAAAAAATAAACAGATCTCATGGAAAGAAGGTGAAACTGACGATTTCCTCTGTGGGGACAAAGTGTCAAAAGAAACAAGTCAAATTGTGGTGTCCTCCACATGTGTGCTATTTTGAAAGTAGAATATGCTCTCTGAGTACCTCTAGAAAGAAATTAAACCTGAATCTAGTATAATGATGAAATTGATGTCTGGGGACAAAGTTTAACAAGAAACTCAAGACAAATCACGTTGTTCTTCATAGGTGTCTGGTTTGTGATCTTACTAATATAACATGTTTCTCCAGGATCCTCTGTGAAGAAAAACGAGGTGAAGCCCTATAGACTGAAAATACAATATTCTAATCGACAAAAGTTGAACATCTGCTGTCAGGAGACAAACTCAAATCAAACCATGTTGTCCATCATAAAAATCTAGTTTTTAATGTTTCTAAGAGGCCCTGGGAAACAAAAACAGCTTCATTTTGAAAGGAAACTTACATCATGGAAAAAGTTCTAACTGAACATCTACTGTGTGGAGACCATGTCCAAACTCAATTTAAACCATTTTCTCATGTTATTCATATATTTGTTAATATATCTAATGTAGAAATATGTTTCCAAGAGGCTTCGGGATGAAATGACAGCTTTAACCCAGTAAAATTGAGAAAATAAACAGATCTCATAGAAAGAAGGTGAAACTGACGATTTCCTCTGTGGGGACAAAGTGTCAAAAGAAACAAGTCAAATTGTGGTGTCCTCCACATGTGTGCTATTTTGAAAGTAGAATATGCTCTCTGAGTACCTCTAGAAAGAAATTAAACCTGAATCTAGTATAATGATGAAATTGATGTCTGGGGACAAAGTTTAACAAGAAACTCAAGACAAATCATGTTGTTCTTCATAGGTGTCTGGTTTGTGATCTTACTAATATAACATGTTTCTCCAGGATCCTCTGTGAAGAAAAACGAGGTGAAGCCCTATAGACTGAAAATACAATATTCTAATCGAAAAAGTTGAACATCTGCTGTCAGGAGACAAACTCAAATCAAACCATGTTGTCCATCATAAAAATCTAGTTTTTAATGTTTCTAAGAGGCCCTGGGAAACAAAAACAGCTTCATTTTGAAAGGAAACTTACATCATGGAAAAAGTTCTAACTGAACATCTACTGTGTGGAGACAATGTCCAAACTCAATTTAAACCATTTTCTCATGTTATTCATATATTTGTTAATATATCTAATGTAGAAATATGTTTCCAAGAGGCTTCGGGATGAAATGACAGCTTTGACTCAGTCGAATTGAGAAAATAAACAGATCTCATGGAAATTAAGGTGAAACTGACGATTTCCTCTGTGGGGACAAAGTGTCAAAAGAAACAAGTCAAATTGTGGTGTCCTCCACATGTGTGCTATTTTGAAAGTAGAATATGCTCTCTGAGTACCTCTAGAAAGAAATTAAACCTGAATCTAGTATAATGATGAAATTGATGTCTGGCGAAAAAGTTTAACAAGAAACTCAAGACAAATCACGTTGTTCTTCATAGGTGTCTGGTTTGTGATCTTACTAATATAACATGTTTCTCCAGGATCCTCGGTGACGAAAAACGAGGTGAATCCCCATAGACTGCAAATACAATATTCTAATCGACAAAAGTTGAACATCTGCTGTCAGGAGACAAACTCAAATCAAACCATGATGTCCATCATAAAAAAAACAATTTTTAATGTTTCTAAGAGGCCCTGGGAAACAAAAACAGCTTCATTTTGAAAGGAAAATTACATCATGGAAAAAAAGTTCTAACTGAACATCTACTGTGTGGAGACAATGTCCAAACTCAATTTAAACCATTTTCTCATGTTATTCATATATTTGTTAATATATCTAATGTAGAAATATGTTTCCAAGAGGCTTCGGGATGAAATGACAGCTTTGACTCAGTCGAATTGAAAAATAAACAGATCTCATAGAAAGAAGGTGAAACTGACTATTTCCTCTGTGGGGACAAAGTGTCAAAAGAAACAAGTCAAATTGTGGTGTCCTCCACATGTGTGCTATTTTGAAAGTAGAATATGCACTCTGAGTACCTCTAGAAAGAAATTAAACCTGAATCTAGTATAATGATGAAATTGATGTCTGGGGACAAAGTTTAACAAGAAACTCAAGACAAATCACGTTGTTCTTCATAGGTGTCTGGTTTGTGATCTTACTAATATAACATGTTTCTCCAGGATCCTCTGTAACGAAAAACGAGGTGAAGCCCTATAGACTGCAAATACAATATTCTAATCGACAAAAGTTGAACATCTGCTGTCAGGAGACAAACTCAAATCAAACCATGTTGTCCATCATAAAAATCTAGTTTTTACTGTTTCTAAGAGGCCCTGGGAAACAAAAACAGCTTCATTTTGAAAGGAAACTTACATCATGGAAAAAGTTCTAACTGAACATCTACTGTGTGGAGACAATGTCCAAACTCAATGTAAACCATTTTCTCATGTTATTCATATATTTGTTAATATATCTAATGTAGAAATATGTTTCCAAGAGGCTTCGGGATGAAATGACAGCTTTAACCCAGTAAAATTGACAAAATAAACACATCTCATGGAAATTAAGGTGAAACTGACGATTTCCTCTGTGGGGACAAAGTGTCAAAAGAAACAAGTCAAATTGTGGTGTCCTCCACATGTGTGCTTTTTTGAAAGTAGAATATGCTCTCTGAGTACCTCTAGAAAGAAATTAAACCTGAATCTAGTATAATGATGAAATTGATGTCTGGGGACAAAGTTTAACAAGAAACTCAAGACAAATCACGTTGTTCTTCATAGGTGTCTGGTTTGTGATCTTACTAATATAACATGTTTCTCCAGGATCCTCTGTGAAGAAAAACGAGGTGAAGCCCTATAGACTGCAAATACAATATTCTAATCGAAAAAGTTGAACATCTGCTGTCAGGAGACAAACTCAAATCAAACCATGTTGTCCATCATAAAAAACAATTTTTAATGTTTCTAAGAGGCCCTGGGAAACAAAAACAGCTTCATTTTGAAAAGTTACTTACATCATGGAAAAAGTTCTAACTGAACATCTACTGTGTGGAGACAATGTCCAAACTCAATTTAAACCATTTTCTCATGTTATTCATATATTTGTTAATATATCTAATGTAGAAATATGTTTCCAAGAGGCTTCGGGATGAAATGACAGCTTTAACCCAGTAAAATTGAAAAATAAACAGATCTCATGGAAATTAGGTGAAACTGACGATTTCCTCTGTGGGGACAAAGTGTCAAAAGAAACAAGTCAAATTGTGGTGTCCTCCACATGTGTGCTATTTTGAAAGTAGAATATGCTCTCTGAGTACCTCTAGAAAGAAATTAAACCTGAATCTAGTATAATGATGAAATTGATGTCTGGGGACAAAGTTTAACAAGAAACTCAAGACAAATCACGTTGTTCTTCATAGGTGTCTGGTTTGTGATCTTACTAATATAACATGTTTCTCCAGGATCCTCTGTGAAGAAAAACGAGGTGAAGCCCTATAGACTGAAAATACAATATTCTAATCGACAAAAGTTGAACATCTGCTGTCAGGAGACAAACTCAAATCAAACCATGTTGTCCATCATAAAAAACAATTTTTAATGTTTCTAAGAGGCCCTGGGAAACAAAAACAGCTTCATTTTGAAAAGTTACTTACATCATGGAAAAAGTTCTAACTGAACATCTACTGTGTGGAGACAATGTCCAAACTCAATTTAAACCATTTTCTCATGTTATTCATATATTTGTTAATATATCTAATGTAGAAATATGTTTCCAAGAGGCTTCGGATGAAATGACAGCTTTAACCCAGTCGAATTGAGAAAATAAACAGATCTCATAGAAAGAAGGTGAAACTGACGATTTCCTCTGTGGGGACAAAGTGTCAAAAGAAACAAGTCAAATTGTGGTGTCCTCCACATGTGTGCTATTTTGAAAGTAGAATATGCTCTCTGAGTACCTCTAGAAAGAAATTAAACCTGAATCTAGTATAATGATGAAATTGATGTCTGGGGACAAAGTTTAACAAGAAGCTCAAGACAAATCATGTTGTTCTTCATAGGTGTCTGGTTTGTGATCTTACTAATATAACATGTTTCTCCAGGATCATCTGTGAAGAAATACGAGTTGAAGCCCTATAGACTGAAAATACAATGCTCTCATCGAAAAAAGTTGAACATCTGCTGTCAGGAGACAAACTCAAATCAAACCATGTTGTCCATCATAAAAAAACAATTTTTAATGTTTCTAAGAGGCCCTGGGAAACAATAACAGCTTCATTTTGAAAAGTTACTTACATCATGGAAAAAAGTTCTAACTGAACATCTACTGTGTGGAGACCATGTCCAAACTCAATTTAAACCATTTTCTCATGTTATTCATATATTTGTTAATATATCTAATGTAGAAATATGTTTCCAAGAGGCTTCGGGATGAAATGACAGCTTTGACTCAGTCGAATTGAGAAAATAAACAGATCTCATGGAAATTAAGGTGAAACTGACGATTTCCTCTGTGGGGACAAAGTGTCAAAAGAAACAAGTCAAATTGTGGTGTCCTCCACATGTGTGCTATTTTGAAAGTAGAATATGCTCTCTGAGTACCTCTAGAAAGAAATTAAACCTGAATCTAGTATAATGATGAAATTGATGTCTGGGGACAAAGTTTAACAAGAAACTCAAGACAAATCACGTTGTTCTTCATAGGTGTCTGGTTTGTGATCTTACTAATATAACATGTTTCTCCAGGATCCTCTGTGAAGAAAAACGAGGTGAAGCCCTATAGACTGCAAATACAATATTCTAATCGACAAAAGTTGAACATCTGCTGTCAGGAGACAAACTCAAATCAAACCATGTTGTCCATCATAAAAAAAACAATTTTTAATGTTTCTAAGAGGCCCTGGGAAACAAAAACAGCTTCATTTTGAAAGAAAAATTACATCATGGAAAAAAAGTTCTAACTGAACATCTACTGTGTGGAGACCATGTCCAAACTCAATTTAAACCATTTTCTCATGTTATTCATATATTTGTTAATATATCTAATGTAGAAATATGTTTCCAAGAGGCTTCGGGATGAAATGACAGCTTTAACCCAGTAAAATTGAGAAAATAAACAGATCTCATAGAAAGAAGGTGAAACTGACGATTTCCTCTGTGGGGACAAAGTGTCAAAAGAAACAAGTCAAATTGTGGTGTCCTCCACATGTGTGCTATTTTGAAAGTAGAATATGCTCTGAGTACCTCTAGAAAGAAATTAAACCTGAATCTAGTATAATGATGAAATTGATGTCTGGGGACAAAGTTTAACAAGAAACTCAAGACAAATCATGTTGTTCTTCATAGGTGTCTGGTTTGTGATCTTACTAATATAACATGTTTCTCCAGGATCATCTGTGAAGAAATACGAGGTGAAGCCCTATAGACTGAAAATACAATATTCTAATCGAAAAAGTTGAACATCTGCTGTCAGGAGACAAACTCAAATCAAACCATGTTGTCCATCATAAAAATCTAGTTTTTAATGTTTCTAAGAGGCCCTGGGAAACAAAAACAGCTTCATTTTGAAAGGATACTTACATCATGGAAAAAGTTCTAACTGAACATCTACTGTGTGGAGACAATGTCCAAACTCAATTTAAACCATTTTCTCATGTTATTCATATATTTGTTAATATATCTAATGTAGAAATATGTTTCCAAGAGGCTTCGGGATGAAATGACAGCTTTAACTCAGTAAAATTGAGAAAATAAACAGATCTCATGGAAATTAAGGTGAAACTGACGATTTCCTCTGTGGGGACAAAGTGTCAAAAGAAACAAGTCAAATTGTGGTGTCCTCCACATGTGTGCTATTTTGAAAGTAGAATATGCTCTCTGAGTACCTCTAGAAAGAAATTAAACCTGAATCTAGTATAATGATGAAATTGATGTCTGGGGACAAAGTTTAACAAGAAACTCAAGACAAATCACGTTGTTCTTCATAGGTGTCTGGTTTGTGATCTTACTAATATAACATGTTTCTCCAGGATCCTCTGTGAAGAAAAACGAGGTGAATCCCTATAGACTGCAAATACAATATTCTAATCGACAAAAGTTGAACATCTGCTGTCAGGAGACAAACTCAAATCAAACCATGTTGTCCATCATAAAAAAAACAATTTTTAATGTTTCTAAGAGGCCCTGGGAAACAAAAACAGCTTCATTTTGAAAGGAAACTTACATCATGGAAAAAGTTCTAACTGAACATCTACTGTGTGGAGACAATGTCCAAACTCAATTTAAACCATTTTCTCATGTTATTCATATATTTGTTAATATATCTAATGTAGAAATATGTTTCCAAAAGGCTTCGGGATGAAATGACAGCTTTAACCCAGTCGAATTGAAAAAATAAACAGATCTCATAGAAAGAAGGTGAAACTGACTATTTCCTCTGTGGGGACAAAGTGTCAAAAGAAACAAGTCAAATTGTGGTGTCCTCCACATGTGTGCTATTTTGAAAGTAGAATATGCACTCTGAGTACCTCTAGAAAGAAATTAAACCTGAATCTAGTATAATGATGAAATTGATGTCTGGGGACAAAGTTTAACAAGAAACTCAAGACAAATCACGTTGTTCTTCATAGGTGTCTGGTTTGTGATCTTACTAATATAACATGTTTCTCCAGGATCCTCTGTAACGAAAAACGAGGTGAAGCCCTATAGACTGCAAATACAATATTCTAATCGAAAAAGTTGAACATCTGCTGTCAGGAGACAAACTCAAATCAAACCATGTTGTCCATCATAAAAAACAATTTTTAATGTTTCTAAGAGGCCCTGGGAAACAAAAACAGCTTCATTTTGAAAGGATACTTACATCATGGAAAAAGTTCTAACTGAACATCTACTGTGTGGAGACAATGTCCAAACTCAATTTAAACCATTTTCTCATGTTATTCATATATTTGTTAATATATCTAATGTAGAAATATGTTTCCAAGAGGCTTCGGATGAAATGACAGCTTTAACCCAGTAAAATTGAGAAAATAAACACATCTCATGGAAAGAAGGTGAAACTGACGATTTCCTCTGTGGGGACAAAGTGTCAAAAGAAACAAGTCAAATTGTGGTGTCCTCCACATGTGTGCTATTTTGAAAGTAGAATATGCTCTCTGAGTACCTCTAGAAAGAAATTAAACCTGAATCTAGTATAATGATGAAATTGATGTCTGGGGACAAAGTTTAACAAGAAACTCAAGACAAATCATGTTGTTCTTCATAGGTGTCTGGTTTGTGATCTTACTAATATAACATGTTTCTCCAGGATCCTCTGTGAAGAAAAACGAGGTGAAGCCCTATAGACTGAAAATACAATATTCTAATCGAAAAAGTTGAACATCTGCTGTCAGGAGACAAACTCAAATCAAACCATGTTGTCCATCATAAAAAACAATTTTTAATGTTTCTAAGAGGCCCTGGGAAACAAAAACAGCTTCATTTTGAAAGGATACTTACATCATGGAAAAAGTTCTAACTGAACATCTACTGTGTGGAGACAATGTCCAAACTCAATTTAAACCATTTTCTCATGTTATTCATATATTTGTTAATATATCTAATGTAGAAATATGTTTCCAAGAGGCTTCGGGATGAAATGACAGCTTTAACCCAGTAAAATTGAGAAAATAAACAGATCTCATGGAAATTAGGTGAAACTGACGATTTCCTCTGTGGGGACAAAGTGTCAAAAGAAACAAGTCAAATTGTGGTGTCCTCCACATGTGTGCTATTTTGAAAGTAGAATATGCTCTCTGAGTACCTCTAGAAAGAAATTAAACCTGAATCTAGTATAATGATGAAATTGATGTCTGGGGACAAAGTTTAACAAGAAACTCAAGACAAATCACGTTGTTCTTCATAGGTGTCTGGTTTGTGATCTTACTAATATAACATGTTTCTCCAGGATCCTCTGTGACGAAAAACGAGGTGAAGCCCTATAGACTGCAAATACAATATTCTAATCGAAAAAGTTGAACATCTGCTGTCAGGAGACAAACTCAAATCAAACCATGTTGTCCATCATAAAAAAAACAATTTTTAATGTTTCTAAGAGGCCCTGGGAAACAAAAACAGCTTCATTTTGAAAAGTTACTTACATCATGGAAAAAAGTTCTAACTGAACATCTACTGTGTGGAGACCATGTCCAAACTCAATTTAAACCATTTTCTCATGTTATTCATATATTTGTTAATATATCTAATGTAGAAATATGTTTCCAAAAGGCTTCGGGATGAAATGACAGCTTTAACCCAGTCGAATTGAAAAAATAAACAGATCTCATAGAAAGAAGGTGAAACTGACTATTTCCTCTGTGGGGACAAAGTGTCAAAAGAAACAAGTCAAATTGTGGTGTCCTCCACATGTGTGCTATTTTGAAAAGTTACTTACATCATGGAAAAAGTTCTAACTGAACATCTACTGTGTGGAGACAATGTCCAAACTCAATTTAAACCATTTTCTCATGTTAATCATATATTTGTTAATATATCTAATGTAGAAATATGTTTCCAAAAGGCTTCGGGATGAAATGACAGCTTTAATCCAGTAAAATTGAGAAAATAAACACATCTCATGGAAATTAGGTGAAACTGACTATTTCCTCTGTGGGGACAAAGTTTGACAAGAAACTCAAGACAAATCATGTTGTTCTTCATAGGTGTCTGGTTTGTGATCTTACTAATATAACATGTTTCTCCAGGATCATCTGTGAAGAAATACGAGTTGAAGCCCTATAGACTGAAAATACAATATTCTAATCGAAAAAGTTGAACATCTGCTGTCAGGAGACAAACTCAAATCAAACCATGTTGTCCATCATAAAAATCTAGTTTTTAATGTTTCTAAGAGGCCCTGGGAAACAAAAACAGCTTCATTTTGAAAGGACTTACATCATGGAAAAAGTTCTAACTGAACATCTACTGTGTGGAGACAATGTCCAAACTCAATTTAAACCATTTTCTCATGTTATTCATATATTTGTTAATATATCTAATGTAGAAATATGTTTCCAAGAGGCTTCGGATGAAATGACAGCTTTAACCCAGTCGAATTGAAAAATAAACAGATCTCATGGAAAGAAGGTGAAACTGACGATTTCCTCTGTGGGGACAAAGTGTCAAAAGAAACAAGTCAAATTGTGGTGTCCTCCACATGTGTGCTATTTTGAAAGTAGAATATGCTCTGAGTACCTCTAGAAAGAAATTAAACCTGAATCTAGTATAATGATGAAATTGATGTCTGGGGACAAAGTTTAACAAGAAACTCAAGACAAATCACGTTGTTCTTCATAGGTGTCTGGTTTGTGATCTTACTAATATAACATGTTTCTCCAGGATCCTCTGTGAAGAAAAACGAGGTGAAGCCCTATAGACTGAAAATACAATATTCTAATCGACAAAAGTTGAACATCTGCTGTCAGGAGACAAACTCAAATCAAACCATGTTGTCCATCATAAAAATCTAGTTTTTAATGTTTCTAAGAGGCCCTGGGAAACAAAAACAGCTTCATTTTGAAAGGAAACTTACATCATGGAAAAAGTTCTAACTGAACATCTACTGTGTGGAGACAATGTCCAAACTCAATTTAAACCATTTTCTCATGTTATTCATATATTTGTTAATATATCTAATGTAGAAATATGTTTCCAAGAGGCTTCGGGATGAAATGACAGCTTTAACCCAGTCGAATTGAAAAATAAACAGATCTCATAGAAAGAAGGTGAAACTGACTATTTCCTCTGTGGGGACAAAGTGTCAAAAGAAACAAGTCAAATTGTGGTGTCCTCCACATGTGTGCTATTTTGAAAGTAGAATATGCTCTGAGTACCTCTAGAAAGAAATTAAACCTGAATCTAGTATAATGATGAAATTGATGTCTGGGGACAAAGTTTAACAAGAAACTCAAGACAAATCATGTTGTTCTTCATAGGTGTCTGGTTTGTGATCTTACTAATATAACATGTTTCTCCAGGATCCTCTGTGAAGAAAAACGAGGTGAAGCCCTATAGACTGCAAATACAATATTCTAATCGACAAAAGTTGAACATCTGCTGTCAGGAGACAAACTCAAATCAAACCATGTTGTCCATCATAAAAAAACAATTTTTAATGTTTCTAAGAGGCCCTGGGAAACAAAAACAGCTTCATTTTGAAAGGAAACTTACATCATGGAAAAAGTTCTAACTGAACATCTACTGTGTGGAGACAATGTCCAAACTCAATTTAAACCATTTTCTCATGTTATTCATATATTTGTTAATATATCTAATGTAGAAATATGTTTCCAAGAGGCTTCGGGATGAAATGACAGCTTTGACTCAGTCGAATTGAGAAAATAAACAGATCTCATAGAAAGAAGGTGAAACTGACTATTTCCTCTGTGGGGACAAAGTGTCAAAAGAAACAAGTCAAATTGTGGTGTCCTCCACATGTGTGCTATTTTGAAAGTAGAATATGCTCTGAGTACCTCTAGAAAGAAATTAAACCTGAATCTAGTATAATGATGAAATTGATGTCTGGGGACAAAGTTTAACAAGAAACTCAAGACAAATCACGTTGTTCTTCATAGGTGTCTGGTTTGTGATCTTACTAATATAACATGTTTCTCCAGGATCCTCGGTGACGAAAAACGAGGTGAATCCCTATAGACTGCAAATACAATATTCTAATCGACAAAAGTTGAACATCTGCTGTCAGGAGACAAACTCAAATCAAACCATGTTGTCCATCATAAAAAAAACAATTTTTAATGTTTCTAAGAGGCCCTGGGAAACAAAAACAGCTTCATTTTGAAAAGTTACTTACATCATGGAAAAAAGTTCTAACTGAACATCTACTGTGTGGAGACAATGTCCAAACTCAATTTAAACCATTTTCTCATGTTATTCATATATTTGTTAATATATCTAATGTAGAAATATGTTTCCAAGAGGCTTCAGGATGAAATGACAGCTTTAACTCAGTAAAATTGAAAAATAAACAGATCTCATAGAAAGAAGGTGAAACTGACTATTTCCTCTGTGGGGACAAAGTGTCAAAAGAAACAAGTCAAATTGTGGTGTCCTCCACATGTGTGCTATTTTGAAAGTAGAATATGCTCTCTGAGTACCTCTAGAAAGAAATTAAACCTGAATCTAGTATAATGATGAAATTGATGTCTGGGGACAAAGTTTAACAAGAAACTCAAGACAAATCGTTGTTCTTCATAGGTGTCTGGTTTGTGATCTTACTAATATAACATGTTTCTCCAGGATCCTCTGTGAAGAAAAACGAGGTGAATCCCTATTGACTGAAAATACAATATTCTAATCGATAAAAGTTGAACATCTGCTGTCAGGAGACAAACTCAAATCAAACCATGTTGTCCATCATAAAAAACAATTTTTAATGTTTCTAAGAGGCCCTGGGAAACAAAAACAGCTTCATTTTGAAAAGTTACTTACATCATGGAAAAAGTTCTAACTGAACATCTACTGTGTGGAGACCATGTCCAAACTCAATTCAAACCATTTTCTCATGTTAATCATATATTTGTTAATATATCTAATGTAGAAATATGTTTCCAAGAGGCTTCAGGATGAAATGACAGCTTTGACTCAGTCGAATTGAAAAATAAACAGATCTCATGGAAAGAAGGTGAAACTGACGATTTCCTCTGTGGGGACAAAGTGTCAAAAGAAACAAGTCAAATTGTGGTATCCTCCACATGTGTGCTATTTTGAAAAGTTACTTACATCATGGAAAAAGTTCTAACTGAACATCTACTGTGTGGAGACCATGTCCAAACTCAATTCAAGCCATTTTCTCATGTTAATCATATATTTGTTAATATATCTAATGTAGAAATATGTTTCCAAAAGGCTTCGGGATGAAATGACAGCTTTGACTCAGTCGAATTGAGAAAATAAACACATCTCATGGAAAGAAGGTGAAACTGACGATTTCCTCTGTGGGGACAAAGTGTCAAAAGAAACAAGTCAAATTGTGGTGTCCTCCACATGTGTGCTATTTTGAAAGTAGAATATGCTCTGAGTACCTCTAGAAAGAAATTAAACCTGAATCTAGTATAATGATGAAATTGATGTCTGGGGACAAAGTTTAACAAGAAACTCAAGACAAATCATGTTGTTCTTCATAGGTGTCTGGTTTGTGATCTTACTAATATAACATGTTTCTCCAGGATCCTCTGTGAAGAAAAACGAGGTGAATCCCTATTGACTGAAAATACAATATTCTAATCGACAAAAGTTGAACATCTGCTGTCAGGAGACAAACTCAAATCAAACCATGTTGTCCATCATAAAAAACAATTTTTAATGTTTCTAAGAGGCCCTGGGAAACAAAATTTGCTTCATTTTGAAAAGTTACTTACATCATGGAAAAAGTTCTAACTGAACATCTACTGTGTGGAGACCATGTCCAAACTCAATTCAAGCCATTTTCTCATGTTAATCATATATTTGTTAATATATCTAATGTAGAAATATGTTTCCAAAAGGCTTCGGGATGAAATGACAGCTTTAACTCAGTAAAATTGAGAAAATAAACA
This sequence comes from Siniperca scherzeri, assembly GCA_027580175.1. Taxonomy (NCBI): domain Eukaryota; kingdom Metazoa; phylum Chordata; class Actinopteri; order Centrarchiformes; family Sinipercidae; genus Siniperca; species Siniperca scherzeri. Next base: position 30,455,994 of record CM050846.1, read on the forward strand.
GATCTCATAGAAAGAAGGTGAAACTGACGATTTCCTCTGTGGGGACAAAGTGTCAAAAGAAACAAGTCAAATTGTGGTGTCCTCCACATGTGTGCTATTTTGAAAGTAGAATATGCTCTGAGTACCTCTAGAAAGAAATTAAACCTGAATCTAGTATAATGATGAAATTGATGTCTGGGGACAAAGTTTAACAAGAAACTCAAGACAAATCATGTTGTTCTTCATAGGTGTCTGGTTTGTGATCTTACTAATATAACATGTTTCTCCAGGATCCTCGGTGACGAAAAACGAGGTGAATCCCTATAGACTGCAAATACAATATTCTAATCGACAAAAGTTGAACATCTGCTGTCAGGAGACAAACTCAAATCAAACCATGTTGTCCATCATAAAAAACAATTTTTAATGTTTCTAAGAGGCCCTGGGAAACAAAAACAGCTTCATTTTGAAAAGTTACTTACATCATGGAAAAAGTTCTAACTGAACATCTACTGTGTGGAGACAATGTCCAAACTCAATTTAAACCATTTTCTCATGTTATTCATATATTTGTTAATATATCTAATGTAGAAATATGTTTCCAAGAGGCTTCGGGATGAAATGACAGCTTTAATCCAGTAAAATTGAGAAAATAAACAGATCTCATAGAAAGAAGGTGAAACTGACGATTTCCTCTGTGGGGACAAAGTGTCAAAAGAAACAAGTCAAATTGTGGTGTCCTCCACATGTGTGCTATTTTGAAAGTAGAATATGCTCTGAGTACCTCTAGAAAGAAATTAAACCTGAATCTAGTATAATGATGAAATTGATGTCTGGGGACAAAGTTTAACAAGAAACTCAAGACAAATCATGTTGTTCTTCATAGGTGTCTGGTTTGTGATCTTACTAATATAACATGTTTCTCCAGGATCCTCTGTGAAGAAAAACGAGGTGAAGCCCTATAGACTGCAAATACAATATTCTAATCGACAAAAGTTGAACATCTGCTGTCAGGAGACAAACTCAAATCAAACCATGTTGTCCATCATAAAAAACAATTTTTAATGTTTCTAAGAGGCCCTGGGAAACAAAAACAGCTTCATTTTGAAAGAAATTACATCATGGAAAAAGTTCTAACTGAACATCTACTGTGTGGAGACAATGTCCAAACTCAATTTAAACCATTTTCTCATGTTATTCATATATTTGTTAATATATCTAATGTAGAAATATGTTTCCAAGAGGCTTCGGGATGAAATGACAGCTTTAACCCAGTCGAATTGAAAAAATAAACAGATCTCATAGAAAGAAGGTGAAACTGACTATTTCCTCTGTGGGGACAAAGTGTCAAAAGAAACAAGTCAAATTGTGGTGTCCTCCACATGTGTGCTATTTTGAAAGTAGAATATGCTCTCTGAGTACCTCTAGAAAGAAATTAAACCTGAATCTAGTATAATGATGAAATTGATGTCTGGGGACAAAGTTTAACAAGAAACTCAAGACAAATCATGTTGTTCTTCATAGGTGTCTGGTTTGTGATCTTACTAATATAACATGTTTCTCCAGGATCATCTGTGAAGAAATACGAGTTGAAGCCCTATAGACTGAAAATACAATACTCTCATCGAAAAAAGTTGAACATCTGCTGTCAGGAGACAAACTCAAATCAAACCATGTTGTCCATCATAAAAATCTAGTTTTTACTGTTTCTAAGAGGCCCTGGGAAACAAAAACAGCTTCATTTTGAAAGGAAACTTACATCATGGAAAAAGTTCTAACTGAACATCTACTGTGTGGAGACAATGTCCAAACTCAATTTAAACCATTTTCTCATGTTATTCATATATTTGTTAATATATCTAATGTAGAAATATGTTTCCAAGAGGCTTCGGGATGAAATGACAGCTTTAACTCAGTAAAATTGAGAAAATAAACAGATCTCATAGAAAGAAGGTGAAACTGACTATTTCCTCTGTGGGGACAAAGTGTCAAAAGAAACAAGTCAAATTGTGGTGTCCTCCACATGTGTGCTATTTTGAAAGTAGAATATGCTCTCTGAGTACCTCTAGAAAGAAATTAAACCTGAATCTAGTATAATGATGAAATTGATGTCTGGGGACAAAGTTTAACAAGAAACTCAAGACAAATCACGTTGTTCTTCATAGGTGTCTGGTTTGTGATCTTACTAATATAACATGTTTCTCCAGGATCCTCTGTGACGAAAAACGAGGTGAAGCCCTATAGACTGAAAATACAATATTCTAATCGACAAAAGTTGAACATCTGCTGTCAGGAGACAAACTCAAATCAAACCATGTTGTCCATCATAAAAAACAATTTTTAATGTTTCTAAGAGGCCCTGGAAACAAAAACAGCTTCATTTTGAAAAGTTACTTACATCATGGAAAAAAGTTCTAACTGAACATCTACTGTGTGGAGACCATGTCCAAACTCAATTTAAACCATTTTCTCATGTTATTCATATATTTGTTAATATATCTAATGTAGAAATATGTTTCCAAAAGGCTTCGGGATGAAATGACAGCTTTAACCCAGTCGAATTGAAAAAATAAACAGATCTCATAGAAAGAAGGTGAAACTGACTATTTCCTCTGTGGGGACAAAGTGTCAAAAGAAACAAGTCAAATTGTGGTGTCCTCCACATGTGTGCTATTTTGAAAGTAGAATATGCTCTCTGAGTACCTCTAGAAAGAAATTAAACCTGAATCTAGTATAATGATGAAATTGATGTCTGGGGACAAAGTTTAACAAGAAACTCAAGACAAATCACGTTGTTCTTCATAGGTGTCTGGTTTGTGATCTTACTAATATAACATGTTTCTCCAGGATCCTCTGTGAAGAAAAACGAGGTGAAGCCCTATAGACTGCAAATACAATATTCTAATCGACAAAAGTTGAACATCTGCTGTCAGGAGACAAACTCAAATCAAACCATGTTGTCCATCATAAAAATCTAGTTTTTACTGTTTCTAAGAGGCCCTGGGAAACAAAAACAGCTTCATTTTGAAAGGAAACTTACATTATGGAAAAAAGTTCTAACTGAACATCTACTGTGTGGAGACAATGTCCAAACTCAATTTAAACCATTTTCTCATGTTATTCATATATTTGTTAATATATCTAATGTAGAAATATGTTTCCAAAAGGCTTCGGGATGAAATGACAGCTTTAACCCAGTCGAATTGAAAAAATAAACAGATCTCATAGAAAGAAGGTGAAACTGACTATTTCCTCTGTGGGGACAAAGTGTCAAAAGAAACAAGTCAAATTGTGGTGTCCTCCACATGTGTGCTATTTTGAAAGTAGAATATGCTCTCTGAGTACCTCTAGAAAGAAATTAAACCTGAATCTAGTATAATGATGAAATTGATGTCTGGGGACAAAGTTTAACAAGAAACTCAAGACAAATCACGTTGTTCTTCATAGGTGTCTGGTTTGTGATCTTACTAATATAACATGTTTCTCCAGGATCCTCTGTGAAGAAAAACGAGGTGAAGCCCTATAGACTGAAAATACAATATTCTAATCGAAAAAGTTGAACATCTGCTGTCAGGAGACAAACTCAAATCAAACCATGTTGTCCATCATAAAAAACAATTTTTAATGTTTCTAAGAGGCCCTGGGAAACAAAAACAGCTTCATTTTGAAAGGAAACTTACATCATGGAAAAAGTTCTAACTGAACATCTACTGTGTGGAGACAATGTCCAAACTCAATTTAAACCATTTTCTCATGTTATTCATATATTTGTTAATATATCTAATGTAGAAATATGTTTCCAAGAGGCTTCAGGATGAAATGACAGCTTTAACTCAGTAAAATTGACAAAATAAACAGATCTCATGGAAATTAAGGTGAAACTGACGATTTCCTCTGTGGGGACAAAGTGTCAAAAGAAACAAGTCAAATTGTGGTGTCCTCCACATGTGTGCTATTTTGAAAGTAGAATTGGCTCTCTGAGTACCTCTAGAAAGAAATTAAACCTGAATCTAGTATAATGATGAAATTGATGTCTGGGGACAAAGTTTAACAAGAAACTCAAGACAAATCACGTTGTTCTTCATAGGTGTCTGGTTTGTGATCTTACTAATATAACATGTTTCTCCAGGATCCTCTGTGAAGAAAAACGAGGTGAAGCCCTATAGACTGCAAATACAATATTCTAATCGACAAAAGTTGAACATCTGCTGTCAGGAGACAAACTCAAATCAAACCATGTTGTCCATCATAAAAAAAACAATTTTTAATGTTTCTAAGAGGCCCTGGGAAACAAAAACAGCTTCATTTTGAAAGAAAAATTACATCATGGAAAAAAAGTTCTAACTGAACATCTACTGTGTGGAGACCATGTCCAAACTCAATTTAAACCATTTTCTCATGTTATTCATATATTTGTTAATATATCTAATGTAGAAATATGTTTCCAAAAGGCTTCGGGATGAAATGACAGCTTTAACCCAGTCGAATTGAAAAAATAAACAGATCTCATAGAAAGAAGGTGAAACTGACTATTTCCTCTGTGGGGACAAAGTGTCAAAAGAAACAAGTCAAATTGTGGTGTCCTCCACATGTGTGCTATTTTGAAAGTAGAATATGCTCTCTGAGTACCTCTAGAAAGAAATTAAACCTGAATCTAGTATAATGATGAAATTGATGTCTGGGGACAAAGTTTAACAAGAAGCTCAAGACAAATCATGTTGTTCTTCATAGGTGTCTGGTTTGTGATCTTACTAATATAACATGTTTCTCCAGGATCATCTGTGAAGAAATACGAGTTGAAGCCCTATAGACTGAAAATACAATACTCTCATCGAAAAAAGTTGAACATCTGCTGTCAGGAGACAAACTCAAATCAAACCATGTTGTCCATCATAAAAATCTAGTTTTTACTGTTTCTAAGAGGCCCTGGGAAACAAAAACAGCTTCATTTTGAAAGGAAAATTACATCATGGAAAAAGTTCTAACTGAACATCTACTGTGTGGAGACAATGTCCAAACTCAATTTAAACCATTTTCTCATGTTATTCATATATTTGTTAATATATCTAATGTAGAAATATGTTTCCAAGAGGCTTCGGGATGAAATGACAGCTTTAATCCAGTAAAATTGACAAAATAAACAGATCTCATGGAAATTAAGGTGAAACTGACGATTTCCTCTGTGGGGACAAAGTGTCAAAAGAAACAAGTCAAATTGTGGTGTCCTCCACATGTGTGCTATTTTGAAAGTAGAATATGCTCTCTGAGTACCTCTAGAAAGAAATTAAACCTGAATCTAGTATAATGATGAAATTGATGTCTGGGGACAAAGTTTAACAAGAAACTCAAGACAAATCACGTTGTTCTTCATAGGTGTCTGGTTTGTGATCTTACTAATATAACATGTTTCTCCAGGATCCTCTGTGAAGAAAAACGAGGGGAATCCCTATAGACTGCAAATACAATATTCTAATCGACAAAAGTTGAACATCTGCTGTCAGGAGACAAACTCAAATCAAACCATGTTGTCCATCATAAAAAAAACAATTTTTAATGTTTCTAAGAGGCCCTGGGAAACAAAAACAGCTTCATTTTGAAAAGTTACTTACATCATGGAATAAAGTTCTAACTGAACATCTACTGTGTGGAGACAATGTCCAAACTCAATTTAAACCATTTTCTCATGTTATTCATATATTTGTTAATATATCTAATGTAGAAATATGTTTCCAAAAGGCTTCGGGATGAAATGACAGCTTTAACCCAGTCGAATTGAAAAAATAAACAGATCTCATAGAAAGAAGGTGAAACTGACTATTTCCTCTGTGGGGACAAAGTGTCAAAAGAAACAAGTCAAATTGTGGTGTCCTCCACATGTGTGCTATTTTGAAAGTAGAATATGCTCTCTGAGTACCTCTAGAAAGAAATTAAACCTGAATCTAGTATAATGATGAAATTGATGTCTGGGGACAAAGTTTAACAAGAAACTCAAGACAAATCACGTTGTTCTTCATAGGTGTCTGGTTTGTGATCTTACTAATATAACATGTTTCTCCAGGATCCTCTGTGAAGAAAAACGAGGTGAAGCCCTATAGACTGCAAATACAATATTCTAATCGACAAAAGTTGAACATCTGCTGTCAGGAGACAAACTCAAATCAAACCATGTTGTCCATCATAAAAAACAATTTTTAATGTTTCTAAGAGGCCCTGGGAAACAAAAACAGCTTCATTTTGAAAAGTTACTTACATCATGGAAAAAGTTCTAACTGAACATCTACTGTGTGGAGACAATGTCCAAACTCAATTTAAACCATTTTCTCATGTTATTCATATATTTGTTAATATATCTAATGTAGAAATATGTTTCCAAGAGGCTTCGGGATGAAATGACAGCTTTAACCCAGTAAAATTGAAAAATAAACAGATCTCATGGAAATTAAGGTGAAACTGACGATTTCCTCTGTGGGGACAAAGTGTCAAAAGAAACAAGTCAAATTGTGGTGTCCTCCACATGTGTGCTATTTTGAAAGTAGAATATGCTCTGAGTACCTCTAGAAAGAAATTAAACCTGAATCTAGTATAATGATGAAATTGATGTCTGGGGACAAAGTTTAACAAGAAACTCAAGACAAATCACGTTGTTCTTCATAGGTGTCTGGTTTGTGATCTTACTAATATAACATGTTTCTCCAGGATCCTCTGTGAAGAAAAACGAGGTGAAGCCCTATAGACTGCAAATACAATATTCTAATCGACAAAAGTTGAACATCTGCTGTCAGGAGACAAACTCAAATCAAACCATGTTGTCCATCATAAAAAAAACAATTTTTAATGTTTCTAATAGGCCCTGGGAAACAAAAACAGCTTCATTTTGAAAGGAAAATCACATCATGGAAAAAAAGTTCTAACTGCACATCTACTGTGTGGAGACAATGTCCAAACTCAATTTAAACCATTTTCTCATGTTATTCATATATTTGTTAATATATCTAATGTAGAAATATGTTTCCAAAAGGCTTCGGGATGAAATGACAGCTTTAACTCAGTCGAATTGAAAAATAAACAGATCTCATAGAAAGAAGGTGAAACTGACTATTTCCTCTGTGGGGACAAAGTGTCAAAAGAAACAAGTCAAATTGTGGTGTCCTCCACATGTGTGCTATTTTGAAAGTAGAATTGGCTCTCTGAGTACCTCTAGAAAGAAATTAAACCTGAATCTAGTATAATGATGAAATTGATGTCTGGGGACAAAGTTTAACAAGAAACTCAAGACAAATCATGTTGTTCTTCATAGGTGTCTGGTTTGTGATCTTACTAATATAACATGTTTCTCCAGGATCCTCGGTGACGAAAAACGAGGTGAATCCCTATAGACTGCAAATACAATATTCTAATCGACAAAAGTTGAACATCTGCTGTCAGGAGACAAACTCAAATCAAACCATGTTGTCCATCATAAAAATCTAGTTTTTACTGTTTCTAAGAGGCCCTGGGAAACAAAAACAGCTTCATTTTGAAAAGTTACTTACATCATGGAAAAAAGTTCTAACTGAACATCTACTGTGTGGAGACCATGTCCAAACTCAATTTAAACCATTTTCTCATGTTATTCATATATTTGTTAATATATCTAATGTAGAAATATGTTTCCAAGAGGCTTCGGGATGAAATGACAGCTTTAACTCAGTAAAATTGAGAAAATAAACAGATCTCATGGAAATTAAGGTGAAACTGACGATTTCCTCTGTGGGGACAAAGTGTCAAAAGAAACAAGTCAAATTGTGGTGTCCTCCACATGTGTGCTATTTTGAAAGTAGAATATGGCTCTCTGAGTACCTCTAGAAAGAAATTAAACCTGAATCTAGTATAATGATGAAATTGATGTCTGGGGACAAAGTTTAACAAGAAACTCAAGACAAATCATGTTGTTCTTCATAGGTGTCTGGTTTGTGATCTTACTAATATAACATGTTTCTCCAGGATCCTCTGTGAAGAAAAACGAGGTGAAGCCCTATAGACTGCAAATACAATATTCTAATCGACAAAAGTTGAACATCTGCTGTCAGGAGACAAACTCAAATCAAACCATGTTGTCCATCATAAAAAACAATTTTTAATGTTTCTAAGAGGCCCTGGGAAACAAAAACAGCTTCATTTTGAAAGGAAACTTACATCATGGAAAAAGTTCTAACTGAACATCTACTGTGTGGAGACAATGTCCAAACTCAATTTAAACCATTTTCTCATGTTATTCATATATTTGTTAATATATCTAATGTAGAAATATGTTTCCAAGAGGCTTCGGGATGAAATGACAGCTTTAACTCAGTCGAATTGACAAAATAAACAGATCTCATAGAAAGAAGGTGAAACTGACTATTTCCTCTGTGGGGACAAAGTGTCAAAAGAAACAAGTCAAATTGTGGTGTCCTCCACATGTGTGCTATTTTGAAAGTAGAATATGCTCTGAGTACCTCTAGAAAGAAATTAAACCTGAATCTAGTATAATGATGAAATTGATGTCTGGGGACAAAGTTTAACAAGAAACTCAAGACAAATCATGTTGTTCTTCATAGGTGTCTGGTTTGTGATCTTACTAATATAACATGTTTCTCCAGGATCCTCTGTGAAGAAATACGAGTTGAAGCCCTATAGACTGAAAATACAATATTCTAATCGAAAAAGTTGAACATCTGCTGTCAGGAGACAAACTCAAATCAAACCATGTTGTCCATCATAAAAATCTAGTTTTTAATGTTTCTAAGAGGCCCTGGGAAACAAAAACAGCTTCATTTTGAAAGGAAACTTACATCATGGAAAAAGTTCTAACTGAACATCTACTGTGTGGAGACAATGTCCAAACTCAATTTAAACCATTTTCTCATGTTATTCATATATTTGTTAATATATCTAACGTAGAAATATGTTTCCAAGAGGCTTCGGGATGAAATGACAGCTTTAACTCAGTAAAATTGACAAAATAAACAGATCTCATAGAAATTAAGGTGAAACTGACTATTTCCTCTGTGGGGACAAAGTGTCAAAAGAAACAAGTCAAATTGTGGTGTCCTCCACATGTGTGCTATTTTGAAAGTAGAATATGCTCTCTGAGTACCTCTAGAAAGAAATTAAACCTGAATCTAGTATAATGATGAAATTGATGTCTGGGGACAAAGTTTAACAAGAAACTCAAGACAAATCATGTTGTTCTTCATAGGTGTCTGGTTTGTGATCTTACTAATATAACATGTTTCTCCAGGATCCTCTGTGAAGAAAAACGAGGTGAAGCCCTATAGACTGCAAATACAATATTCTAATCGACAAAAGTTGAACATCTGCTGTCAGGAGACAAACTCAAATCAAACCATGTTGTCCATCATAAAAAAAACAATTTTTAATGTTTCTAAGAGGCCCTGGGAAACAAAAACAGCTTCATTTTGAAAAGTTACTTACATCATGGAAAAAAGTTCTAACTGAACATCTACTGTGTGGAGACCATGTCCAAACTCAATTTAAACCATTTTCTCATGTTATTCATATATTTGTTAATATATCTAATGTAGAAATATGTTTCCAAGAGGCTTCGGGATGAAATGACAGCTTTGACTCAGTCGAATTGAAAAAATAAACAGATCTCATAGAAAGAAGGTGAAACTGACTATTTCCTCTGTGGGGACAAAGTGTCAAAAGAAACAAGTCAAATTGTGGTGTCCTCCACATGTGTGCTATTTTGAAAGTAGAATATGCTCTCTGAGTACCTCTAGAAAGAAATTAAACCTGAATCTAGTATAATGATGAAATTGATGTCTGGGGACAAAGTTTAACAAGAAACTCAAGACAAATCATGTTGTTCTTCATAGGTGTCTGGTTTGTGATCTTACTAATATAACATGTTTCTCCAGGATCATCTGTGAAGAAAAACGAGGTGAAGCCCTATAGACTGAAAATACAATATTCTAATCGAAAAAGTTGAACATCTGCTGTCAGGAGACAAACTCAAATCAAACCATGTTGTCCATCATAAAAATCTAGTTTTTAATGTTTCTAAGAGGCCCTGGGAAACAAAAACAGCTTCATTTTGAAAGGAAAATTACATCATGGAAAAAGTTCTAACTGAACATCTACTGTGTGGAGACAATGTCCAAACTCAATTTAAACCATTTTCTCATGTTATTCATATATTTGTTAATATATCTAACGTAGAAATATGTTTCCAAGAGGCTTCGGGATGAAATGACAGCTTTAATCCAGTAAAATTGACAAAATAAACAGATCTCATAGAAATTAAGGTGAAACTGACTATTTCCTCTGTGGGGACAAAGTGTCAAAAGAAACAAGTCAAATTGTGGTGTCCTCCACATGTGTGCTATTTTGAAAGTAGAATTGGCTCTCTGAGTACCTCTAGAAAGAAATTAAACCTGAATCTAGTATAATGATGAAATTGATGTCTGGGGACAAAGTTTAACAAGAAACTCAAGACAAATCATGTTGTTCTTCATAGGTGTCTGGTTTGTGATCTTACTAATATAACATGTTTCTCCAGGATCCTCTGTGAAGAAAAACGAGGTGAATCCCTATTGACTGAAAATACAATATTCTAATCGAAAAAGTTGAACATCTGCTGTCAGGAGACAAACTCAAATCAAACCATGTTGTCCATCATAAAAAACAATTTTTAATGTTTCTAAGAGGCCCTGGGAAACAAAAACAGCTTCATTTTGAAAAGTTACTTACATCATGGAAAAAGTTCTAACTGAACATCTACTGTGTGGAGACAATGTCCAAACTCAATTCAAGCCATTTTCTCATGTTAATCATATATTTGTTAATATATCTAACGTAGAAATATGTTTCAAGAGGCTTCGGATGAAATGACAGCTTTGACTCAGTCGAATTGAGAAAATAAACAGATCTCATGGAAAAAGTTCTAACTGAACATCTGCTGTCAGGAGACAAACTCAAATCAAACCATGTTGTCCATCATAAAAAACAATTTTTAATGTTTCTAAGAGGCCCTGGGAAACAAAATTTGCTTCATTTTGAAAGGAAACTTACATCATGGAAAAAGTTCTAACTGAACATCTACTGTGTGAGACAATGTCCAAACTCAATTCAAACCATTTTCTCATGTTAATCATATATTTGTTAATATATCTAATGTAGAAATATGTTTCCAAAAGGCTTCGGGATGAAATGACAGCTTTAACTCAGTAAAATTGACAAAATAAACAGATCTCATAGAAAGAAGGTGAAACTGACTATTTCCTCTGTGGGGACAAAGTGTCAAAAGAAACAAGTCAAATTGTGGTGTCCTCCACATGTGTGCTATTTTGAAAGTAGAATTGGCTGTCTGAGTAACTCTAGAAAGAAATTAAACCTGAATCTAGTATAATGATGAAATTGATGTCTGGGGACAAAGTTTAACAAGAAACTCAAGACAAATCACGTTGTTCTTCATAGGTGTCTGGTTTGTGATCTTACTAATATAACATGTTTCTCCAGGATCCTCTGTGAAGAAAAACGAGGTGAAGCCCTATAGACTGCAAATACAATATTCTAATCGACAAAAGTTGAACATCTGCTGTCAGGAGACAAACTCAAATCAAACCATGTTGTCCATCATAAAAAACAATTTTTAATGTTTCTAAGAGGCCCTGGGAAACAAAAACAGCTTCATTTTGAAAGGACTTACATCATGGAAAAAGTTCTAACTGAACATCTACTGTGTGGAGACAATGTCCAAACTCAATTTAAACCATTTTCTCATGTTATTCATATATTTGTTAATATATCTAATGTAGAAATATGTTTCCAAGAGGCTTCGGGATGAAATGACAGCTTTGACTCAGTCGAATTGACAAAATAAACAGATCTCATAGAAAGAAGGTGAAACTGACTATTTCCTCTGTGGGGACAAAGTGTCAAAAGAAACAAGTCAAATTGTGGTGTCCTCCACATGTGTGCTATTTTGAAAGTAGAATATGCTCTCTGAGTACCTCTAGAAAGAAATTAAACCTGAATCTAGTATAATGATGAAATTGATGTCTGGGGACAAAGTTTAACAAGAAACTCAAGACAAATCATGTTGTTCTTCATAGGTGTCTGGTTTGTGATCTTACTAATATAACATGTTTCTCCAGGATCCTCTGTGAAGAAATACGAGTTGAAGCCCTATAGACTGAAAATACAATATTCTAATCGAAAAAGTTGAACATCTGCTGTCAGGAGACAAACTCAAATCAAACCATGTTGTCCATCATAAAAAACAATTTTTAATGTTTCTAAGAGGCCCTGGGAAACAAAAACAGCTTCATTTTGAAAGGAAACTTACATCATGGAAAAAGTTCTAACTGAACATCTACTGTGTGGAGACAATGTCCAAACTCAATTTAAACCATTTTCTCATGTTATTCATATATTTGTTAATATATCTAATGTAGAAATATGTTTCCAAGAGGCTTCGGATGAAATGACAGCTTTAATCCAGTAAAATTGACAAAATAAACAGATCTCATGGAAATTAAGGTGAAACTGACGATTTCCTCTGTGGGGACAAAGTGTCAAAAGAAACAAGTCAAATTGTGGTGTCCTCCACATGTGTGCTATTTTGAAAGTAGAATATGCTCTCTGAGTACCTCTAGAAAGAAATTAAACCTGAATCTAGTATAATGATGAAATTGATGTCTGGGGACAAAGTTTAACAAGAAACTCAAGACAAATCATGTTGTTCTTCATAGGTGTCTGGTTTGTGATCTTACTAATATAACATGTTTCTCCAGGATCCTCTGTGAAGAAAAACGAGGTGAAGCCCTATAGACTGAAAATACAATATTCTAATCGACAAAAGTTGAACATCTGCTGTCAGGAGACAAACTCAAATCAAACCATGTTGTCCATCATAAAAATCTAGTTTTTAATGTTTCTAAGAGGCCCTGGGAAACAAAAACAGCTTCATTTTGAAAGGAAAATTACATCATGGAAAAAGTTCTAACTGAACATCTACTGTGTGGAGACAATGTCCAAACTCAATTTAAACCATTTTCTCATGTTATTCATATATTTGTTAATATATCTAACGTAGAAATATGTTTCCAAGAGGCTTCGGGATGAAATGACAGCTTTAACTCAGTAAAATTGACAAAATAAACAGATCTCATGGAAATTAAGGTGAAACTGACGATTTCCTCTGTGGGGACAAAGTGTCAAAAGAAACAAGTCAAATTGTGGTGTCCTCCACATGTGTGCTATTTTGAAAGTAGAATTGGCTGTCTGAGTAACTCTAGAAAGAAATTAAACCTGAATCTAGTATAATGATGAAATTGATGTCTGGGGACAAAGTTTAACAAGAAACTCAAGACAAATCACGTTGTTCTTCATAGGTGTCTGGTTTGTGATCTTACTAATATAACATGTTTCTCCAGGATCCTCTGTGAAGAAAAACGAGGTGAAGCCCTATAGACTGCAAATACAATATTCTAATCGACAAAAGTTGAACATCTGCTGTCAGGAGACAAACTCAAATCAAACCATGTTGTCCATCATAAAAAACAATTTTTAATGTTTCTAAGAGGCCCTGGGAAACAAAAACAGCTTCATTTTGAAAGGAAACTTACATCATGGAAAAAGTTCTAACTGAACATCTACTGTGTGGAGACAATGTCCAAACTCAATTTAAACCATTTTCTCATGTTATTCATATATTTGTTAATATATCTAACGTAGAAATATGTTTCCAAAAGGCTTCGGGATGAAATGACAGCTTTAAGCCAGTAAAATTGACAAAATAAACAGATCTCATGGAAATTAAGGTGAAACTGACGATTTCCTCTGTGGGGACAAAGTGTCAAAAGAAACAAGTCAAATTGTGGTATCCTCCACATGTGTGCTATTTTGAAAGTAGAATATGCTCTCTGAGTACCTCTAGAAAGAAATTAAACCTGAATCTAGTATAATGATGAAATTGATGTCTGGGGACAAAGTTTAACAAGAAACTCAAGACAAATCACGTTGTTCTTCATAGGTGTCTGGTTTGTGATCTTACTAATATAACATGTTTCTCCAGGATCCTCTGTGAAGAAAAACGAGGTGAATCCCTATAGACTGCAAATACAATATTCTAATCGACAAAAGTTGAACATCTGCTGTCAGGAGACAAACTCAAATCAAACCATGTTGTCCATCATAAAAAAAACAATTTTTAATGTTTCTAAGAGGCCCTGGGAAACAAAAACAGCTTCATTTTGAAAGGAAACTTACATCATGGAAAAAGTTCTAACTGAACATCTACTGTGTGGAGACAATGTCCAAACTCAATTTAAACCATTTTCTCATGTTATTCATATATTTGTTAATATATCTAACGTAGAAATGTGTTTCCAAGAGGCTTCGGGATGAAATGACAGCTTTAATCCAGTAAAATTGACAAAATAAACAGATCTCATGGAAATTAAGGTGAAACTGACTATTTCCTCTGTGGGGACAAAGTGTCAAAAGAAACAAGTCAAATTGTGGTGTCCTCCACATGTGTGCTATTTTGAAAGTAGAATATGCTCTCTGAGTACCTCTAGAAAGAAATTAAACCTGAATCTAGTATAATGATGAAATTGATGTCTGGGGACAAAGTTTAACAAGAAACTCAAGACAAATCACGTTGTTCTTCATAGGTGTCTGGTTTGTGATCTTACTAATATAACATGTTTCTCCAGGATCCTCTGTGAAGAAAAACGAGGTGAAGCCCTATAGACTGAAAATACAATATTCTAATCGAAAAAGTTGAACATCTGCTGTCAGGAGACAAACTCAAATCAAACCATGTTGTCCATCATAAAAATCTAGTTTTTAATGTTTCTAAGAGGCCCTGGGAAACAAAAACAGCTTCATTTTGAAAGGAAAATTACATCATGGAAAAAGTTCTAACTGAACATCTACTGTGTGAGACAATGTCCAAACTCAATTTAAACCATTTTCTCATGTTATTCATATATTTGTTAATATATCTAACGTAGAAATATGTTTCCAAGAGGATTCGGGATGAAATGACAGCTTTAACCCAGTCGAATTGAGAAAATGAACAGAACTCATTGAAAGAAGGTGAAACTGACTATTTCCTCTGTGGGGACAAAGTGTCAAAAGAAACAAGTCATATCTGTGGTGTCCTCCACATGTGTCCTATTTTGAAAGTAGAATTGGCTGTCTGAGTACTTCTAGAAAGAAATTAAACCTGAATCTAGTATAATGATGAAATAAATGTCTGGGGACAAAGTTTAACAAGAAGCTCAAGAAAAATCAGGTTGTTCTTCATAGGTGTCTGGTTTGTGATCTTACTAATATAACATGTTTCTCCAGGATCCTGTGTGAAGATATACGACTGAAAATACAATACTCTCATCGAAAAAAGTTGAACATCTGCTGTCAGGAGACAAACTCAAATCAAACCATGTTGTCCATCATAAAAATCTAGTTTTTAATGTTTCTAAGAGGCCCTGGGAAACAAAAACAGCTTCATTTTGAAAGGACTTACATCATGGAAAAAGTTCTAACTGAACATCTACTGTGTGAGACAATGTCCAAACTCAATTTAAACCATTTTCTCATGTTATTCATATATTTGTTAATATATCTAACGTAGAAATGTGTTTCCAAGAGGCTTCGGGATGAAATGACAGCTTTAATCCAGTAAAATTGACAAAATAAACAGATCTCATGGAAATTAAGGTGAAACTGACGATTTCCTCTGTGGGGACAAAGTGTCAAAAGAAACAAGTCAAATTGTGGTGTCCTCCACATGTGTGCTATTTTGAAAGTAGAATTGGCTCTCTGAGTACCTCTAGAAAGAAATTAAATCTGAATCTAGTATAATGATGAAATTGATGTCTGGGGACAAAGTTTAACAAGAAACTCAAGACAAATCATGTTGTTCTTCATAGGTGTCTGGTTTGTGATCTTACTAATATAACATGTTTCTCCAGGATCCTCGGTGACGAAAAACGAGGTGAATCCCTATAGACTGCAAATACAATATTCTAATCGACAAAAGTTGAACATCTGCTGTCAGGAGACAAACTCAAATCAAACCATGTTGTCCATCATAAAAAAAACAATTTTTAATGTTTCTAAGAGGCCCTGGGAAACAAAAACAGCTTCATTTTGAAAAGTTACTTACATCATGGAATAAAGTTCTAACTGAACATCTACTGTGTGGAGACCATGTCCAAACTCAATTTAAACCATTTTCTCATGTTATTCATATATTTGTTAATATATCTAATGTAGAAATATGTTTCCAAGAGGCTTCGGGATGAAATGACAGCTTTAACCCAGTAAGATTGACAAAATAAACACATCTCATGGAAATTAAGGTGAAACTGACGATTTCCTCTGTGGGGACAAAGTGTCAAAAGAAACAAGTCAAATTGTGGTGTCCTCCACATGTGTGCTATTTTGAAAGTAGAATATGCTCTCTGAGTACCTCTAGAAAGAAATTAAACCTGAATCTAGTATAATGATGAAATTGATGTCTGGGGACAAAGTTTAACAAGAAACTCAAGACAAATCACGTTGTTCTTCATAGGTGTCTGGTTTGTGATCTTACTAATATAACATGTTTCTCCAGGATCCTCTGTGAAGAAAAACGAGGTGAAGCCCTATAGACTGCAAATACAATATTCTAATCGACAAAAGTTGAACATCTGCTGTCAGGAGACAAACTCAAATCAAACCATGTTGTCCATCATAAAAAACAATTTTTAATGTTTCTAAGAGGCCCTGGGAAACAAAAACAGCTTCATTTTGAAAAGTTACTTACATCATGGAAAAAAGTTCTAACTTGAACATCTACTGTGTGGAGACCATGTCCAAACTCAATTTAAACCATTTTCTCATGTTATTCATATATTTGTTAATATATCTAATGTAGAAATATGTTTCCAAGAGGCTTCGGGATGAAATGACAGCTTTAACCCAGTAAGATTGACAAAATAAACACATCTCATGGAAATTAGGGTGAAACTGACGATTTCCTCTGTGGGGACAAAGTGTCAAAAGAAACAAGTCAAATTGTGGTGTCCGCCACATGTGTGCTATTTTGAAAGTAGAATTGGCTCTCTGAGTACCTCTAGAAAGAAATTAAACCTGAATCTAGTATAATGATGAAATTGATGTCTGGGGACAAAGTTTAACAAGAAGCTCAAGACAAATCACGTTGTTCTTCATAGGTGTCTGGTTTGTGATCTTACTAATATAACATGTTTCTCCAGTATCCTCTGTGAAGAAAAACGAGGTGAAGCCCTATAGACTGAAAATACAATATTCTAATCGAAAAAGTTGAACATCTGCTGTCAGGAGACAAACTCAAATCAAACCATGTTGTCCATCATAAAAAACAATTTTTAATGTTTCTAAGAGGCCCTGGGAAACAAAAACAGCTTCATTTTGAAAGGAAACTTACATCATGGAAAAAGTTCTAACTGAACATCTACTGTGTGGAGACAATGTCCAAACTCAATTTAAACCATTTTCTCATGTTATTCATATATTTGTTAATATATCTAATGTAGAAATATGTTTCCAAGAGGCTTCGGGATGAAATGACAGCTTTAATCCAGTAAAATTGACAAAATAAACACATCTCATGGAAATTAAGGTGAAACTGACGATTTCCTCTGTGGGGACAAAGTGTCAAAAGAAACAAGTCAAATTGTGGTGTCCTCCACATGTGTGCTATTTTGAAAGTAGAATTGGCTCTCTGAGTACCTCTAGAAAGAAATTAAACCTGAATCTAGTATAATGATGAAATTGATGTCTGGGGACAAAGTTTAACAAGAAGCTCAAGACAAATCATGTTGTTCTTCATAGGTGTCTGGTTTGTGATCTTACTAATATAACATGTTTCTCCAGGATCCTCTGTGAAGAAAAACGAGGTGAAGCCCTATAGACTGCAAATACAATATTCTAATCGACAAAAGTTGAACATCTGCTGTCAGGAGACAAACTCAAATCAAACCATGTTGTCCATCATGAAAAAAACAATTTTTAATGTTTCTAAGAGGCCCTGGGAAACAAAAACAGCTTCATTTTGAAAGAAAAATTACATCATGGAAAAAAAGTTCTAAGTGAACATCTACTGTGTAGAGACAATGTCCAAACTCAATTTAAACCATTTTCTCATGTTATTCATATATTTGTTAATATATCTAACGTAGAAATGTGTTTCCAAGAGGCTTCGGGATGAAATGACAGCTTTAATCCAGTAAAATTGACAAAATAAACAGATCTCATGGAAATTAAGGTGAAACTGACGATTTCCTCTGTGGGGACAAAGTGTCAAAAGAAACAAGTCAAATTGTGGTGTCCTCCACATGTGTGCTATTTTGAAAGTAGAATTGGCTCTCTGAGTACCTCTAGAAAGAAATTAAACCTGAATCTAGTATAATGATGAAATTGATGTCTGGGGACAAAGTTTAACAAGAAGCTCAAGACAAATCATGTTGTTCTTCATAGGTGTCTGGTTTGTGATCTTACTAATATAACATGTTTCTCCAGGATCATCTGTGAAGAAATACGAGTTGAAGCCCTATAGACTGAAAATACAATACTCTCATCGAAAAAAGTTGAACATCTGCTGTCAGGAGACAAACTCAAATCAAACCATGTTGTCCATCATAAAAATCTAGTTTTTACTGTTTCTAAGAGGCCCTGGGAAACAAAATTTGCTTCATTTTGAAAGGAAAATTACATCATGGAAAAAGTTCTAACTGAACATCTACTGTGTGGAGACAATGTCCAAACTCAATTTAAACCATTTTCTCATGTTATTCATATATTTGTTAATATATCTAACGTAGAAATGTGTTTCCAAGAGGCTTCGGGATGAAATGACAGCTTTAATCCAGTAAAATTGACAAAATAAACAGATCTCATGGAAATTAAGGTGAAACTGACGATTTCCTCTGTGGGGACAAAGTGTCAAAAGAAACAAGTCAAATTGTGGTGTCCTCCACATGTGTGCTATTTTGAAAGTAGAATTGGCTCTCTGAGTACCTCTAGAAAGAAATTAAACCTGAATCTAGTATAATGATGAAATTGATGTCTGGGGACAAAGTTTAACAAGAAACTCAAGACAAATCACGTTGTTCTTCATAGGTGTCTGGTTTGTGATCTTACTAATATAACATGTTTCTCCAGGATCCTCTGTGAAGAAAAACGAGGTGAAGCCCTATAGACTGCAAATACAATATTCTAATCGAAAAAGTTGAACATCTGCTGTCAGGAGACAAACTCAAATCAAACCATGTTGTCCATCATAAAAAAACAATTTTTAATGTTTCTAAGAGGCCCTGGGAAACAAAAACAGCTTCATTTTGAAAGGAAACTTACATCATGGAAAAAGTTCTAACTGAACATCTACTGTGTGGAGACAATGTCCAAACTCAATTTAAACCATTTTCTCATGTTATTCATATATTTGTTAATATATCTAATGTAGAAATATGTTTCCAAGAGGCTTCGGGATGAAATGACAGCTTTAACCCAGTCGAATTGAAAAATAAACAGATCTCATAGAAAGAAGGTGAAACTGACTATTTCCTCTGTGGGGACAAAGTGTCAAAAGAAACAAGTCAAATTGTGGTGTCCTCCACATGTGTGCTATTTTGAAAGTAGAATATGCTCTCTGAGTACCTCTAGAAAGAAATTAAACCTGAATCTAGTATAATGATGAAATTGATGTCTGGGGACAAAGTTTAACAAGAAACTCAAGACAAATCATGTTGTTCTTCATAGGTGTCTGGTTTGTGATCTTACTAATATAACATGTTTCTCCAGGATCCTCTGTGAAGAAAAACGAGGTGAATCCCTATAGACTGAAAATACAATATTCTAATCGACAAAAGTTGAACATCTGCTGTCAGGAGACAAACTCAAATCAAACCATGTTGTCCATCATAAAAATCTAGTTTTTAATGTTTCTAAGAGGCCCTGGGAAACAAAAACAGCTTCATTTTGAAAGGAAAATTACATCATGGAAAAAGTTCTAACTGAACATCTACTGTGTGGAGACAATGTCCAAACTCAATTTAAACCATTTTCTCATGTTATTCATATATTTGTTAATATATCTAATGTAGAAATATGTTTCCAAGAGGCTTCGGGATGAAATGACAGCTTTAACCCAGTCGAATTGAAAAATAAACAGATCTCATAGAAAGAAGGTGAAACTGACTATTTCCTCTGTGGGGACAAAGTGTCAAAAGAAACAAGTCAAATTGTGGTGTCCTCCACATGTGTGCTATTTTGAAAGTAGAATTGGCTCTGAGTACCTCTAGAAAGAAATTAAACCTGAATCTAGTATAATGATGAAATTGATGTCTGGGGACAAAGTTTAACAAGAAACTCAAGACAAATCATGTTGTTCTTCATAGGTGTCTGGTTTGTGATCTTACTAATATAACATGTTTCTCCAGGATCATCTGTGAAGAAAAACGAGGTGAAGCCCTATAGACTGAAAATACAATATTCTAATCGACAAAAGTTGAACATCTGCTGTCAGGAGACAAACTCAAATCAAACCATGTTGTCCATCATAAAAATCTAGTTTTTAATGTTTCTAAGAGGCCCTGGGAAACAAAAACAGCTTCATTTTGAAAGGATACTTACATCATGGAAAAAGTTCTAACTGAACATCTACTGTGTGGAGACCATGTCCAAACTCAATTTAAACCATTTTCTCATGTTATTCATATATTTGTTAATATATCTAATGTAGAAATATGTTTCCAAGAGGCTTCGGGATGAAATGACAGCTTTAACCCAGTAAAATTGACAAAATAAACACATCTCATGGAAATTAAGGTGAAACTGACTATTTCCTCTGTGGGGACAAAGTGTCAAAAGAAACAAGTCAAATTGTGGTGTCCTCCACATGTGTGCTATTTTGAAAGTAGAATATGCTCTCTGAGTACCTCTAGAAAGAAATTAAACCTGAATCTAGTATAATGATGAAATTGATGTCTGGCGACAAAGTTTAACAAGAAACTCAAGACAAATCACGTTGTTCTTCATAGGTGTCTGGTTTGTGATCTTACTAATATAACATGTTTCTCCAGGATCCTCTGTGACGAAAAACGAGGTGAATCCCTATAGACTGCAAATACAATATTCTAATCGACAAAAGTTGAACATCTGCTGTCAGGAGACAAACTCAAATCAAACCATGTTGTCCATCATAAAAAAAACAATTTTTAATGTTTCTAAGAGGCCCTGGGAAACAAAAACAGCTTCATTTTGAAAAGTTACTTACATCATGGAAAAAAGTTCTAACTGAACATCTACTGTGTGGAGACCATGTCCAAACTCAATTTAAACCATTTTCTCATGTTATTCATATATTTGTTAATATATCTAACGTAGAAATATGTTTCAAGAGGCTTCGGATGAAATGACAGCTTTGACTCAGTCGAATTGAGAAAATAAACAGATCTCATAGAAAGAAGGTGAAACTGACTAGTTACTCTGCAGGGACAAAGTGTCAAAAGAAACAAGTCAAATTGTGGTATCCTCCACATGTGTGCTATTTTGAAAGTAGAATATGCTCTCTGAGTACCTCTAGAAAGAAATTAAACCTGAATCTAGTATAATGATGAAATTGATGTCTGGGGACAAAGTTTGACAAGAAACTCAAGACAAATCACGTTGTTCTTCATAGGTGTTCTTCATAGGTGTCTGGTTTGTGCAGAAACTGACGATTTCCTCTGTGGGGACAAAGTGTCAAAAGAAACAAGTCAAATTGTGGTGTCCTCCACATGTGTGCTATTTTGAAAGTAGAATTGGCTCTCTGAGTACCTCTAGAAAGAAATTAAACCTGAATCTAGTATAATGATGAAATTGATGTCTGGGGACAAAGTTTAACAAGAAACTCAAGACAAATCACGTTGTTCTTCATAGGTGTCTGGTTTGTGATCTTACTAATATAACATGTTTCTCCAGGATCCTCTGTGACGAAAAACGAGGTGAATCCCTATAGACTGCAAATACAATATTCTAATCGACAAAAGTTGAACATCTGCTGTCAGGAGACAAACTCAAATCAAACCATGTTGTCCATCATAAAAAAAACAATTTTTAATGTTTCTAAGAGGCCCTGGGAAACAAAAACAGCTTCATTTTGAAAAGTTACTTACATCATGGAAAAAAGTTCTAACTGAACATCTACTGTGTGGAGACAATGTCCAAACTCAATTTAAACCATTTTCTCATGTTATTCATATATTTGTTAATATATCTAATGTAGAAATATGTTTCCAAGAGGCTTCGGGATGAAATGACAGCTTTAACCCAGTAAAATTGACAAAATAAACACATCTCATGGAAATTAAGGTGAAACTGACGATTTCCTCTGTGGGGACAAAGTGTCAAAAGAAACAAGTCAAATTGTGGTGTCCTCCACATGTGTGCTATTTTGAAAGTAGAATTGGCTCTGAGTACCTCTAGAAAGAAATTAAACCTGAATCTAGTATAATGATGAAATTGATGTCTGGGGACAAAGTTTAACAAGAAACTCAAGACAAATCACGTTGTTCTTCATAGGTGTCTGGTTTGTGATCTTACTAATATAACATGTTTCTCCAGGATCCTCTGTGAAGAAAAACGAGGTGAAGCCCTATAGACTGCAAATACAATATTCTAATCGACAAAAGTTGAACATCTGCTGTCAGGAGACAAACTCAAATCAAACCATGTTGTCCATCATAAAAAAAACAATTTTTAATGTTTCTAAGAGGCCCTGGGAAACAAAAACAGCTTCATTTTGAAAAGTTACTTACATCATGGAAAAAAGTTCTAACTGAACATCTACTGTGTGGAGACAATGTCCAAACTCAATTTAAACCATTTTCTCATGTTATTCATATATTTGTTAATATATCTAACGTAGAAATGTGTTTCCAAGAGGCTTCGGGATGAAATGACAGCTTTAATCCAGTAAAATTGACAAAATAAACAGATCTCATGGAAATTAAGGTGAAACTGACGATTTCCTCTGTGGGGACAAAGTGTCAAAAGAAACAAGTCAAATTGTGGTGTCCTCCACATGTGTGCTATTTTGAAAGTAGAATTGGCTCTGAGTACCTCTAGAAAGAAATTAAACCTGAATCTAGTATAATGATGAAATTGATGTCTGGGGACAAAGTTTGACAAGAAGCTCAAGACAAATCATGTTGTTCTTCATAGGTGTCTGGTTTGTGATCTTACTAATATAACATGATTGTCCAGGATCCTCTGTGAAGAAAAACGAGGTGAATCCCTATAGACTGAAAATACAATATTCTAATCGACAAAAGTTGAACATCTGCTGTCAGGAGACAAACTCAAATCAAACCATGTTGTCCATCATGAAAAAAACAATTTTTAATGTTTCTAAGAGGCCCTGGGAAACAAAAACAGCTTCATTTTGAAAGGAAAATTACATCATGGAAAAAAGTTCTAACTGAACATCTACTGTGTAGAGACAATGTCCAAACTCAATTTAAACCATTTTCTCATGTTATTCATATATTTGTTAATATATCTAACGTAGAAATGTGTTTCCAAGAGGCTTCGGGATGAAATGACAGCTTTAATCCAGTAAAATTGACAAAATAAACAGATCTCATGGAAATTAAGGTGAAACTGACGATTTCCTCTGTGGGGACAAAGTGTCAAAAGAAACAAGTCAAATTGTGGTGTCCTCCACATGTGTGCTATTTTGAAAGTAGAATTGGCTCTCTGAGTACCTCTAGAAAGAAATTAAACCTGAATCTAGGATAATGATGAAATGGATGTCTGGGGACAAAGTTTGACAAGAAGCTCAAGACAAATCATGTTTTTCATCATAGTTTTCAGGTTTGTGAAGCTACTAATGTAACATGATTGTCCAGGATCCTCTGTGAAGAAATACGAGGTGTGTCCCTGTAGACTGAAAATACAATATTCTAATCGACAAAAGTTGAACATCTGCTGTCAGGAGACAAACTCAAATCAAACCATGTTGTCCATCATAAAAAAAACAATTTTTAATGTTTCTAAGAGTCCCTGGGAAACAAAATTTGCTTCATTTTGAAAGGAAAATTACATCATGGAAAAAAGTTCTAACTGAACATCTACTGTGTGGAGACAATGTCCAAACTCAATTTAAACCATTTTCTCATGTTATTCATATATTTGTTAATATATCTAACGTAGAAATATGTTTCCAAAAGGCTTCGGGATGAAATGACAGCTTTAAGCCAGTCGAATTGAGAAAATAAACAGATCTCATAGAAATTAAGGTGAAACTGATTATTTCCTCTGTGGGACAAAGTGTCAAAAGAAACAAGTCAAATTGTGGTGTCCTCCACATGTGTGCTATTTTGAAAGTAGAATTGGCTCTCTGAGTACCTCTAGAAAGAAATTAAACCTGAATCTAGTATAATGATGAAATTGATGTCTGGGGACAAAGTTTAACAAGAAACTCAAGACAAATCACGTTGTTCTTCATAGGTGTCAGGTTTGTGACGCTACTAATATAACATGATTGTCCAGGATCATCTGTGAAGAAATACGAGGTGTGTCCCTGTAGACTGAAAATACAATACTAGTTAAAACTGAGTTAATGCATTGCAGCAATCAACCGGAAAAGTGTGAGTATGGAGAGGGAGCAGGTTTTGCATAGGTTTATGCATTAAAAACCAAATGTGAACTGGGAGGGCTGAGGGCTCTGCTCGTTGAAACGGTTATGATGTGGTCTGTGCCTACAGAAGCTGTGTAACCCTGTGCCCCTTTCCTTTGCAGAGCTGCAAGAACAGGAAGGGGAAGACCAGCTTGTGGTTTACAAAACTAAAATCAGCAATGTTAATGTTTTTGATTGCCACCAGCTGCTGGCTGTGCTAATTCTGCAAACAACAGATGCATGAGCAGTTTAACAGGTAAATAAATGAGCATGAAACAGAGTGGCACGGTGACAGGTGTCTGTGGTGATGGGTGAGGGTTTTAACGCATCTAACCCTTACCTTAACCCAGCTAAACATGAGCGTAAACACACCCAAACTTAATCTTAATAATATTAATTCATAGTTCAGTTTGTATGAAAAAAAATTTAAGCACTTGTTAATTTGAAATTACTGCATGATAAATAACAAATTTTCCTTTTTGTTGCTGCTCATTTCTTTCTCCTGATGACTGATTGATGTCGTACATCAACCGTCACACGCTGCCACCGAGAAGCTGGGTGTGTGTGTATGAAGTGTCAAGCAAGAGATGAGTCAAAAATTTGAGGGGGTAGGATTTCCTTTATATTCTTGGATGTGTTGAGTAGAACAAAGCTCTACGGGCAGCAGACAGCCTGGTATCGTGTCACGTAGGTAAGTGCCAACATCTTTGCCAGCCTAATTTTTATATCAATCAAATCCACCCACTAAGCTGATATCAAAGTTTTTTACTACAGATTCATAGTGTACAGAATGCTTTTTATTTATTTTTTTTAAATGTTCTGTTCTTAAAATGATGTTGAGTTTGTGGTGTACCCAGCTATCAGGGTGTGCCATCTTTAGAAAACCTCTTTCTGCCAGTTTCATTTCACAAGATGCCTCATCAACCCACACAAAAACGTTAGTAGAATATGCTTACCAGAAAGTTATCAAATGTATGTTTTATAAAAAAACATACAGATAAATATTTGTGATTTGCTATAGTCATAAATGACTTTGATAAGTCACCTGTTTTAATTATTTGATAATTTGCAAACTGTTCAATTCTTAGTTTTTTTATAGTATAAACCTTTAACATAAATTTTTTGAGCAGTTACGAGTGTGCAATACCGATGATGTAATCCTAAATAGAACAAACATCCAGCAGAAGCAGAACCTACTTTTCTTACTGAAAACTCTGAACATAGAGGAAGACACAAGACAGCAGTGTAGATTTCATCAAATGGCAAAGCTTTACTCTTTTGTAAAAAAACAAAACAAAAACTGATTACTGCACTTTTCTTAAAGTATTTTATTTGTGTCTGTTACATCTCTGATGCAAGCTCACTTATAATTAAACTGTAACTGTTATCTGAAGAAAATAATGATTAATAATAATTTGTGGGAGAATTATTAAACAATTATTAAACAGAATTAAATGTCTTCTGCATTATGAGATGTTTTTGTTTTTAACACCTTGCTCTCTGCAGTTCCTGCACTGATGAGAACATATGAAAGCAAAATAATATCTCTGATCTATCCTCCCTTTCTTTCTAGAAGTTCCATACCAGTGATCTGTGCCCTTTTGACCTGGAAAACGCCAGGCAGCCATGACAACATCTGGCTCCCGAGCCTTCATCCTCCTCCTCCTCATCCTCAGCTCTCTCTCATCCCTGCTTTATTACAGCTTCTTGGACGAGAAGCTCTATCTGCAGAAATATCATCCAGATGTTCCTCAGAGAAACATTAGCATCCTGCTGTGGCACTGGCCGTTCGGCCGCTCCTACAGGCTCAACGGGAATAAATGCCTCGAGATGTACAACATCAGCCGATGTTTCCTCACTGATAACACCTCCGCCTTCTCCACTGCTGATGTGGTTGTCTTCCACCACCAGGAACTGAGCAAAGGTCTGTCCTCGCTGCCCCTGCACCAGGATCGCCCAGCCTCCCAGCATTGGGTGTGGCTGTCAATGGAGCCTCCTGTCAACAATGCAAACCTCACACAGCTTAATGGCCTCTTCAACTGGACGATGAGCTACAGACGTGATGCAGACATATCTATCCCTTATGGAAAGACCATACTAGGAGGTGATGAGCAAGGCTTCCAGGGTGCTCCAAATCGCTCCTGCCTTGTCAGCTGGGTGGTCAGTAGATACCAGCCTCACCAGGCTCGGGCTGGTGTTTACCAAAGTCTAAAGAAGTATATCCCCATAGAGATGTACGGCAAGTGGAACAAGAAACCCCTGTCAGACAAGAAGCTGTTGCCCACCATTGCAAACTGTCTTTTTTACCTGTCTTTTGAGAACTCTGAGACGAAAGACTACATCAGTGAGAAGCTCTGGAGGAACGCTTTCCAAGCAGGTGCCGTACCGGTGGTTCTTGGCCCCAGCAGGGCCACATACGAGGCCCTGGCTCCCCCTGGTTCCTTTATCCATGTCGCTGATTTCAAGAGCACAGCAGATCTGGCTGCCTATCTGAAGCATGTGGCAGCAGACCGGCAGGCCTATGAGAAGTACTTCCAGTGGCACCGCACTCACAGAATAAAAACCTACACTGACTGGAGAGAACGGCTGTGTCAAATCTGTGTTAAGTACCCCAGTTTACCAGGAAATAGAGTCTATCAGGACCTGGAGAGCTGGGTTAACAGCTAAGAGTTTATCTCTCCATGCTTTCAGGTCACTGAGGTGTTTTATTTGGGACTGCTGATACTGCTGGATTACCACATACAAATGTAAAATACCATACAGTGACAGTTTGAAGTAGGATTAAATGTGTCTCAGTCAGCCATGCAGTTTTGGTATACAGTGAGGAACTGCAAAACACAGAAACAAATCTCAAGTGGTTATTTGGGTTGGCAGTGCGCTGTACGAAAAAGCGGAAGTGGGAGCTTGTGTGTAACCATAAATAAGCATGTTCCATTTGTGCTAACCACGGAGGAAAGTTTCTCTTTACAACAAGCTACTGATTACTATAAACAATGAGGGGTATTTCATTATTCTTCACCTGAAATGTCTGCTCATCAAAAAACAACAAGAAAGACATTTTGTTTTCTTTATTTGAGTTATGTTTGTCTGCTCAGGGCCCCGATAAGTACTTCAAACTAAGTACTTGTGAGATCATCTCCTATTCTTTTGACCAATTGCAGATGATTTAGTGCTTTAAAAACAAAGTAAAATCTATGGTGTTAAAGACAGGCATTGTATACACTTAACCATCTTCCTTATAGGCCTCAGCATGCTTCAAACAAAGTGCTTACCAGATTGTCTAACAGTGTCTGAAACCTCCCTTTCTAATGTTTGAATAAGCGGAGCTGCATCTGACAATTTTTGTAACTTTGAAACCTACCTGGAGTTTTTGATTAACACCCACGTTATGCAACAAATGTCGAGGTGTGTGGTGTGAACATAGACAGGGTTTGAACTTCTCTCTCAAACACTCTTTTTTCTTTCTTCACACAACTACTCCTGTCACTTTTTGTGTGAACAACTGAGTGTAACACTATGAATGCTTTCTAGGAGAGACTGAAGGTGTGTGCTGTTATCCCCATTTGTATGATTCATCACATCAAGACTACGAAGACAAGCAAAACACTCCACAAAAGGGCCCTGTTCTTTTATGTGGATAACTGAGTTATCCAGATGTTGATGTGAGTCTGGAGTTTTTGGTTCTTGAAAGCTGGTTTAAAATTTATCTGTAACTGTTAGAGCAACTAGTCCTTAAACCCAACCCTGCAAAAGTACAAGCTTATTGACAGTTAGTAGGATCATGACGAAGACATTTTAGGGTTCAGATAGAAATGGAATTTGTTTGAAAGTTATTGAGAAACTGCTATGCTCTGTTGGTGTAATTATCACATTTTAATTATCATAATGAAGAATACTTATACACAATAAAATATACATAAAATTGTACACTAAAAAAGAATCAAACCAAGTGTAGATTGAGATACTCAAAAAGACATATACTCAGTTAAATGAACAATGGAGCCAGAACATATGGCATTTAATTTGACATTAAAATGTGAATTTGTCATGTAAGTGTAAATTAAATTATTAACTGCTCTAACTAAGAACTCACTTTGCTGAAAATTGTTCTTGCAATTAAAGCTGCTTTTTACGAGATTTTAGTGAGGTTTAATTTTCAAAGCAGGCTTATGATTATCACTGAAACATATATTGCACATCTAGTGGGAAACCACACCAATCACACACCCAACATCACTAGTAGCCTAACCACATTCACTGGTAATATCCAATGTTTAACAGTGATCAAGTATGGAAACAGTGGAAACATTGTGAAGCACAATGTAGAACAAATGATACCAGTAACAATGCAGGAACACATAAAATGAGACTTGTGTCATGCTTGGAGGGTTCCCAACACACCTACCTCATGTAACTACGATCACATGATCAGCACTCAGCCAGTCATATGAATGCTGATCATGGTTTCAACTCTCTACTCATTTTGCCTTTATTTCAAAATAAGAGTGCAGTGTAAACCAAAATAACTTCATCCATGATTAACAAATCAGTTCTCAAACTGCTTTCAGAAAACCAAATTAGCTGGATGAGAATTATTTTAGCCTGATAACAGCTTGCTAGTCTGAATTAGTTAAGAACAGGGCAATGGAGTTCTTGGGGAGAGACTGGGAAGACAGTGGCATTTGAAAGTTCAAAACCATTATCATCACGTTTGCCGTTAGACGAGGTTGGTAGATAAGCTGTGCGAACTAGTTTGTTTGAAGCATACTGAACTGTAGACATGCTAAAACCTTTCCAGTTGCACCTCAAAAAGGAAGAAAAACAGGTTTGTGCCACAAATCATATAAAAATACTGGATTGGTTGCTGCAGTATATCCTTTATTTTATTTATTTTGTAAGGGACCATGTACAATATCAAACATAAATGTTGCCAATTTTCTTAAAGCAAATTTACAGTTTTTATGTAGGTGTACAGAAAAGTAAAAACAGGTGTGGTTTATGATATTGTATTAGTATGGAGTTTAGTCCACAATGACAGTGCTCATAAACACTGACAACATGTATTGACACTGGCAATAGTGCAGTATACTGCAGTGTACTGGAAAGATTTCAATTTAAGCCTGACTTTGACAGAGTCATAACTTTAACTTCATACTCATGTCACACACATGGGGATTACCTGAAAAGTCATTGTTCTTCCATTCAGTGGTGGAAGAAGTATACAGATCTTTTTTTTTTTGTTGAGTAAAATACATAATACTACTTTGTAAAAATACTCCCAAAAGTCCCCCAAAAGCACCCCTCAACACCACCACCAGGTCTATCAAATGTTTAAATCACCTGGATTTTGCATATTTTTATGATGTTTCAAAGATTTGCCCACACTGCCAGGAACAAAATTTGGGGGGAGAAATGCTGAAACCTACTTTTTAGGACATAACTTCAATGTTAGCCATGGCCCTGGTTATAAGTAATGTCCTTATCCATTGGATCATCTTAAAAATATGATGATGATATCAGCTAGACAGCTACCATATTAAAATGCTGCTTACATGCTAATGCATCAATAATAACAATCCAATAGTACATTTAGTCAAGTACTGTACTTTACTATTTCCTTTTTCTGCTACTTTACTTTTACTACACTACATTTATCTGGCAGTTATAGTTAATAGTTACTTTGCACAACAAAACATATGAACTTACACAAATTATAAAATATGAGGCATTGTTACAAATTAGACTACCCAAAAGCAGATATAGTAAGTATCTTAACTATTTATAGAAATTAAATAAAAATTTGTCTTACACATTTACTCACTATCGTAGGTGGTCAGTTGACCAAACAATTTTATGAATCTTTTATTTCTGTCAGTATTATTGACACCATGTAATATGAGCCCTCTAAAACAATCATATTGGTTTCTTTCTTGTGACAACCTTGACCTTTCACTTAACATAGAGGCTCTAAATTAGGGGCCCTCTGTCCCCTGTAGGCCTGTGTCCAGTGTCATGTATCTAATAGTATACAACACTGAAAGGGGCCATTCGGCATAATAAGTACTTTTGATTCTTTTACATTTTGCTTTAGTAAAATTTGGACTGCAAGACCTTAACTTGTAACACAGTGTTTTTCCATTGTATTGCAACTTTAAAGTATCTGAATACTTCCTCAACGACTGATAAAGGTGCCATGAATTAATTGCTGTAAATTTACTGTGCATTTACAACAGTATCTTTGTAAAATAATAATATTCATCCAACAACTATTTATCATGCTAAGGATCATCATATTTCTTTGTCTTTTTCTTCCTTTTTTGTGTAACCTATAAAAATAAAACACTTGGATTGCAGTGTTATGACTTAAATGATTTTCATCAAGATAAAATTGCCTCGTTTTGCCTTTTTTGGTAAACAAACACATTAGTGGACATTCTAGCTTTAACATCATCAAACTTTAGTTTTCTATCATTAAAAACTAACAGTTGTGTGGGGTTAAAGTTACAGCAGTGGTACTCGCTCAATGCTGGTTTAGGATACAGATGATTGTAATGAATGTCTTCGGAAAACAAGATGAACATGAAGAACTTTTTTTGAGCATTTAATTTAAATTTTGGGCTATGACCAGCAGGGGGCACATTAACACTAATAATGGCGCTTGTTAAAACAAACAGACCTCTTTTTGTTCAGAGATTAGGCAATCAGACATAATTAGGTACACAGGTGATATTACCCATTTTGATGGAATTTACAGCCTTCCAATGAGTTTCAGGATTAGAATGAGATCTTGTAATTAGGTCAATAATTGAAAACCTTGAAAATTCTTATTTGGAGTTTAGCCAATTAGTTAAAACACTTTTAACATTTAAGTGAACACAAAGATACAAAGAAATGTAGCTTATTACTGTTTCTTTCTAGAACCACATACTGAAAGTATGAAAAGGCTAGGGCTGAAGAAGGGACTGATGTGATTCCAGTGCAAACTGTGCAAGACTCAACGACTATAAACAAATCAAAGACAGTTGAATATTATAAATGAATGAATATTATGAATGAAGGAATGAATATTATTGTATGTTACAATAATAATAATAATATATCTGGTGTAAGGCTAAGTTGAGGTACTGGTGCTGGATAATTATAGACTTGAAAAAGGCTATGCAGATTATGCGGGACATTCATTAGGCCTATTTTGTATTTTATGCACATATAGGCTACAGCATGTTGTATTAAAATGTATTAATATTGTTCACCAGTTGTAATTGCACCCTGGCCCAAGATCATGCAAACGGTCTGATGGCTCCTTGTTAATAGCAGCAGACTTCTCTCATTATTTGACAATAAAATCATGGGTCTGGCTATCAATCTGTTAACTTCAAGTTAACTTAAACAAACTTAAGTTAATACTTAAGTTTGTGAACTTGCTGTAAATGACCGATGCCATTATAGATTTCAGCTGTGATTAAAATAAAAATAAGTCAAGAATAGCTTCAGCTTTTGTTTGTTTTATAAAAGAACTACAAAGCCTATTATGAGTGTAGAGATGACATGTAAACGACTTTGCTTATGGGATTAATTTCCTATCTTGCCTGTTCTTTTAATTTGAGAGCATGATTTTCCAGATTTTGTAATGCTTTCTCACAAAACCTCAATATTTTATATATATTGTTGCTTGCACAGATTTCCTGCACTCCAGCTTCAGCCCCACGCTCAGACTGCTTCTGTGCGCTCGCAAAACTTCTGCTCTTAGATTTCTCCTCTGCTCTTGGATTTTTTGTGCAATAACCCTGTCAAAATCCCCCAACCAATAGAATGCCAGGTGTCGTGTTGAGCAATGACATGTCCCCGCCTCGTTGCGGGTGCGTTCGCTTTACTTCTTATATCGTCCCGTACGGGCGGTTACTCTTTAACCGGGTTCATCCACTCTCGCCCTCCACATCTTTATTATATCCCCTTGCTTTCTTTACAACTTTTGGGATAAAATGACTTATTACATATACCAGTGCCCATACTTTTTTATTATAATCGCTAAATATAGGGAATGTGAAGATGACATCACGCCGTGTTAAATTTTGGATGACATTTACGCAGCTATTTTGTGGGGATCCCGCTGGCGTTTTTCTCAGATAAATACTGCTGACATTATTTACTGTATATCTCTTACATAATGTTTACTTAGTTAGTTAGTATTTATGCCTAAACTCCAAAAACATACGCACTGTTTTACGTTTGTCTTTACAGGTGCATTTTTAAGAAGTGACGTACAGAGCCCAGTAAAGTAGAAAGTATTTGTTGTGAGGAGATACAGAGGTAACGTGTAACTTAAAGTAATTACCGGGTTGTGGGGGTGGAAAGTACGATATGAAACAATAGATTATACATTAGTCAAGCAATTATTTCTGGTTAAAGACAACAAATAAACCCACTAAAGTAGCCACAATAGCCAGTACTGTAGCCACTGCCCCGTGTGTTAACCTGACTACACATTAGTTTAATCACACCAGTGACACCATAATGAGGCAGCAACCTGCCTGGAATAAACTTTATCCTGTGTCAACATTACTCAAAGAATTACTGATCTTATAGAGTAACTTGCTTATTTAGTTGAAAAACTGCTAAGTAACCAAAGTGGTAAAGGATTACTAGAAAAACTCTTTCACATCATCATAGTTGAATGAACCAGGTTTTTTATATCACCTATTTAAACAGTGAAATTACATAAAACCTTTGTGAAAGAACATATTTTTCTTTAATACCACACTTACTATTACATTTTTAAATGATCAAAACTCTCCTTAAAAATAAAGCACTTTATTCATAGTCAATGAAATGTGTGCATATAATGCACAAAGTAGAAAAGCCATAACTTTTATTTAAACTATCCAGGTCATGTCTCAATTAAGGGTTACTGGTATACAGAAGTGTCAGCTGGTATTGGAGCTCTCAGGTCACAGTGTTCATCTTGATGCGTCTTCCTGTGGATAAGACTTTCCTGATGTTGCTGGCTGCTGTGTTGTCTTCAGGTCGTCACTTGACTGAGGCATGATACCTGCCAAACAATAACTTCTGATGGGTCCAGGAACACCTGAGCTTCATCAGGATCTATATCCTACATTAGACCCTCCATCACACAGTAAGTATCAGTATCAGTATAAGAGCAAGGAATTATTCAAAATGATCAAATAATAAAAGTATTTACAGAATTGCAATGAACTAGATTATATATAGCAACATATATATATATAACCTGGTTATAATAGAAAATGTAAACATTAAATTATTTACAAATCAAATAATATTAGTCTTAATAAACCAGATGGGCCTACCAACCATATACATAATAATAATAATAATAGTAATAAAATAATAATAATAATAATAATAAACAATTAACAATTATTTAATATAAGCCTTGCGTGACAATCATCATTTGATTTACATGAACATTTTAGGGTGTGGTGTACACTTGATATACTGGAACATTACATGTAATTTGTGGGTGTTCTCTTGGGAGTGGACAGGAGGTGACATTTAACTCCTTCGTGCAACGTCCAGAACACGTGAAAATTTAGAGCCATCATCCAACCTCTGGCAGCATCGCAACCTGCCGTGCGGTCAGGTGTAATACTGTTCATCGCTGCTTGCAGCTTTAATTATTCTTTTTCTCCCAAATGAATCGAATTTTTGAAGGATTAAACTTTGCACACTTTGCAGACGTTGCGGAAATGTATGTATTTTATGGGTCTTTCACCTACATGTATGAAATTTGGGAGGTGCATGTATCACCCCAAGACAACGAAAAAAGCTTCTCGGAGCCATACCCTAAACCCAAGAGGAAGTCAGCCATTTTGATTTGAATGTGCACTTTTAGGCCATTTTTTGCCATTTACAGGGTCCGTACTTTAACGAACTCCTCCTAAAGAATTAATCGGATCGACTTCAAATTTTTGCAGTGCAATCGAAAGACCTTCGCGATGAAAATTTGTGCTAAATGTGAGTTTTTGTTGAAGGGTGTGTCCGTGGCGTGGCGTCGAATTTTGATGTTTCGCAAAGAAACAGGAAGTTGCTGTAGTGTACATGGTCAAATCTGCTCCAAATGTCACATGTTTGATAAGAGTACCGCTCTGAAGACATCCACATGCCAATATTCTGTCATAGTGCCACCTACTGGCAACAGCAAATGACAAGTTTTATACTATACCCCTCCGTTATGGGACTGCGAATTTTGATATTTCGCTATGAAACAGGAAGTGGTTTGTAACATAACGGTACATGGTCCAATCTCAACCAAACTTCACATGAATGATAAGGATCCCACCCTGAACACATTCAGTCATAGTCATAGCGCCACCTACTGGCAACAGGAAATAACACATTTTATACTTT
Organism: Siniperca scherzeri; assembly: GCA_027580175.1. Taxonomy (NCBI): domain Eukaryota; kingdom Metazoa; phylum Chordata; class Actinopteri; order Centrarchiformes; family Sinipercidae; genus Siniperca; species Siniperca scherzeri. The sequence continues at coordinate 30,491,041 of CM050846.1, forward strand.
GATACTCCTAGCAATTTGACCAGATCAACCTCAAATTTGGCCAGAAAAGTCTTAAGACATTGATTGCTATATTATGAAGCTTGTGAGTTTTCATCAAATGCTGTTGCTGTGGTGATGCATTGTTTACCATGAAGCTGTACAAATTTCATATGTTTAATAAGAGACCGGGTCTGAGGACATCTAAATGCCAATTAGGAGTTAAAGTCATTGCACCACTTACTGGCAACCTGTATGACAAATCCTAGCATGAGCACCAAACCATCTTCACAGATGGACAATTTTGTCTTTTATGCCAAATTATTATTCTTACATTGTAAAACTTACTTATGTACAAACTGCTTTGACAATAGTGCACTTAATTATGGTCATGCCAGTAAAGTGAATTTTAATTTAAAATTTGTGGTGCTAGTCTTTCAGAAAGTCACTCTATTTTTGTCATATTGCATAATGGTGAGAGTGTAGCAGCAGTTTGTGCTTCAGTAAGTGTTTTATGGGAGGGTTTTTATCAAACTGATATGAGCGCTGCTGGCCTTTAAAAGCATGGAACAGCAGATGGTGAGAAGCAAGGTACCAAGACTACAGGTAAGACTTTCACATCTAATCTTCTAGTTCTGGCCAGTCAAGTTTTTTCATTTTTCCTATTCTTCAAACTTATCCATGCTCTTAGGCCATTGCTGCTCTGAATGTTCCCATTCATTAGTTATGCCAGTTAATATTTATGTCAGTCAATATTCAACTAATACTTCAACCTGTCCAAACAGTGCTGCATGGCTGATAATGGAGCTGTGATAGACTTGAATATGTAAGTGAACCAAATGACCAAATCAAACAGAAATAGTCTGAAAACAATTCCCTTTTTAAAGCAACATTCTGCAGAATTAATCCATGAATTTAGCTATTTCCATTAAATACTATATTGCTAATCTTATTAGCTAAATAAGTATTAGAATGTGCAGTTATTTTCAAAACAACAAACTCCATATTGTTACTACATTATATCTCCAGTAGGAACCAATCGGCTTCAGGCTGAGTGCTACAGACAGGCTAGGGAAGTCAGAAAGTATTGAGAGACGGACTAGCACATCATATTTTCATGGGATTTGCTGACAATAACAAAAATATAGAATAACACCAGCCTTATCCTTTAATGAATATACTGGTATTAGCACCGTGTGCAACCACAAATTCAATCGTGTTGCCGTTCCTACTATGGTCACTCAATGGCAGTGAAAGCTCATGATTCTACATACAAACGGCAACTGTCAACTCCACCTGCAGTTAAGGCAGACACAATGCTGAACTGAGACTTCTGGTGAAATCTTTCAAAATAAAATAATCAAAACAGACAACTATGGTTCTATTAGTTCAATTCTAACTGCTTCATTTTGGTCACTTTATTTTGAAAGTAGACACCAGAAATGAGGAAGAGAAATGTAGTGTAATGGCAGGGTTATCCTTTAAGCTAAAGTTTTTTTTATTCACTTCTCTGTATTTAAGTTATCAACCAATAACATCTCTTTATTAAGTTAAGTTAACAGAAATTTGATCAGGATGAACTGCAGGTGGGTTCACCAGGCTAGTAAATGTCCATATTTTTGCTACATTTTATCTACATTTTCTGTTTAGATCATTAGCTTCACTTTCATACAGAGTGACCACCTGTATACTAAGTACTACAGCAAAGTAAACTTAAATTCTTACATTTGCAGAAACTAACAGTAAAGAAATCGAAGGTTGAAGGACAGGCACCCACACTATACTTGTCTCAAATATCTGTGACATATTGTGAATGTAGGTAGAACGGCGAAAGGAGAACAGTCAAAGAAATCCAGCTGTTATGGAGTCAAATTTTCACACTCGCCTTCAGTGAGGATGGTGCAACATCTTGTCAATGTCTAACTCAACAAGTTGTGTGTGAAAAGATGACAACCACATAGGTTTTTATTTTCTTTAAGGGGAGGAGCTGTTATTTTAAGGTAACATCAGCAAGTGTAAACATTGCCTTTCTGCAGGTGCGGGCACTATTTATAGGTCTATAAATACACTTATTTCCTTTTGCTATTTAAACTACATGATCTCAATATCAGCAAACCTTATCAGCAATTCTTTTTTTATAAGGTTTTAGTTACAGTTAGTTATATTAAATAATGGCCTTTAATTAAAATAGTACTCCAGAGATCTAATGTTACACTTCCATAAGGTTCACAAGAGACCAATTAAAAAAGAATGGTCAAAATGGAAGCAGTAGATGCCAAGATATCCTGACTTTTAGTCCCTAGTATAAATCAAGCTCCAAAACACCGGATCCTACAATTCCCATAATGCAACTTGGTGGCGTCTTTCATTAGATGATGATGCCCACGTCTTTCAAACACCCCCACCCACAGTTTGTAATACAGGCTTTATTTTATAAATTGGTAGTCTCCCAAGCTGACATAACCCACACATTATTTTCTCAGACTTGACAAAGCTCCCCAAGGCCACAAAAGACATACAACTGTTTTCAGAGGCTATATAGTACTCTTCATGACTAGAAAATAGACTGTTACAAGTAAAAAAAAAAAGCAAATTGTCATTGTGTGTTTTCAGTGCTCATGCCTTGATCTGAAAGACTTGATCTGTACATTAAAGTGATACTTTCATATTTCCCACATCACCGTCATGCTGCCTGAAATACTCACTAGAACAAATGCATATTAATCCACAGAAGATAGTCCCCAACAAATGCACTATTTCCTCCTGTTTGAATAATAATTGAATTAAATAATTTGATAAAAACTACAGTGACCAGCTGTTTTAGGAAATTACTGAACTTTAAAAAAAAAAAAACTATAACCGCCTTTTAACATTTGAATCTCCAGTAGGAACCAATCGGATTCAGGCTGAGTGCTACAGACAGGCTAGAGAAGTCAGAAAGTATTGAGAGACGGACTAGCACATCATAGGTTTAGGTATTTTCATGGCATTTGTTGACAATAACAAAAATATAGAATAACAGATGACCTGCTGGGAGTCTGCCAGCGTCAGATCAAGCTGGGAACCCATGAGCATGACTGCTTCCTGGAGAAAGGTGGCACCCTCCATTACACCAGCCTTATCCTTTAATGAATATACTGGTATTAGCACCGTGTGCAACCACAAATTCAATCATGTTGCCGTTCCTACTGTGGTCACTCAATGGCAGCAACTGTCAACTCCACCTAGCGTTAAGGCAGACACAATGCTGACCTGCTGGGAGTCTGCCAGCGTCAGATCAAGCTGGGAACCCATGAGCATGACTGCTTCCTGGAGAAAGGTGGCACCCTCCATTACACCAGCCTTATCCTTTAATGAATATACTGGTATTAGCACCGTGTGCAACCACAAATTCAATCATGTTGCCGTTCCTACTGTGGTCACTCAATGGCAGCAACTGTCAACTCCACCTAGCGTTAAGGCAGACACAATGCTGAACTGAGACTTCTGGTGAAATCAGAATTATTTTTTTATTCACTTCTCTGTATTTAAGATATCAACCAATAACATCTCTTTATTAAGTTAAAGAGAAGTTAACAGAAATTTGTTCAGGATGAGCTGCAGGTTGGTTCATCAGGCTAGCCAGGCTAGTAAATGAGCAAGTATAGAACTGTTCTGTCTGGTGGAAAAGCAGGAGGAGGGCACTCAAAAGTGCACAAGTGTAGTGGTGTGGTGTGGAGATGTGGACATGTAAGACTAGATGTGTGACAACTGAGTGGTAGCTATTGTCTAAAAAGGAATGACACCTCCTGCCACTTCGTCGTCCACCAATCGGAAGGTTGCTTCGATCCTGGCTTCACCCAGCCCACATGTCGAAGTGTCCTTAGGCAAGACACCGAACCCCAAGCTCCTGAGACTGTGCCTTTGGTGTGTGAGTGTGTGTGAATGATTACTTTGGACTGATGAGCAGTTAGCATGCCGTCAGTGTACGAGTGTGTGTGAATGGGGTGAATGTGATATGTAGTGTATGAAGTGCTTTGAGTGGTCGAAAGGAAGGTTAGAAAGGCGCTATACAAGTACAGTCCATTTACCATTTACCATGTTAGATAAGGGCCAAGTAAACTTAACAACTCTAATGTGACACTAACGTGACACTAAGTTTAAATAGGCAAAAACTAGATATGAGAAAACATTTTGGAATGCTAGCTACAATCTAAATTTGTTGTTCCCCCTCCATAGCATCCTGTGAAGCCATGGCCTCCAGTCTTCCTCTACTCCTGTTAGTCCTGTGCAGTCTGAGTGTGGCTCAGTCCCAGCTGAAGCTGTTTAACCTGCGGGCCAGCAATCTTCCCTCTGACTTGTTGGGAACCACAGACGGCTATGTCAAGGTGTTCTGTGGCTCAGCCACTCTGGGTACAACATCCATCCGTAACAACAATGTGAACCCCTGGTGGGAGGAGGAGTTCGCCTACTTCAAGGCCCAGCAGAACGATGTACTGAGGCTTGAGGTTTACGACAGTGATGTCATCTTTGATGACCTGCTGGGAGTCTGCCAGCGTCAGATCAAGCTGGGAACCCATGAGCATGACTGCTTCCTGGAGAAAGGTGGCACCCTCCATTATACCTTCACCCTCAGCTGAGACAGTCATTAGGCATGTATAGATGTATCTGACCTTTAATCTTTACATGCAGCCTGCACAGCTCTCAGACTGGCTCATTCTGACATCCTAATGTATGATGATGAACAGACAAGCATAGTTCTCAAGCAAGTGCATAGGTTCTCTGTCCCAAATCTATGATAACCATTTAGGATTAGACCAGAAAAATAGTCATTCAAACTCATTAACTTAATCAATAAATATTATTCTGGTGCCTTTGTCACTATTGTGGCTATTTTACCATGTTTCCAAGGTTGTCAATAAGAAATAAACTGGTTGCTGCAACAACCAAACTTTATATTGTGTGCTCATTTAGCATAATATTGTGGGAGTGAAACACAGAAATAATCAGTTTACCTATTCTATTTGACAAGAGTTAACTACCTTCTAAGGCTGACACAGAGATGTGTCAGATTTGTCAGAGATAATAAATTCCTTATGAACATCACACAAGTTCTTTGAAACCAAAAGACATTCATGAGAATAGGGTAACCTACATCTATGAGAGAGCTGCAGCAAAATTTTTATTTATTCATGCACACACAGTCAGTCCTCTCTTTCTTTTACCCATATAACTCCAAAAGGCAGAGGAAGCCCTACACATCAACAGATAAAACAGTATCCTTTGGAATTATGTCCGTATTGGACTCTTCCCCACCTCATGATTTATGTCCAACACCAACATTGCTAATGCAGAAAGTAGTGGGCCATATATGTAGTGAGGCAGAACATAAGTGTTGAGGTTGGGGTGGTGGACTTCCATACTGGAGACTACAGGAGACTGTGTGTCCTGTCACAGACCTGCAATTAACATTTGCTTTTTTATTAACCACAATCTTTCCCTAACTAACTAAGAATCAGAGCTGTAATGTTACAGCAAGTCAGAGAAAAGTAATACTCACGTTTCCCAGTGTCTCCGTCATCAACAAATCCGTGTTGAAATCATAGAAATAAACAAATGAAACCTTGCTGTCAAAAAAACCTTTTTCTTACTGTCTGCGCATATATCTCTCCAGCACCAAACGGGAAGCAGCAAACCAGATAATTATTTTGGTAACGGCCGAAGAAAATTCCTCATGGTAGATGGTGAATTAACAGTGTTATCAGAGTCAGTGTTTAATTTAGCGTGTATCTGATCCACAAACCAGCAATTAAGGAAACACTAATATGTCACATTTCTTAAAGGGAGTTCGGCGTAATACTTTCCCCGGGAGCTTCTGTTTAATTCAAACTGCTAATACTGTATGTATAGTTTTTTAACGTTTTGTCACCACTACAGAAACACTAGGTAGGCTAACTGCTAAAGTGTGATAAGGTTGTCTGACGTTGACTGCAGTTAGTTATTGGTTTGATTAATAGTTTACAGTCTAATAATGTGTGTTTGTATTGATTACTGACAGTAGCTGATCAGGCTAATAATCAACTGATTGTACTCCGTTTCTAACGGTAAATGGTTTCCCTTTGTGTGCACGTTTTTAAACTACTTTCCTAATGAAATATGATGTGCTTGATTCAGTGTACAGTTTTAATAAACTCAGTACTGTTTTTCAGTACACTGACAATGTAATTATCACTTATTGTACCATTGGTTTTGGCCTTGGTGCCCTACATTTTGGCTGTGAAGCCCCAATAAATTTGTATTTATCCAAGGCCAAAGTGGCCTTGCCCTAAAAATGACTTCATCCCAGGCCTCCCAGAATGTAGAAATTAATTTGGTTTAGTGTGAGTGGATATTCTTACTCAGGATAAAATCTGATGACTTATATACACATAATATACATATAAGCACAAATCTTTTGAGCAAATATACCCACTCAAATGATCCGAACTGAAGGCACAGAAAATATATGATCTGGGAGCCCAATATGATTCATTGTTACAGTAGGCCTACTTAACATCTGTGTACAATAGAATGTTCTTTCATGTTGTTGATGTATATACTCATTCACACTTCAAATCAACAGTATTCATTTTTCTATGAGATGACGCAGCAATGCCGTATGCCAAGCAATCGTCCCATTTCAAACAGGCACGTTTTGAATGGGTAATGCAGTAGTCTAACTATAAAAGAAGGAATCTTTGTCTCTCTTTTTTCTGTCTGTATGTCTGTCCTTCGATTTTCTTTTGAACCATTCATCTGATCAACTTCACACTTGGCGGGTGTATTCCTGAGGACCCAAGGGAGGCAGAGTTGAATTTGGTGTAATTTGGCTAGATGGTGGCGCTATAACAACAATTCGTTTGTAAATTTTGAACCATAAGTCTCAGAAACAAAGTTTGATTCATATCTCCGGAACGCTTTGTGCTATTGCAACCACATTTAGTGTATGTGTAGATATAATGTCTGAGTGACCATGACAAATTTGGTGCCATTTGGCCAGTAGGTAGCAGCATCATATAACTATAAAGGAAGAAATCTCTGTCTGTATGTATGTGTGTATGACTATCCTTCGCATATCTCGAGAACCGTTCATCCGATTGATATTGCTGAGGATTCAGTGGAGTGCGGTTCTCGAGGACACTGCAAGCAGCAATACTGGGAGCCAAGCAATCGGCCCATTCCGAACGGCCACGTCCCAATTGGGCAATGCACTAGTACAGCTAAAAACATGGACAACAAAGCTGAACAAAGATAAAAGTAAACATCGAACTATTATGTACATGTATGTATTATGTCTGCCAGTAATCCTGCATGCACAATATCAGAGCCTTGGTTCCTGAAACACCTAAATGAGTTAAGCCATACTGTTAGGAATTACACCTTGTGTTTGACAAGTGAACATGTCTGCTGTGACAAGAATTTACTACCTATGCAGAAACAAAAGGTTTTTACAAAGGATTCATAGGGTAGAGAAGCCACTCAGCAGATCATCAGGAAAAACGCACTGCATTTTGGTGAGAAATATGAAATGTAAACAAATGTAAACTGCTGCTTTTTGTTCATCTAAAGTGAACAGAAAACAACAGTGCTGGCTGTTTTGCTTACCTCACAGAAGCCCTGAGAAAGTGAAATCTGCCATCCCTATTAGATTAACAAGATTAATATGCTCTCAATAATAGCCTTTTTAATTGAAAAATATCATAACGTAAAAAGTAAAAAAGAAAATATCTTCAGGAAAATTGTGAAATATTTTGTCTGGAATACAGTATTTGTGTCTTTGCTCTTTGAGACTGTAAGAATTTGATCTGATTTGATGATTGTGGTGCTATAGTCCTCTCATCAGATATTGGATAAGGTGAGTTTTTATTAGACTTTTATTATTTGTAACCCACAGAAGACAATTCACAAATGTGTAGCATAATACAAAAATATTTCACTATCCACAAACATGCATTTTTTAATTTGTGTTGTGTAAAGTTATATCCACAAAAATACGGAGTGATTTGCAAATATGCATAACTTACTCTGTAAAAACGTATTTTAATTTCACATAAAAATGTTATAGATTTTACAAATGTAAATAGTTTCACCACAACAAATAAAGTGATATATACGCATTTGTGGATCAATTTTTACACACAAAATGGGTATGTTGTGTACAAGCTAGTTCATGTTAGATCATTTAGTTCAGGGCCCTGTTTCAGAAAGTGTGTTTAGTGAAAATTCTGATGGAAACTCTGGGTTTTCAGTTCCAGAAAGAGAGGTAACTTAAACTCTGGATCAGTTACCATGGTAACTGACTCTGTGAACCTAGCCTACTCGCAGGATAGTGAGATTTTGTGTGTACACATTTGTGGATTGTCTTCTGTGGGTTACAAATAATAAAATCCAATAAAAACTGGCCAAACAAGCCAACCCAACCCAAAGCCAAAAATTCTAGTTCTGTTATATTATGTAATGCTGAGAGTGTAGCAGGTTGTGTTTGGGGGGGGGGGGCTGATATGAGGTCTGCTTAAAAACATATGAAACAGCAGACAGAGTGGTAAGAGACAAGGCATCAAGACTACAGGTAAGACTACATCTGTGACTGTAATTTTGCTCAGTATAGGGTTTGTGTTTTCCCTTTTAATTTCTTGAAACTAATCTGTGCCCCTAGGCCATTTCTGCCTTGCATGTTTGTCAAGAGGCATCTACACTCCTCATCCCCTTTCATAAACTGGCATATGTACTCAATGTGTTGCTAATGTTCTGATGTTTTGTTGCTGTATTGTGATAGCATGTTGCACATGACAGGCACAAAGCTTCATTAATTGCATTGCCAAGTTTGTAATTATATATATAGGTACTCCCTGTACACTAATCAGGGAATTGAATTGAATGTAACTAGATTAAAATGCAAACATCTATTGTTCCCTTTCCACAGCCTCCTGTGACGCCATGGCCTCCAGTCTTCTGCTCCTCCTGTTGGTTCTATGCAGTCTGACTGTGGCTCAAACCCAGCTGAAGCTGTTTAACCTGCAGGCCAGCAATCTTCCCTCCAGCATCCTGGGAACCACAGACGGTTATGTCAAGGTGTTCTGTGGCTCCATCCCTCTGGGTGAAACGTCTGTTCGCAACAACAACCAAAACCCATGGTGGGAGGAGGAGTTTACCCACTTCAAGGCCCAGGAGAATGGCATACTGCAGCTTGAGGTTCATGACAGTGACTTCATCTTCGATGACCTGCTGGGAGTCTGCCAGAGACAGATCAAGCTGGGAACTCATGAGCATGACTGCTTCCTGGAGAAAGGCGGAATCCTCCATTACTCCTATACCCTTGGTAGAAAAAGTCATTAGGCTTGTATAAATGTATCTGACCTTTGGCCTTTGCAGGCAGCCTGTATTTACTACAGCATCACTACACCTTGATGTATGGGTTTAAGAGACTAGTGTGTAGGTTCTCCTAGTCCTCATTCCATTATTCAGGTCTTTGATCTGACATTACTCAGAAAGATGTAAATTGCTTTATTCAATAAACCCTGTGAACATTCATTCCAATCGTATTTATCATTGACTTTTTCCCCTGCTGCCCTGTTTGTCAATTGTTTGTCATTGAATATAACAATAATGGACAATAATTTTGTCCATAACGAAATTATGTAGAAATTACATTTTCAAAACAATATACACTACAGTAACTTCAGGAATCATTTTTGTAAGAGAGCTTTACTTCTGCATCAAAAAACGAATTGGATATGATGTAACAAAAGGGTGAGAGGCCAAGGTAGTTCCAGTTTATCATTAAAAAGAATGGATCCCAACAATGGTTTTGACACTGAAGAGGTTGAAAATATATAATATATAGTATATTCATACGCATATGACGGAACACAGCCTTATAATTTTGAGCCCAAGGCACTTGAAGACCATCAAGTGCCTTGATTTGTTTTTTGCGTCACCTCAGTTCATTTTTAATCCTGGACAGGAGAGAGAATGGCCGCGGCTCATCCTCACCCACCAATAGTAGGACAGGTGTCCAGCAGACTGTTTATGTTATCACTACAGCTAGCAGGATTTTGTGTGGCACTGTCGGTACCACTTCCTGCACCTGCCTTATAGTATAGGTAGCCTATTGACAATTTTGGGACCATGTAACCCCCAATCAGATGGGCTGTTCCAATAACCAGTGGGCCGCGGCTGGCAGGTCAAATTTTGTTCACATACCACATTGGTAGGCTTGGTTCGATTGTCAGTTTAATTGAGAATTGACGATGGATTGAATCAATTGGTAAATGCCTATCTAGCTGCAAATGCTCGACGATTTTTTATATATATTTTATTTTGGGCCAGAAAAACAGTTTTCTAAGGTCTGTGTTCATGTATATTAATAAATAAACCATTATTTGTCTCTTGCATGCTGTGTTTTATTTTAATTCATTATCTCTGTAGCCTACATGCATTTACAGTTTGATGCACCTTCTACCTAGCAGTGCTATGGCTGCACAATTTACCGGGCTCATGCAGAACAGATCATGTTAAGACAGAGCTCAGAAGTGCAGTAAAAGCTTGTCTCTTTGTTGTAGACTAATAAACAACGACATATGTGCGTAGCGAGTGTGTGATTGAGAACAAGTGAGAGAGAGCGAGGAGCGAGTGAGAGAGAGAGAGCGAGCAACAGAAAAGTGACAGTGAATGGAGCAGCGCAGAGGAAAAGGTTAGCAGTAAGTTGTCAATGTGGCTGTAAATGTACAGTTTAGGTTACAGTGTGTCAGTTAATAAATGCTGCAACTTCTCAAAACCAAGAAAAGTCTCGTCTGTTGTTTCCCAACTGCTGGAAAAGTAAAGAGGTTTAGCTCTGAAGCCCTGATAATAACCCCGCCTACATTGTAAGAGTTAGTGATGCAAGGTAGTTACGACCATGTGCATGCTATTATGATGGGCCCTAGTGCACGCTAGTTACTAGTTATGAAGCGTGCACACACACACACCATGAGGCGTTAATATATTTTACTAACGATGTGTTGGATTTTACAGTTGAATAAATTACTTAGGCTATTGTATTGGGAAAGTAGAGAGGTCAAAGAGAAAGCTATCAGAACCATGGATAGCGCCTAAACTAGCTACTGTATATCGTATCGTCTTGTCACATGATCAAAAAGAGACTTGGACTTTGGACAACATCGACAAACATATTACCCAGCAAACATCATTGCATATTTGTTTATGACAAAAATACCAAAGAAAAGAAATTATTCATAGTTTTTTATAGTTTATTTATAGTTTTTATAGTTTATGTAGAATAAGCATATTGTTATAGATTGCTACTGACTATTTTACCAAAAAATTAAAATGAAAACCATGACAGAAATGGGTTTGCCTTTCGAGGGGATATACACTGGTGTGCAAAAGTGTTTGCCCCCTTCCTGATTCCTTATGTTTTTGCATGTAGTGAGGCTGACAGACGAAGAAGAACAAAAAAATGAAGACTTTGGAGTGGCCTAGTCAAAGTCCTGACCTGAATCCTATTGAGATGCTGTGGCATGATCTTAAAAAGGCAGATCATGCTTGAAAACCCTCCAATGTGGCTGAATTACAACAATTCTGCAAAGATGAGTGGCAAGGCAAACCCATTTCATGCTCGAAAACCCTCCAATGTGGCTGAATTACAACAATTCTGCAAAGATGAGTGGGCCAAAATTCCTCCACAGAGCTGTAAAAGACTAGACTCATTACAAGTTATCGCAAACACTTGATTGCAGTTGTTGCTGCTAAGGGTGGCCCAACCAGTTATTAGGTTTATGGGGCAATCGCTTTTTCACATAGGGCCATGTAGGTTTGGATTTTTTCCCCCCTTAATAATAACAGCCTTCATTTAAAAACTGCATTTTGTGTTTACTTGTGTTATCTTTGACTAATATTTAAATTTGTTTGATGATCTGAAACATTTAAGTGTGACAAACATGCATAAAAATAAGAAATCAGGAAGGGGGCAAACACTTTTGCACAACACTGTATAGCAAATGGCCCCATTTTTTTTCAATGGCTGTCTACAAACCATGATGGGTGACATCATGGTGGCTATGTCAACTTATTCCATAAAGTCTATAGATACTTTGTTGCTCAAGGACATCAAAGTTGGATGGCTTGTACTCCAGTTAAACAAGGATCAGTTGAGATTTCTCTCAGATAAAACCTGATCATATTTCTGAGGTGGCAATCTGAATCACTCCTAAGGGCCCATTCTCAACACATTGTTGGAGGGCCTGCTCCCTCTATAGTTCTTTCATGGTCACAGATCGGACCTTTTAGTTTTGGTAGTGGAATGTTATCGCATTTTAATTCGGCCATATTGAGTATTCAGCCAAGGCCAAGCTGTTGTATAATCCCATTATAACACACATATCCCCTGCAGCCCCCACCGCCACAGCCTAAACCGACTACCCCCACTCAAATGATTGGGGGGGACTGGTGTTTTCGCCACAATGCCTGATTTGGTCTGGGAGGAAAGCCTACCTGATGCTGGCCTGGCCATGATTTTATGTATGTATTTTTAATTCTTATGAATGTGTTTGCAAATTAATAGTTTAAATAATTTATCAAGATATAATTACCATATTTAATGTTTATTATAATATAATGAATGTTGAGAATTTTGAGGGGGGGCACAAAAGCTCATTTGGACAGGCATAGCCCCCCTGTGCCACCAGCACCAGGAATAGACCAGGATTAGAAGAAATAACACAGTCCTGCCTTAGATATTCCATCCTGAACTCCGTCATATCACTGGGAATATAATCCTCTGTGTGTGAATAGTGATGATCCGTAACAATTTTTTTTTTTTAAAGGGTATCGGAATCCAACTAAGGCTCAGTTCAGACAGATGTCCAAGGGAAGGGTACAATAGGTAGGCACCACAGAGTAGTGCACAAGGGGTTAAGGTCATGCCGCTCCATCCGCTTCCACACAGTTCACATTGGCCTCAGTTCAAAATCAGAGGGAGTAGTTCATTGTACTGCACGCAGCAGATCCTAAAACATATTCTTCTTCTCTGTTATATCTTGACAGTACTTCCCATAATTCATCATTTACATTTATGGTGTTGCACATTTATTTGTTACAAATTTATCCATACAAAGTTTCAAGGAGAAAGTCAACCTTTCAATATTGTAAATTTCCTTTACAATGCCTATCCGCTCTAATTTTGTTGGGGGTTCTTTAATCATTTATTTCTTTGAAAAAGAAAAAAACGTTGAATGTTTTTTGAGATCTCAGGTTCTTTTTTATCAGTTTTTTGGTGATCCTACAATTACCTGGGTTTAAAAGGAAAAGATATTTAGTGTGTGGAAGGACATTTGTAAGTTCAGTTGGTCACTAGTCATACATTTATAATTTTTTTTATTGATTTTAACATAAGCATAGTGACTTTCATACTGTGAGATATTGTGACTTTGGCAATGGATAGAGATAATGTATTACAATCAATAAAATACAGTCTGTTGTCAGGTGCGTTATTTGGGGTGGATGCTTTATGTCTACACAAGCAGTCAGACATGTAATTTACAACCAATGCCCTCATCGAATCTAGATTAGAGACCACACCAATGGGGTTACACAAGCTTTTGCCCTTCTGCTCCATGGGGAGGTTTCTGTCCTCCCTGAACTCGCCTAAATTACCTGAATTACCATTTGACAGGTGCACTGCCCCAGTCAAACTCCCTACCTGCCACTGTCCCTTGACCCCAGAAGTGAGAGCCCACTTGGGGCTTGCCTCCCTGCCAGCAAACTCTCTTGAGTGTCACAGCTGAAGACTGATCTTTTTTCTAAATGTGTTTGTGCTTGACTCGTATAATATTTTGATGTGTTTTGTCATTTTAACCTTTTATCCTGTTGTAAAGCACTTTGTAACCTAGGTTTTGAAAGTTGCTATATAAATACCTTTTTACTTACTTACTAACTGGATGAAAATGATAAGAGTAATGGTATTTCATCGGCGGCTGAAGCCTCCCACTTTTTCTACACCAATCATGTCTCTTCACATTACCAGACTAAGTCTGATTCTGCCAGGCCCGTTCCTCTGGCTGTGGTTTCGCTAGAGAGTAGGTAGGGACAGTGGGAATCTCGTTCATTCATTCATGGGCATCACTAATTAGATGATGAGGCATTTGGCTACTTTTGGTGCTTATGCGTTTCTGGATTTACCTACCCATCAGGCGCCATCATAGTGCTGCAACATGAATCGGACTGCACAGGCTTAGCTTGCACCTCTGCCATTGGGCAGCCAGCCCGCCGTCAGTAATCATTATGCAACTCCCACCACCCCCTGTTTAACGGTTGATCGCCAACCAGAGGGTGGAGGAACCTTACGCGACAGACTCACACAGAAAGTCCCTTAGCACAACAGGAAGTTGTTGTAACTTGAGTGTACATTGTCCAATCTTCCCCAAATTTCACGTTTGATGAGAGTCCTGGCCTAAGCACATCTTCATGCCAATTAGGAGTTGTAGTCATTGCACCACCAACTAGCAACAGGAGAATACACTGGAACTTAACGTGTAATTAGTGGGTGTTCTTGAGCACCACATAGCGGACACAGGAAGTGACATTTACCTCCACAGTGCAACATCCAAAACACATGAAAATTCAGAGCCACATCCACCGAACCTCTGGCAATTATGACGCGACTGCAGCACCCCCCCACGTGCGGTCAGGTGTGAGGGCCCGTTTATCGCTGCTTGCAATTTTATTTATTATCTCTCTTCTTTTTTTCCGCTAAACGTGTTCATGCAGCAAAAACAGTAAGTCAAAAAGTCACCAGAAATGGCAGGTGGGTTGCAAATTCCACCAACTACTCGACTTAGAGTCAAAATTCTTTCACCATTGAAATCTCTCAATTGATCTGCGTCTTTGATCCAATAGTCTTCTGCTCTAAAAATGTCAAATTTTGCCCCTTTTTCTCAATTTTCTCAAAATCCTATTTTTGCAAACTAGTCAGAAACCTTTGGTCCAACCGTCCCGAAACATTGGCAGGATCGACTATGGACTTTGTTGATCTAAAGTTATCAAGGAAATTTCTATGTCATTCCATGTTGATTTTACAATCCAATCTATTTTTTTATTAAAATTTTCAAACATTTGCAATAACTCATGAACGCGTTGAGATATCAACCTGAAATTTGAGACACATGTTCAGGACTTTTCACTTAGCTTACTTTTTAAAGCACGTTGTGCTGCACATCTAGGGGGCACCATTAATGCAAAAAGTTTATATCTCGTAATCGGCTACATCAATTCGTACAAAATTCGGTTGCACAAACAAGGTTCATGACTCAGTTAACGCTTAAAATTTGGTAATGATTGCTTAAAGTGGGCGTGACAGCCATAAATACCCCTTTCTGGCACATGTGATGTTATTGCCTCAAGTTGTGAGAAGGTGTGTAGAAACCACATCTCCCCACCGTCTCTTTTCTGGGGATCCAAAGGGTTCGAATCCCCGGGCGGTCCAGTCCTACTTACCAACAATGTGGCAGTACATGCATGTGGAGTGTTTTCAAGTGCTCGCTGATGTCATATGAATTCCATATATAAAGCCCATTGTAAAACTTCTTCTAATTATTTTCCTTTGCTAAAAAGTGTTTGTGGGTTTATTAATTAAATCTGTCAGTGCTCTCATGAAGGCGGGTCTTCAGTTAGGATGCCACTTCCTTGAACATCTGCTGCTTCGCTCGTGTGTAGTTCACTTGTGGCAGAAAGGCGAGAAGGCAGCCACACTGCACTGACTACTAGATTACTGTACAAAAACACAACTTTATAACTGTTTTCACTGATTTTGGTGAAACAAGTGATATGGGGCACTAAATTTGATGAATTTACTGTTTATCAGACCACAAATGAGACAAGACTAAGGTTTGAAAAACGATAGACACAGAAAGCCATCTTTATGCTGCTAGCTTAATGCACTGGTTGCACCATTCAGCTACATGTCAGAAGTAATTTTGAGATGGCCTTGTTTTTTTAAAGGTTCCCCAAAGATCCTGGACTAAGGTAAACTTGGGCCATAGTTATGAGACAGAAGGATTTTGAGCTTAATTACAGTTCTCTGTAGCTGTCATTTCTAGGCAGATGATTTTGACAGAACTGTGCAAAAAATGTGTGTGAAGGAATGTGTGATCCCATCAGTTTTTGCATCCTTTCCAGACCATCTGAACAAAGTTAGTGTATTTTCAAGTCATAAGATTGTTGTAAACAGTGTTAATATATAGTGGAAACTGATTGCAATGATGAGCATACAAATGATCACTTGCTAACATAACTGGAATTACCACTAAACCTGATACTGAAAGCAAACATCCCTTTTAGATTTTTCTAATATTGATTTCTTGCTTAATTTGAAAGTGCCCAATAAAGCCAGGTCAACTGAATCTCCTGAACCGCTCTCATCAACTTCAGTAAATGTAAAAAAGCAGTTCTTATTTGTTCGTGTTATGTTTCATAGGATCATCACTATGCCCTTGACCCTGATCAAGTCAAATATAAGATAGCTGAGGTTCAAGCAAGAGTTGAGGAGCTGCAGAGGCAGCAGAGAAATGCCAAGGATCGCGAAAGAAGACAGAAATGAATTGTAAAGTCACTGCTAGATGATTTAAAAGAGAAAAATATGACTTCAGAGGAACTACAGCTAAAGCTTGACCAGTATTCTGGTAGGGTTTTCTTCATTTATATAAGAATATACAGTGGGTTTTATTTCATACTGGCAAAGGCAGTAAATAACAAATCACACTACCAGTAACATTTTCATTTGTGATCTGAATTGCACTGTAAAAATGTTAAACCTACAATAGGGAGTTTTTGTTTCAGGTGACTGACAGACTGTTCCACATCACGAACAGCCGAAATCCATGTGCTAAAGGCTTCAAGGCGCCATGGGCAGAGACAACAGAGTTTTGAAAGAAACCCAGCTGTACTTAACTAACTAACTCTGTTGGCAATGAATGATGGGACACTCCTATACCGCTCAAAGAGGTTTTTTTATAATATTCTTCCTCAGTAAGATAAATGCCCCTAATAAGCCCGCAGGAATCTAAAATAAATGGTAAAGATTCACATTTCATATCAAATATCAAACAACTGTTCATGAATGCATTGATTAGCCCATGATACTTGAATGATTATTATGTACATAGTCCATTGTAAAATGCATACTATAGTGTATATACAAGTAGATTAGAGTACAGGGGCTTCATAGAGGTGTTTAAACCTTAAGTACAATTTTAAAGAGTAAGCTTTAGGTATATGGTGCTGATTTGTCATTTGCAATATCAGCAAATGTATTAATTTAAAAATGCATATTTATATAACTGTACAGATATTTTACTCTCTAAAGTTTTTTTGTTCAATGTTCAGTTCTATCCAGTTGTGGTGTTGTTTTTGTTGTCTTTTATCCTTTTCTATTCCCAGAAAAATTGGAGGCGCTTGAAATCAGAGGTATGGGTATCAGACAGAGGTATGATGGGTATCATATGAAGTATTTAATAAGTTCATCAAGCAATATATGTGGCTCATCACTGGTATGTTAAAACACTTCTGGTTGAACCTTTGCAGTAGCACTATTTTTTGGTAATTACCAAAACATTATGAGCAGGGTTATTTTATCTCTGTCCTTTTTTCTATATATAGTTATAGTCACGATCACATTCTTACATTAAAATCTTTAAACCTAATTGCCCTGTTTTGTATAAGGTAAATAGACTATCAAATGGTAAGGGGGTAAACGCCACTCCCTCTCATTGAAAACAAGTGATTTGGAAATTTGATTTGTCAAATAAAAAAGTTTAATCATTTCAGGTATAATTTTGTTAAAATTATAAATAAACATTACATATACAGTAAGCTGCATCTATTAGTTGTTAGATGTAACAATTAACAAGCTGAATTCGCCATCACTGCAGTTTTTTGCAGTGATTTTCAATCAGAGCAAATGTCATTTCTGTCCTCTCATGTGATAGCAAAATGTGTTCTGTTTACATGATACCCTCATACTGAAATGGGGCAATTACGCTGAGGTAATGGTGATAGAAGTATTTACAGTATTGCCAATTGTTGCTATTTTAGTTTTATTTATTTGAAATTTTTAAAAGGCACTGGCTTCATCATTAACATCAACACCTTAACCTTGATGATTCCAGAGCTACTTCAGTCACAGCGTTATGTCTGTACATACTGCTTCAGCCGGGACCATTTGGAGCTCCTGTTCAATTCCATCAGGGCATCAGGTAGGAATTACATTTTTGAATACACAATGCCATATTATAACTAACAGGAATGATGGAAACATTTTATTAGATGATACAATACATTACAATACAATATAATGTCA
Source organism: Siniperca scherzeri (assembly GCA_027580175.1). Taxonomy (NCBI): domain Eukaryota; kingdom Metazoa; phylum Chordata; class Actinopteri; order Centrarchiformes; family Sinipercidae; genus Siniperca; species Siniperca scherzeri. The sequence goes on from CM050846.1 coordinate 30,509,387, forward strand.
CTTCATGTGACAATGTTAGATTTCATGTTTTTAACATAATCCTGGCTACGTCCTGGTGATCACACTCAGCTTGCTGAATTGTGCCCTCCAGATTATGACTGCTTTAGCCACCCTATGGATTGTGGTCGTGGTGGTGTTACTGTCTATAGGAAGCATTTAAAGTGTAACCTCATCACTCCAAGTGCACATGCGCCAGCCCGCATGCTGCCTGTTGCCGTAGCTCCGTCTCGTCGTCTTACTTTTTCCAACTTTTAACGTTCCTTTTTCTTCCAAACTTGAGTAACTTGTGTGTAAGTGTAATTTAAACTACGCTCTTTACGAAAATGAGGGTAGAAAGTGTTTTCGTACTTTTTTTCGCCGTGGAACTTCTTCTGCTACTCGGTCAGAGCACCGCTGCAGATCAGCTGTTTGGCCGCATTGTTTACACCAGGGAACAGCTGATCGTGCTGAAGCCGAGCGGCAAGGCGCCCTGGACAACCTATGTCCCCACTGAGATCTGGAGGTGGACACACCGAGGATGCAGGGGTGGAACGAAGCGGCAAGGGAAGAGAGAGGGGTCCAGACAAAAGAGACTTAAGAATAAGAGATTTAAGCCGTGTCTGCCTTCTCTCGGAATGGGCAACGTGAGATCGCTGCCGAATAAAATGGACGAGCTAACGCCGTTAGCCCGGAGTCAGACGGAGTTCCGTGAGTGTAGTTTGAGGTGCTTCTCAGAGACATGGCTACACCAGGATATCCCGGACCATAACGTTTCCATCGACGGCTTTCAGACTGTTCGGGCTGACAGGGATCACAGTGGGAGCCGTAAGTGGAAAGGCAGCGGGCTTGCTGTGCTGGTCTACAACAGATGGTGTAACCCTGGTCACGTTACTATCAAGCAGAGTATCTGTAGCTAGTACATTGAACTGTTAGCTGTGGGACTACGGCCATATTATCTGCCATGTGAATTCTCAAATGCCATTGTTCTGGCTGTTTACATTCCCCCCTCTGCTAACCTGGCATCGGCGTGCAACAGCATTCACACCGCCATAGCACAACTCCAGACTCAACACCCGAGTGCACTCATAATAATCTCAGGTGACTTCAACCATGTCAGTGTTTCAACAACACTGACTAATTTCACCCACTATGTGAGTTGTCCTACTAGAGAGGAGAGGACACTGGACCTGCTGTATGCCAACGTTAAGGACGCATACAGCTCTTCTCCCTTCCCCCCTCTGGGTAGGTCAGACCACAACCTGGTTTACCTTGAACCCTGCTATGTGCCTCAGGTTAAAAGGCAGCCTGCGATCACAAGGACAGTGAGGAGATGGTCAGGGGAGGCCTATGAGACACTGCAGGAATGTTTTGAGGTGACAAACTGGGATGCACTCTGTGAGCCTCATGGAGAGGACATTGATGGGCTCACTGAGTGCATTACTGGCTACATTAACTTCTGTGTGGACTGCAATGTCCCAACTAAGATGGTCCATTGTTATCCAAATAACAAACCCTGGGTAACAAAGGACATCAAGGACATCCTGAATGCCAAGAGGAGGGCCTTTACTGATGGTAATAGGGAGGAGGTGAGGGCAATCCAGGCCGACCTGAAGGTGAAAATCAGGGAGGCCAAGGAGAAGTACAGGAGGAAGCTGGAGCGGAAACTCCAGCAGAACAACATGAGAGAGGTCTGGAGCGGCATGAAGAGCATCACTGGCTTCAGACTGACTGGCAGCAGAGGAGTTGAAGGCAACTTGGACAGGGCCAACGAACTGAATCTGTTCTTTAACAGATTCGACACACTGGCTCCTGCTCATCCCCCCTCTAACTCAGCTGCTGTCAGCCCTCAAGCTCCTCTGAGTACTCTGCTCCCCCCTTCCCATCAGGCTAACGGCCCTCTTCTGACTAATGACTCCCCCCCTCCCCCACCTGTAACCTCTGCTGTGTGCCTGACTGCTGACCAGGTGAGAGGACAGCTGATGAAACTCCACTCAAACAAGGCTGCAGGCCCCGACGGCGTTAGCCCCGGGGTGCTAAAAGCCTGTGCCCCCCAGCTATGTGGAGTCCTTCAACATGTCTTCAACCTGAGCCTGAGTCTTCAAAGGGTCCCTGTTCTGTGGAAGACATCTTGCCTCGTTCCTGTGCCGAAGTGGCACTGACCTCCCACATAATGAAGACCCTGGAGAGACTAGTGCTGGAACAGCTGTGGCCCATGGTCAGACCTCTCCTGCACCCCCTTCAGTTTGCCTACCAGCCCCGACTGGGAGTTGAGGACGCCATCATCTACCTGCTTAACCGCATCCCCACCCACCTGGACAAGCCGGCAAGCACGGTGAGGATCATGTTTTTTGACATCTCCAGTGCTTTCAACACCATCCAGCCTGCCCTGCTGGGTGAGAAGCTGGCAGCAATGCAGGTGGATGCCCTCCTTGTGTCCTGGATTGTGGACTACCTGACTGGCAGACCACAGCACGTGCACCTGCAGCACTGTGTGTCGGACAGCGTGGTCAGCAACACTGGGCCCCTCAGGGGACTGTCCTCTCTCCCTTCCTCTTCACCATCTACACCACGGACTCCAGCTACCACACAGAGTCCTGCCACCTTCAGAAGTTTTCTGATGACTCTGCTGTGGTGGGATTATCAGCAGTGGTGAGGAGTCTGAGTACAGGGCTGTGGCGGGTAACTTTGTCTCATGGTGTGAGCAGAACCATCTGCAGCTCAATGCGACAAAGTCCAAGGAGCTGGTTGTGGATCTACGGAGGGCCAAGGCACCAGTGACCCCGGTTTCCATCCAGGGGGTCAGTGTGGACATTGTGGAGGATTACAAGTACCTGGGAGTACACTTGGACAATAAACTGGACTGGACCAAGAACACTCAAGCTGTTTACAGGAAGGGCCAGAGCCGCCTCTATTTTCTGAGGAGGCTGAGGTCCTTCAACATCTGCCGGACAATGCTGAAGATGTTTTATGAGTCTGTGGTAGCCAGTGCTATCCTGTATGCTGTTGCATGCTGGGGCAACAGGTTAAGGGTAGCGGACGCCAACAGACTCAACAAACTGATCCGTAAGGCCAGTGACATTGTGGGGGTGGAGCTGGACTCTCTGGCGGTGGTGTCAGAGAGGAGGATGCTGGCCAAACTACATGCCATCTTGGACAGTGTCTCCCACCCACTCCATGACGTGCTGGTCAAGCAAAGGAGCACCTTCAGCAGAAGACTCATCCCACCAAAAAGCACCACAGAGCGCCACAGGAAGTCATTCCTGCCTGTGGCCATCAAACTCTTTAACTCCTCCCTCTAAGTGTTAGTCTGTATGACCCTAGGTCACTAAACTGGACATTGATCATTACATCTCTGCCATACTTGAATAATTGTGCAATATTCTGTGTATTACTCCCGTGCAATATTTAGTTTTCCTGTTAGTTTTTCCTATTTATTGATATTGATATTATATACCTCCATTACTGCTGTGCAATATCTTAATCTCAATAAGCTACACTTAACTCGTCAGTACATGCACCACTACTTATTATTTATATTATTACATTGTATTATTATACTGTATTATCATCATCAACCGGTAAACCCACTTGGTACTTCACACTTATTTTATTTTATACTTATACCCACCTGGTACTTAATTTATTTTCTGACCTGTTTTTATAGTGTAATGTATTATATTTTTTGCTAGTACTTTCTCCTGTGTGCACTGACGTAAAGGCGAGCTGGTGTAACAAAGAGTTTCCCTTCGGGGATCAATAAAGTATTTCTGATTCTGATTCTGATAGCTTGCAATGATTTTTCCTCCTTTGAAGTGCTCATGATTAAACTTGGTGGCCCACTGCCGGTCATATTTGCTATTATTTATCACCCCCCTAAACCAGATGGTTCCTTCTTGTTGGAACTCCCTGAATTTTATCCAGTCTTGTTTAAAATTATGATAGAATTGTTCTTTGTGGGGATTTTAATATTCATGTTGATGACTCTTCTAATGCCCTTGCTGCTGATTTTTGAAATATCACTAACTCTTTTAACTTTTGTAATGGCAAGAACAAACAGACTGCATTGTATAACATACACATGACTCTCTGATATAATAACATACAGATGCTATACATAACTGTTTGACATCAATACTTGATCTGTGTATGACTGTTTGGACTGCATGATGAGAACAGTGCATTGATAATGATGAGATGGAACTACAAAACATGCTATTGACTGTTATGTCCAGACTTCAGGGACACTCGTCTCCTCGGGCTGAGGAGCCTGACGCTGAAGACTGGATAAATAACCGATGCTCCTTTCCCTCTGTACTCATTCAGAGCAGATTATACTGATGTATGTTTTGCTGTTGTGAGTCCGTCTGCAGATGCTTGAAATAAGAGTCTGCAGACACAGAAAGACAAGTGGTTGCCTTGAGTGTTTCTTTATTCCACAGAATTGCCACTACAATTTGGCGGCGTTTTCACTTGTGTGAGAGGACTTTGGTGCTTGGAGATGCAGGTTAAGACCATGCACGGCTAAGAGTCTGGGACTCTATACCTCAACCTCCCCGGCAAGGAAGGGTGGAGACGTGGGGGCCTGCCGCCCTGAGTGTCCAAGACTCGCTCACCGCAGTTATCCAGTGAACCTAGTGGCTGTGGCAGCACTCTTTCTGGTGAGTTAATCAACGGGGTCCGGGGTATACCAATTCTCGCTACCGTGAGGGGTGTGCGTGACAGATGTGTCAACAGGGCAGGTCAGGGACCACTGTGTGAATCATTGCAGTATTTTGGCTAGATTTTTCACTGTCAGACAGGGGTATTTCTTACAGACCGGTTCTTTTCTACAATTCTTTTCTACACACTCTTGCCTTACTCATTAGGTTCCCTCATGGGTTGTTTAAAGATTCATAGTTTGGAACTCATCTTTAAAAAGGGGAGAGTGAGTGGTGACTTGGGGTGTGTCGTGTAAAGTGCTTAAACAGTTATATGTGTGAAAATATTGATGTGTGTGAGTACAAAGTGCTTAAACAGTGATATGTGTGAAAATATTGATGCGTGTGAGTGTATTAACAGATGCATGAAAGAGTGAATGTGTGAAAAATAAGTAAGTAAAAGGTGTGAATGCCAAATAGATAACCTGAGAAGGCAATAAAACAGCCCGCTCTTAGAGGCATTGAAGGGTTAATTTTTTCCTTTGTGAGTGAGTCTGTAAACTATCTGACTATCTTTCCCCTAGCAGCCAGCTTCAAGGTCCTTTTTTCTCCTCTTAACAGTGGCAGACGAACTCCTAAGAATCCAGCCAAAATATTAAAGAGGACAAAGAGACTATTTAAAACATCAAACATCACGTTATTGTAGTTGGGGAATCGGGGTTAAAGAATAAATATGCTTTCTAACAATAGAAAAACTTCTGAGAATGAAAAGTCTTCTATCACCCTCGTTGAAATCCCCTAATATAAACTACATGATTACCAATTATGGTAAGCACAGCATTGACCAGCTAGACATCTGGGTAAAAGAATTTGGGTTTCCATCAACTGGCAGCTCTCAGACAGATAGAGATATTAAGAGACAAATTAGAAGAGAAAGAACAAGGCACTTAAAAGAATAGAAATAAGCAATTTAAAGCAGACTGGAAGGCTTACTGTATGCTTGTTGGCAACAAGAAGCACATCAGCAGGGATAGAAAAATAAAAAAGGCAGGGACAGATCCACTAAACACCTCTGTGTCTCAGTATGTCCCACAGTGTGCCAAGCTGGACCTGGACCTGGACTCGGCCCCCGTCAGAGGAAGTCAGCCTCAACAACGAGCAGCAGCAGCTACAGCAGCAGCACCAGCAGAGGCACAGCCTCAGCCACAGACTGTGGCCCCAATATACCCAGATCTCGGAGGCCGGGATGAGGCAACAGGAGGACAAGGATCAACAGTCATTCATTCCCGCATCTCCAACATACAAAGAGGTCTACAAATCGTATTGGGGTGGCCCAATCACATCCAGTCGCCTTTCCAGCCCTCTTCACACTTGAAGCAACAAAGAATTCCAGCCCAGATCAAACTCCTGCACCTTCTTAAAAGTGATTGCACCAATGGTGGAGGTGGAGCAGGAGATGGGACTTCACAACTGATTTTCAGACCATGGACATACGCTGACCTGAAAGAAGCTGCACAATTTCTCTCCTCTGTTCGTGATGGGGGGGGAAGCATTCGCCACACAGTTACTGGCCTTCTGCCAACAGTTCAGACCCACCACCATCGAGCTATAGAGACTGTTAGGAACTCAGATGGGCACAACCTGGCCGAGAGTGGCGAGGGGTTTTCCTACAGCGGATAAAAGGTTGAAATCAACAGAGTGGGACCATGCTGATAACACACCGTATAAGCAGGCTATCACTGACCTCTGTGACAAAATAAAGACTCTCTTTCCCCTGAGAATGGATTTGGGAAACAACAAACACACAACAAGATGGTGAGACTGTAGTTGTTGGAAAGGAACTGTATTGCACCAATTACTACTACGGTGTCAACCGAACATGATTTTTTTTTTTACAGTAGTAGAGTATTTGGCCAGGCTCACAGAGATCCATAATACACACAGTGGACTAAAAAAGCCTGAAGCTATGGGCGGTAATAATACAATCACCCCCTGGGAAGTACATCTACGTGACCATTTCATCAATGGCATCCACCCTGAGATCGCGGGCATGGTGAAACACGACTGTGTGAGATGGGAGTATTGTAACCTGGAGACCCTACAGAGACACACTATCCATGTAGAAAAATTCCTCAAAGATAAGCAAAAGAGGAAAAGTACACAGCTGATGGACAGATTACAGGTGGCGCAGCTGAGGGCATACGAGAATCAGAACAGAGGCCGAGGACAAGGCCAAGGCCGATAAGGACATGGAGACCGAGAATCACGGTCAGGCTGACTGACTAGACGGGGTGTCGACACCAGGTCGGGAAGGGGCTGACACAACAGAGCATGTGAACACACACAGACAACTGCCTGCATGAGACACACACTGATAAACACACTCCTGCACAAGCATTTGAGACACAGCCACACACACAAACATTGATAAGTGACGCTATCTCTTACCTTGAGCACACACAAGCCACTGATGACAAAGCCTCAGCATAGATATACACTGAATATAATATTTGTGCAGGACTTGCAGGTGGTATGATGCATACAAATGCATGCCTGAACACACAATCAATGTTGCTAGAAAAGATATTTTTTTCTTGTGGATTCTGGTGCGACTGATTCTGTTATCAGAGAGTTTGCAGTCCTTCCAAAAATTAGCGGCAGATTTGTGAGGACAGTAGGAGTTTCAGGAACACCCCTGGTGGAAAGGTACACTACACCATTGTCATGCAGTGAAAGAAATTGAGAAACACTTAAACATTCATTCTTGTTATCTCAACGATGCCCGATCAATATTATCGGAACAGATATGATGACAAGATTGAGAATTGTCCTGATTTCCACTCGCGAAGGCATCGTTGTAGCCAGCATTTCTGACACTGCATCACAGTATGTGTAACGCAGTAGCAGGGAGCTAATGTACGCTTATCAATGGAGGCTGCCTCACACAGCTGCTGGCTCTGTAGGCAACACTCTAACCACCGAGGTCAAAGCTCTCTTTCCAGATGATTATGCACAAATAGACATCAAGTCGCCACAAGAGATACAGTGCACATCACATGTACATCTTGGGGTTGATAAACATTTTGAGGACACATGGTTCAGGCAAGACAAAGAGAGAAACACATTAAAGCTGACCTGGTTGTACTGGAATGATAAAAGAAGCACTGTCTCAGTAGCTTTTAATGATCCCCTTTGTAAAGCTTTGTTTCAAGTCCCTAACTCATATCCTCATGTCCCCCTGGTCAAAACAAAGCAGGATACATGGGAATGCTTAGGCCCTTCGACCAGACGTTGTGAGGAAGCTGCTGGTTGAGTAAAGACATCTGACTCAGGTGTGGATTTTCACAACCAACTTCAGGTATTCCGGAAAAGATTTTCAGCTATAGCAACCGGGGTAAGAAGCATTGAGCTCATTCCAGATTCAGAGTTTTTAATGGCCAGTTTGGTAACATCAGATGATGAAATAAGTCATGACAAATAAATTTTTGAGTTAAATCAGGTACCATCCTGCTTGTGGGCACAACACAAGTATGATGTAGGATTAATCAAAGATGCTGAGCCTGTAGTAATCACACCAAAATCTTCATACAGGCCGTGTCAGAACCAATATCCTTTGAAGAAGGAAGCCGTTGAAGGTATTAAACCGGTGTTTGATTCTTTTTTGAAAGCAGGAGTGATAATTCCATGTGCAAAATCTCCTTTCCCCATACGAAAACTACAGGATGCCGGAGAGCCACAACAGTGGACGTTTGTGCAGGACTTGCAGGTGGTAAATGCAGCAGTACATGCGCGAGCACCCAATGTTCCCAACCCCCACACAGTACTCTCACAGGTGCCACCTAGGAGGAAGTGGTTTTCAGTTGTTGACCTGGCTAACGCTTCCCAGTGCATCCTGACAGCCAGTAGTGGTTTGCGTTCTCTTTTGAAGGGAAGAGATTTACATTCACCAGGCTTGTCCAAGGGTATTCGGAGAGTCCTGGAATTTTTAACGATGCGTTAAAGAACAATGTGGAAACATTAAATTGACAGTAACAGACCTTTCACACAGACTGTAGATGAGAGGGGTGGGTTCATGACTTCTGTGCTACGACAAGAACAAAGGGGGGAGACTGAGACCAGTAAGCTATTTTTCCAGCAAGCTTGACTCTGTAGCAGCTGGTCTGCCAAATTGTTTGAGAGCTGTGGCTGCTGCAGAGAAAGCTGTTTTAGCCTCACATGACATTGTGGGTTATGGGTTGGTTCCACATGCGGTTTTAGTGATATTGCTTGAACAGAAAACATCACATCTCTCAACAGCTAGGTGGTTAAGATACAACACAATTTTGCTTGAAATGCCTAATATCACTGTTAAGAGATATACAGTGCTTAACCCAGCAACTCTCCTCCCTACAGCGGAAGTCGGTGAACCTCACGATTGTGTGGCAGTGATAAGAGAGGCTTGCTCCCCCTAGACCAGATCTGCAGGAAACACCATTGATCAATCCAGATCTGGAGCTGTTTGTTGACAGTTCAGCATCATAAGATCCAGCAACTGGTAAAAATCTTGCAGGGTTTGCAGTAACAATACTGCATGAAACTATTTTGGCTAAACCACTCCCATCAAACTACTCAGCACAGGCAGCAGAGCTGCATTGACAGAAGCATGTAAATGTGCTAATGACCAAACTGTGAACATTTTCACAGACAGCAGATATGCATGGGGAGTGGCACACAACTTTGTAAGACTCTGGGCAAACAGAAACTTCATTACATCTACAGGAAAACCCATTGCACATCACACACTGGTTGCTGAACTCTTGGATGTTGTGCTGTTACCTAAACAGATTGCCATTTGTAAATGTGAAGCACACACTAACAACCTTGATCCTATCTCACAGGGGAATGCCAGAGCGGATAAGGCAGCAAAAGCTGCTGCCAAACAAACACCGACCACTCAATGTATTGCATTAACTAATGAACCTCTGGCACCTACAGCTGATTTGCAGGAACTGCAGACAAGAGCACCGGCAGAGGAAAAATCAGTGTAGCAAAAGGCAGGCTGCACTATCACAGACAAAGTGTGATATGGACCAAATGGCAAACCATGCTTACCGAAGTATCTGTTCCATTATAATTCTGTGTTGACCCATGGGCGAGACCGTGCCTCCTGAGAGACCCTTTGAACCTCTGCAGATGGATTTCATTGAGCTGACACCCAGTGAGGGAAAGAAATATTGTTTGGTCATTGTTGACATGTTCTCTAAATGGGTAGAGGCCATCCCAACAGCCAAACAGGATTCAGCAGCAGTAGCAAAGAGTCTTAATAAGCGCAGCATTGAAGAGTATCTTGGTATTCATCTAAAACATCATTGTGCTTATCACCCAGCCGTGGAGAGGAAGAACAGTCCTCTGAAAAACAAACTTGCTAAGTGTTTGTTACGGACAGAACCACCGGAGACAAGAGTAAGGAGACTGAGAGAATTTATTACCACACAGAGATAATATGGGATGGTGTTGATACTGTCCTTATCTCACTGCTGGTGAAAGTGTGTGGGCACTGGAGCTACCCACTCAGGAGACAGGAGAGACACCGGAGCCCGAGGTTGAGCGACACACTCAGGAGACTGGAGACAGACGGGAGCCGGGAGCTGGAGCGACACACTCAGGAGACTGGAGACAGACGAACCAAGGAGTTGGGGTGGATGACTCACAGGAGACAGGAGATAAACAGGGACTGGAGCGATCACACACGGAAGACTGGAGATACCCGGAGACTGGAGCTGGAGGGAACCACACGGATGACAGGAACACGATGGAGCCAGGGAAGAGGTACTGAATGGCAGGTGCAGGGAATCGTTAGGTTTCGAAGAGTTGAGTCCAAATTGTTCGAGGCTTCAAGGGGAACTAGCGTTCTGTCCTCTACCATGAACGAGACCGGACCCTGACTGAGGTGAGGAGCTGTGTTATATAGGGAGTAGAGTGGCTGATTATGTGCAGGTGTGCTATGGGTGACAGGTGCTGGGAATCAATAATCAGGTGAGGGAGTGCAGAGTGACGGGGAGTGACTGGAGAGAACAAGACAGACTGTGACAGTGTTGTGATGAGACAGGGTTGCCCTGGACAAAAGCCCTGCCCATTGTTCTGATATACATGAGGTCCAGAATAACAAGCGGGGGGGTCTCAGCCCTTTTGAAATCCTATTTGTCAGACTGTTAAACACTGGGATTGGGTAAGTAAAAAGACAACTTCCTGACACCAGCCAATGTGAGGATGAGATGCTACGCTATTGCGCAAACTTATCCTCTGTGCTTTCTGATATTCACAAACAGATGAAGGAAGCCATTCCAAAGGCTGCAGAGAGGAAACTGCATGACTTGGAGCCTGGTGATTGGATTGTGGTGAAAGATTTCAGACAAAAGAGCTGGCAGGCTCGCAGGTGGAATGGTCCCTACCAGATACTGCTCACCAATGAAACAGCTGTAAAGGTGTCAGAGAGAGCAACGTGGATCCCTGCCACCCATTTCAAACGAGTCCCCGAGCCAGAGCCAGCAGCCAATCACCAGACAAAGTACAGATGGAGATCAGTGAGTGTACCGAGCCTTCCTCCCCTTATGCATTCAGAGGGTATTGGAGGGGAGTGGCAGTCCCAGTGGAATTTCTCTGAGCACACGTAGAAATTCCACTGGGACCATCTAGAACCGCTACCCTCCCGAACCAACATCACGGGCACACTGATTAGGGGGTAGGCAGAGGTGACACAACTGATAAGATGACACTTGAGGGGTGACGGACTGAGAGGCCACAGCGGCGGGGTGCTGCTCGCTGTCATCATCGTCATCAGTCTCACTAGGAGGAGGGGTCAAAAGGGAGGAGACATCGATCTTTTCGAAACATGCTAGCTCAGCTGGAAGACGCAAGGTATGCAACTATACTGACTACTGCCAGAAAAGTGACTACTCAGAGCTGCACTTGAGCTATGTAACATCAGTATCACCAACTACGATGGCTCCAGAGCAAGGTTTTGGAACATGAGCCAAATAACCCAGCAAGGGATTCACCGGCCCATCATGACTACCAATCCAATATCCCAGGCCGGCATTGTTGGGTTCACCAGACGGTGCTATACATCTAGAGACCACTTTCTGGGGACTTCCGCATGCAAACAGACTGTCACTGCAACATGCGACACTGAGTGGAACAAGGGAGCCCGAAACGAATGCAGGGGACCTCAGCCATACGTACATCGCTCAGCTGAATCTGACTTAGCTGCTAGCTGACACTAGCAGCTTACACCGCCCAGGAAGCGACAATACCATCATCCTGATGCCTACAGAGGATGGATTTGGATCCCTAAGAGAGCACATGTGGGTATGTGGACAACATGTATATCGGTCTCTCAGACCGGGGTGGTGTGGCACCTGCTACCTTGCTAAGTTGATACCGTCAGTGAACAATCTGCCCACCATCACTCATTTCCACACCCACTATGCTCACTATTACTTACCATACAGAACACGGCGATCCACTACGAGAGTGTCACCAGGGGAGAAAGAAATCAGTGGCATCCACCCCTGGTGGGGGACTGTGAATAATGCACACCTGGCTGTAGATCTTGAGAATTTGACGGCCCTGGTAGAGGTAGGGTTTTCCACCCTCACTCCAAAAGCCAAGACTACCAGAGTGTGGGAGGATGGGACATGTAGTCATGGCTGACTATGGGAGGATGGAAGAACGTGTTGATGAAAATGTTGGCACCCGTGCTCCTAATTGTTGTGCTCTTCCTTCTCTTGACCTGCTGTATAGTTGTCTGTTTCAGATCTATGATTGCTACCGCAACTGAATCATCTATGGGTCAGTATGTGAATATGCCAATAGAAACATCCAGCTCTAGTGAATGGATTCCACTGTTTCCACATGTGTCTGGCCAAACTCTTTTCCGTGGCTACACTTTAGACATAGTCTTTAGTCTGGGTCTGAGAATACCATCTGTGGAAATCAGGGACATGTTTGTATCTGATCACCTATGCATTGTTTTTAACTGTGAATTACAGGCTGCTAGTACTGAATTATCCCGCTCTGAGTACACACGTGCTTCCAGCCCGGAGGTCAGCAGCCAGCCAGAGTCCGCTCCGGTTTCCAGCCCGGAGGTCAGCAGCCTGCCAGAGTCCTCCTGTACAGAACTCAACTGCTAAGCATTTAACCAGGACCAAGAGGTATGATCACATCACACCTGTTTTAGCCTCTTTACATTGGCTCCCTGTTTGTTTTAGGATTGATTTTAAGATCTTGTTGATTATTTTTAAGGCTCTTCATGACCTGCCTCCACATTATATTTAAGTGTCACAGATATGCCAGGCCTCACCAGCCAGTTATCACACTCCTGGTCCACATCAGTCCCAATCACAACATGCATAAAAGCACACCAGTCACCTCATTCAGTGTCTGACCTCATTCATATCTAGGACTCCTCATACCAGTTAAAGAAAGACCTCATTTTGATAGTTTTCCAGTGTTTCCCCCATTTCCAGTGTGTCTCCGGTTTCCTGTGTCTCTTGTGGTTTCTCCAGTCCTCCGCGGTTTCTCCAGTCCTCCATGGTTTCTCCAGTCCTCTGCGGTTTCTCCAGTCTCCAGTGGTTTCTCCAGCAGTTCCCCAGTCTCTGCTTACCTCCAGTGAACTCCCTACATCCACTTCCCCTATCTCCACACTCTCCACTCCTGGCTGTCATCTAATAAAGATCATTCCTGTCACCCTCGGTGTCCCCCGCCTGTCTGTAACCATAACAGAAGGTCAGACCGATACCGCGAAGATGACAGCCAGGTGTCCCGATGGCCCCTTCCTCGACCTAAAGAGTCTGGTCCAGAGGTACCTCCTCAACCACCCTTCACTACTTCTGGCGGCTTGCGAGTTGGTGCAGCCAGGGACCTTCTCAGGCTCAGTGGGGGAGTGTGAGGAGTTTCTGGTAAAGTGCTACCTGGTCTTCCACCTATATCCATCCCAGTTCCCGACTGAACGGTCTAAGGTAAGCCTACATAGTGCTCCAGCTAACCGGCCCGGCACTGAGCTGGGTGGGATCCCTAGTAGCGGGAGCGCGGTCCTCAACTCTCTGGGCTGGTTCTTAACACTACTCGGCAAGGAGTTTGGTCCGCCAGACATAAAGTCGTCCATCAGTCTTCATCCCAAGCCTCCGCCTCCCAGCTGCTTGTCCACTCCGCCTCCCAGCAGCTCGCCTGCTCCGCCTCCCAGCAGCTCACCTACTCCGCCTCCCCGCTGCTCACATGTTTCGTCTCCCAGCTGCTCGCCACCTCCAGTCCCAGCTCCATGGGCTCAGCAGTCTCCCAGCTCCTCGGCTTTGCCACTCCCCATCTGCTCACCTGCTCCGCCTCTCAGCTGCTCGCCAGTCCCAGTCCCCGCTGGATTGCAGCGACCTCCTCCGGTCCCCGCTGGATCGCAGCAACCTCCAGCCTCCAGTTCCAAGGCCCAGCCGCCGCCGCCAGCCTCCAGTTCCGAGGCCCAGCCGCTGGTTTCCAGCTCGGAGGCCCAGCCGCCGGTTTCCAGCCCGGAGGCCCAGCCGCTGGTTTCCAGCCCTGCAGTCCCGTCGTCGGTTTCCAGCCCTGCTGTCCCATCTCCAGAGGGTCCCAGCCTTCGCCTCCCGTCTCCAGAGGGTCCCAGCCTTCGCCTTCGGTCCAAGCTCCTGGTCGACCACCCGAGGTGACCAGCTCCACCCGGGTCCAAGCTCCAGGTCGACCGCCCGAGGTGACCAGCTCCACCCGGGTCCAAGCTCTCGGCCGACTGCCCGAGTTCCCCGGCTCCACACCTGCTCAGACTCCGACCAGTTCCCCAGATCGGCTCGCTCTCTATGGTGGACAGGCCACCGCGTCGGGGGAGGGGGTTTTCGGCCCTCGGGAGCTGGCCGTGGAGGGGGGCGGGGTACTGTCACAGATATGCCAGGCCTCACCAGCCAGTTATCACACTCCTGGTCCACATCAGTCCCAATCACAACATGCATAAAAGCACACCACTCACCTCATTCAGTGTCCGACCTCGTTCATATCTAGGACTCCTCATACCAGTTAAAGAAAGACCTCATTTTGATAGTTTTCTAGTGTTTCCCCCATTTCCAGTGTGTCTCCGGTTTCCTGTGTCTCCCGTGGTTTCTCCAGTGGTTCCCCAGTCTCTGCTTACCTCCAGTGACCTCCCTACATCCACTTCCCCTATCTCCATACTCTCCACTCCTGGCTGTCATCTAATAAAGATCATTCCTGTCACCCTAGGTGTCCCCTGCCTGTCTGTAACCGTAACATTTAGACCTTTTAATCCCTTATTAACATTTACGCAGTTTGAGATCTTCGGGCAGGGGTCTTCTGTCTGTTCTTGAGTCCAGGATGAAAACTAAGGGGGACAGAGCTTTTGCCATCAGGGCCCAGAGGCTCTGGAACAACTTGCCCAAAGAAATTAGGTTGTCTGAGTCAGTGTCTTCTTTTAAGTCTCTTCTCAAAAGGCATTTCTATCGGAAAGCATATCCTGATCTTACCTGAGCTGTCTGTTTATTTTATTGTTTTTATGTATTTTATTATTCACTGTGGTATTTTATTTCTCTCTGTGTGAAGCACTTTGTACTTTGTTTTGGTAAGTGCTCGATAAATAAAGTTTTTTATTATTATTGTTATTATGAGCAAATTACAGGTGGGTGGAACAACAACCCGAGTTCGGTTCAGTTCCAGAGCATTTTCCACCATCTAATGTGGATTTTCTCCAGGGAACACTGGCAATGTGACGACCCAGGATGAGACGGACAGAATGTCTGTGGACATTTCATCTGTAATGCCGGCTGATGACTCTGACACTACCTCCTCTCCATTTTAGGACATTTGTGATACTTGACCACAGTTAGCTGACGAAGAATGCACTGGTGTATATAGGAGGATTGATTTGTCGTTTGACAGGTGATGAAGCAGCTTTCATGCAATGTGTGCCGAAACAGTTTGGTGTCTAATGCTGTGCCAGCATACTTTTTTTAAAGTTAACACCTGGTGACCTTGAAGAACATGAGGCCTGATGATTCCATCGATAGGTACTGTCAAGGTGACCCTCTCTGCAGAACGCTGCATTTAACAATATTTAATATAATATTTATATTGTAGTATTGTATTATTATATTATACTATTGTATTGTATTATAGTATTGAATTGTAGTATTGTATTATATTGTAGTGTATTATTATATTATATTACAGTATTGTATGTGTCAGTGTTTCAAGTCAATTAATGAAGATAATAATAAAATATTTGAGATTTACAATATTTGTGACATTGTGTAATGGCAACTGTCCAGCCTGCAGAAGTGGAATCATCACGTGTCTCAGTGTATGGATGAACTGACTGGATGTTCTTCACTTAACTGGAGTCTGGAACAAAAATAGTCTTGTTTATTTTATTACCGAATTGATTTAATTATTAATACAATAACAAGCAACCAGGCGGCTTTATAACAATATAATAGATATAGAAATCTACATTTTGGGAGAAACTCACAAAAGCTGAAATTCTAAATAATTTAGTTGATATTGCCTATTCAGAGATCGGAGCCTGCATCAATAAGCGAGTTACAGACGATTTTGTAGCAAAGTCTGCATCACTGTATTTGTTTACTAGCGGATCATGACTGCTCCAATATGGTGGACGGCAGACGCACAGCGGTGGCCAGTCCGGGGCACTGAGCTGTCACTCAAAACTTAATTAGCTAATTGGTAAAAACCCGCCTATGCGTGAGGTTTGTGTCAGAGCTGGGATATTGATAGGTTTTCAATGTGTTGAGTCCCCAGGACCTACAGGTGGTCATTTGAGTGGGTCCCAGGGAAATTGAGTGGGTCCCCAATAAAATTTGTGTTTTTTGAAAAAAATTCTGACATAAAGATAAACTTTTTCCATACTTAAATAAATACTTTCCGTACATCACATTTTGGATTACGGGCCTCAACTCGTTTCCAGCCTTGGTTGTTTAGCTGCGCTATTTTAGTGGGAGAAGACCTTGGGAATGAGAGGCGAACGTTAAAAAAAATTGGGCGGCCATCTGGCGCTGCAGGTTGGGTTGAGAGAGAGTGAGAGTGAGAGAGAGCGAGAGAGCAGGAGGTAAGAGAGCATACAGTAGCACAATGCAAATTCCACATAGAATTATTAAATAATAATAATGTAATGATAGTGGTAATATTAATAAAATAATAATAGAATAATAATGATAGGAATAATAACAATAATAATAGTAATAAGACTAATAATAATTGTAGTAGCGGCTGTCGAGCAAGAACATAGGAGGCCCGCAAATCATAAATCCAGTGGGGTCATAAGGTACTATGAGCTCTTAAAGATATGATGGTGCCTGACCATTAGAGCTTTGTAGGTGAGGAGAAGGATTTTAAATTCTATTCTGGATTTTACAGGGAGCCAGTGCAGAGAAGCTAATATTGGAGAAATATGATCTCTTTTCCTAGTTCCTGTCAGTACACATGCCACAGCCTTCTGGATCAACTGGAGAGTCTTAAGGGACTTATTCGGGCAGCCTGATTTGCAATAATGGTGGAATAATGCAGAATTGCAATAATCCAGCAAAGTAACAAATGCATGGACTAGTTTTTATGCATAATTTTGAGCCAGGACGTGCCTGATTTTTGAAATTTTATGTAGGTGAAAAAAGGCAGTTCTTGAAGTTTGTTTTATGTGGGAGTTAAAGGATAAATCCTGATCAAAGATAACTCTGAGATTCCTTATGGTGATGCTGGAGGCCAGGGCAATGAAGCTGTATGTTTTATGTTTATCTTGCCAGACTAAACGAGATTCCTCCAGATTGGTGGAACGCCATTTCCTTTCAAGTTTTCGTGATGTTTGCTTTAATTTGTGGGTTTGGGGGTTATACCATGGAGCTAACCTTTGTTTTATTATCTTCTTATTTAGAGAGGCAATGCAGTCGAGTGTCGTTCGCAGTGACCCTGCAGCACTATCAACAAGATGATCAATTTGGGAGGGACTGAAATTAGCAGTCTGTTATATTGAGACATGGCATTGAATTAAATGCAGATGAAATCACTTCCTTAAATTTAGCTACAGCACTGTCAGATAGACATCTAGTGTAGGAGTATTTGTCTAATGGTGTGTAGTCCAGTAATAGGAGTTCAAAAGTTATTAAATAATGGTCTGATAAAAAGGATTCTGTGGAAAGACTATTAAATGTTCATTTTCAATGCCATATGCCAGAACAAGGTCGAGGGTGTGGTTAAAACAGTGAGTGGGTTTATGTACTCTCTAACAGAAGCCAATCAAATCTAATAATGAGATAAATGCAGTACTAAAGCTATCATTATCAACGGCCACATGAATATTAAAATCACCTACAATAATTACTTTATCAGTTTTAAGGACTAAATTTAATAAAAAACTCTGAGAATTCAGATGAAAATTCAGAATAAAGAGTTATAATTTAGTTTAGGTTTAGGGTTGATTAATAGGCTTGAGTCGAAGATGGCTGCAACTCCACCTCCTCGGCTGGTGCCTTGTGGAATGTGAGGCATTAATATGACTGGGCGGAGTGGATTCATTTAGGCTAACATATTCTTCATGACCCAGCCAGGTTTCAGTAAGACAAAATAAGTCAATATGATACTCTGATATTAAATTGTTCACTAATACATCTTTAGATGACAGAGATCTGATCTGATGTTTAAGAGTTCGCATTCTCATTTCTTCTATTTTGTTGTGCTATTTCAGCGGTGGTAATTTTGTTTAGGTTTTTATGTATAACTCCTCTCCTCATCTTTTGATTTTATTAATTTAAGTGGTTTTGGGTGGCTAAATGCTCTGGAAGCGCAGGGAAGTGTGTAGGGCTGCAACTATGCCTCCTGGTCTCAACTCTGGGTTGTCATGGTTTAGGTCCACTAATAAGCTCGATCAGATTTCTAAATATGAGAGCTGCTCCATCCAAAGTGGGATGAATGCCGCCTCTCCTAATCAGACCAGGTCTTTCCCAGAAAGTCTGCCAATTATCTACAAAGCCCACATCGTTTGCTGGACACCACCTCGACAGCCAGCGGCGGAATGAAGACATGCATGAAAACATGTCATCACTGGTCAGGTTTGGCAGGGGCCCAGAGAAAACTACAGTCTGACATTGTCTTTGCATATGTACACACCGACTCAACAGCAGTTTTAAATAGGATTCAACATCGTCCGCTCTGGCCCCAGGAATACATTTAACTATGGTCGCTGGTCTCGCTAAGTACACGTTTCTCAAAATGGAGTTGCCAATAATCAGAGTTCGTTTCTCAGCGGGTGTGTCGTTGAATGGGAGAACTTGTTAGAAACGAGAACAGGTTGGTGGTGGACTGTGGGCTTTTGCTTAGGGCTTCGGACAGTCAGGAGCTACCCCTGGTCGGTCCACACCGGCTACCTAGCAAAAATGAATAGCATGTACGCATGCGCCAACGTGCATGCTGCCTGTTGCCGTTCCTCCGTTTCGTCGTCTTACTTTTTCCTGTAATAAAGTATTTCTGATTCTGATTATGTAAACTGTGGGATTAGCGAGAAAGTCACTAAAAGAAGGAGAGAGCTGAATGCTTGAGCAGAACTAGTGTAAATTCAAATGTATAGCAGATAATTAGCCGCTGTAATGAAGAATCAAACAAAATTAACTGTGATGAGCAAGAGCAGCAGTAAAACACAAGTACGCTACCAGTAATACACAAACACCGGAGATCAGAAATGAGACAATACGCTTACCGCCGCACGTCAGCACGTCAGGTGTGGTTGGCTCATTTTCAGAGTCTATAGCTGAGGAAAGCCATGAGGGTTGGCATGGTAAGTAATAAAACAAACTTACCAGAGAAGTCCTGGGACTGATAGGGACACAACTTGGAATTGGAGCTATAAAGGAAGACAAAAAAGTCAGGTAAAGAGATATAATGCAGGCAGGCAACCAGGCCGACAGGCAAGCAGACAGACAGACTGTGGGTTTTATTTTTCAAGTCCAAGGTTGAGGACAGCAATGAATGTTTATGTTAGCCTACGTCATTGCTCACTTACAAAAATACAACAGAGCCACCACAACCCTGATATCACCATATAGCTAAACAAGCTAAGGTATTTTTAATAATTTGGCATCTTTTGCATTAATATGTCATTGTAAGCTTCTATCTTACACTCACAGGTGACAGGTGTGCTAATAGAGGAGCAGCCTGATTAAACTTGCACCCTAAGGTTCCTCATGCGGGATCAAATGCAACCAATCTTTGTTCAAACCCACAGAACTTTCAAAGATACCAAACATATCAGGCTGAATTACATGGAAATGTGTATAAAATGATGCTCAAGACATCGGTGCAGCCATAAAAAAGGCATCTTGGGTTTGAATATTTCACTCAATATGAGTTTGATATAGCTTCAATGAAGCGTTGGAAGGAGCAGATACAGAATATATTATGTAACATTCTCTTACACTGTGGAAAAAGTCATTTTTTACAAGTTAACATTGAAGCTAATGGGGAAATTTAAGGGGAAATCCAGGGTACAATTAATTGTTTTATTACTTAACTTCTGATTACTTAGTTTACCAATTAGCCACAACAAAAGCTAATATTTTTGTAATAACATCAACCTAACATCACTGAAAACCTTAATGCAGACACATAAAAACATGCTAATTAGTAATGCTAACCGTTTAGCTATGACACAAACTAACCTTTTTGCAGTAATTTCAAGTTAGCACCACAAAAGATCTGTAAAGCATGTAATATCTAGCAAATACAAGTGCAAAATGGTTATCTCATGTTAACACTCATGTCACGTCACCTTAAAACTATTTTTCCTGTATTGTTTTCACTTATTGACTAAATAATCACAGCTTAAATGCTCTCATTTAAATCATCTTACCTTTAAATACCACCAGCTGACAGACTACTTGGTTCTGGACTGCACTGCAGGAGCTTGCGCAGGCCTGCTGATTACTGAACAACAAAACGTGGTGCAGGCACGAAAGATACTTCCAATTGAAATACATTACACCAAAACGAACAGCTTCTTAAACAAATTGAAAATCCTCCTTACAAATAATGGCATCATCATACAAGCTGTGTGCACTTCAGCAGAATATGAATATATGGGTGCATGACAGCAACCCCTCCTACCACACAAAACCAACAAAACCTAATAAGCCTACACATCACACACATGCATAAATGACTGATTTACCCAATAAACTGTATAATACACAACAGTGGCAGCAGTGGCCAGAATAATATCAATTGCCACATCGGCTGTAAATATTAGAATTTATGACTTTTTAAATATTATTTTTTAGAATATAACAGGCCTGACGGTTCCCCACGCTCCCCTGTGGCAGTCCGCTGGGAGCACATCTCCGTACTGCTGATGAGTCAGCGGCACCGGCTACATCCACTTCTTCTGGCAACGATGCATTTGCCTAGGTAACGTTACACAGGCTGGCTAGCTAGCTAGCTAGACCAGTGGCTAACGTTTTTAGCCAGCTAGTTTAATACAGAGTACAGAGTTTGGACAACAGCTACAGTCCTATAGCTGTCCACTGTACTTCAAACATGTAAAAACGTAATATGTGATTAATGAACAACCATTGTTTGGCCATTGTTAGCTTGCTAGTAGTCTAGCATTTATTTAGCATTTACTTATTTGGAGTCGGACATGTAGTAAATGTAGTTGTTAGTATAGAAAATGAATTACCTTATAAGTACTGGACATCGCTGGAAACATTATCCTTAAGAACAATTCTGGAACTTGCATATGTACCTTTACAGTGATCCAGAAAAGTTGCAAGAGCCACGACCTTTGTTCCCTCTATTCTGCTGTTCCTTCAACTGAAAGGTCCTGATGCTACCATCAATCAACACAGTTGAACAACAAGTCAAATATACAGATGGATAAAAGATAAATAAAAGTTAAAACCTGAATAAAAGAGTGGAGAAACATATCAAATGCAGATGCTTCCGTACACCATGGATGCCCATGCATGGCCCCTCCCCTAACACTATCTAACAACTAGAGCGCATTAGCATCAGTGGTTTGCCCGCTCAATCGAGAGTTACTGTCATTGCTGTTAGTTACAACAGCCTACAGGTTGCTGGCTTGCTATGCCTTCGTCCCACCAATGCATATTCCCTGGATCCGAGAATTTACGAAGCAGCTCGATCTCCTTATTAAAATTTCCCAAGAATAATGAGATCAAGAAGAGGTGGATTGATTTTGTGAAGAGCCACCTTGATGGAGAGCCAGCCACCAACACCTGCCTCTGCAGTGAACATTGTACACCTGATAGTTTTACAAACTTTCATCGGAGACAACTGGGATTCACTGATAATAAGGTGTTACTCGAGAATGGGGCTGAATCGACATCTCCCACCCCGGCCTTCATCCTCCTGTCCCACCGACATCTGGTGCCATCGTCTGGAGTACGTGCCCACCAATGAGTGTAAGTTGTTGTGTGTGATTATGTTATAATTATAGTAGGTAGTCCACAGTAACTCTACTAAATTTTGCAACCCCATGACGTGAATTTACATCGTGTAATATTAGCCTAGCATCATTTTCATGTAAGGTGGCTAACGTTACTGCATGTAATGTTACATTGTCCTCGTTCCTTGAGCGGAATCTATCGGAAAATACACTGCTAATCCACAAAAGATGAGTAATATTTTATGTGCATCAATATAGCTATGGCAAGGAATTATATGTAGATCGGAATGGCAAACATTGACCAAGGCAGATGTGCCTTCCCGGAAGAGTGTAAAATTTGCTAACCAAAAGCAGGTGATTATTTTGCTTTGGAATGTAGAATTACAAACCTTCTACAAAAACTATTGGCAATCACCTCTACTGGTCGGCATCCGGTTCATCCAATGGAGAGTGTAATGGAAAATTTTAAGATGTTTTTCTGTTACACGACAAGAGGAAACTGTGGCAAAATGTCTTCTCAACCACATCCAGAATGTGCATGTCCATGAAAATCCACTCTTCCCCAAGTGCCTCCAACCTCCTTCCACTGACAAAAACAAGTGGCTGAAGCCCAGTACGACACTATTCAATCGCAATTATGTCATTTAATTAGAATATATAATATACTCTTAGCTGCTATGCATTCATCATCTTTTATGTATTTATCATCTTTTATGTATTTATTATTCTCTGTCCCCCTGGCAACAAAGGCCACCTACAAGCTGGAAAAGGTGCTAATGAACAAGCATGTTATTGGTGATGTGAAAAAGCTGAGCCCTCTCTACAAAACATCTGCCTTGGAGGGGTTCCACAGTGTGATTCTGCAGTTTGCACCAAAAAACGTGGCCTTCTCATACTTGCTGATGCTCTGCAGGTAAATTGTATAGTAATCATGTTGTCAATATTGTGTAGTAACAGCCCTTTACTAACGGCCGGGCTGCACTGCCTACCTGAGCGTGTGTGCGTTGTGGAACTACTGTCTGTGTGGACACCACACGTGTGTGAGCCGCAGCAGTTCAGCGAGACAGCCGCTACACACAGGTAGAAAGAGGTAGACAGTGGGGCCCAAGCTTAACTATTTTGGAGTAATCCCATACAAATCCTTCTCATTTCAGACTTTACCTGGACCCATTGCATTTCAATGAAAATTCTAGCCATACCCAAGCGAGGGCTGCAGCAGGAGAACTGCAGTTCCAAATAAAAGTTCCAAAGGCCAAGAGAGGGGAACATGTTATCCATGGTCAAGACCAAATATACAGTACTACTGGTTAGTTAATTCTCAATTGTCTGTTGGTATCTCCATACTAATAGATGCATGATTCCAAACACATTTGCCCCGCTGGCGAGATTTGACAAGAGTGTTTTCCACACGGGCATTTGTCATCGTCTTCCTCCAGCATATCTGCCTGCCTCTGTGTGCCTCCAGCTTACCGCCTGCCTCAGTCCATCCCTGCACTAGAGCCCGACCAGCCTCCGTCTAAAAAAAGTAAGTTGTGACACACATACAAACATGTCATTACTCAAAAACTGATTGACAGCTGTCCAAGACTTGTATGAAATGTATTAAAAGTGTATTGAATATATAATTGTGTACATAACACATTACCAAATAATTACAATATAAAAGACTTTTCAAATTTAAATGGGAGGTTTAAAGCCTGTGTACTCCCCATCTGCATCTGGGTACTCCTGATGAATACGGAGCACAACACAAGAAGGTATGACAACCCTGTTGTGCTTTCCCAGGTATCCCCAGCACCAGGAAATAAAACAGGCCAGGTAGCGAGCACGGCTGTAATGACAAAATAACAACAAAATGTTATGTCATGTGACAATTTTATATTTATCTAGGTTTGTTTTGGGTAGGTGGTCTTCTTTCTGATAATTGCAATAAAAACTGACACTGTGGAGTTGTTATCAATATCTGGCGTCTTTTTAGAACACCTATGTTGACAGATTAATTCTCGCCAGCAGGTGGTGCTATAAATGTAATATTAATGTGCCACAGCCAAGTGCCTGAAAAATATGCTTTGTAATTTTCTTCCAGTCGACATTTTGAAGAAATCATCTCAATAAAGAAGACAATACACCTGTAAAGGAGATCATCTGTCTGCATAGCTGTGCTCAGGTTAAACACTGAGGGCAGAACAACCCCTCTGAAAGGAGTTTCATTTATGTCTTTGATTGATGCATTAAACAAAAATAGCCTTAGTCTTATTTTTTCCTCTCTATTTTGGTCAGGTCTTTCAGAACGGGACCCCAGAAGATGCCAGTTTAATTCATTAACCTGCAGTCTGCCTCAAAGCATTTTGGCTGTATGGATGGGCCAGGACATAGACAGTATTTGTTGTGTTTTTTTTTATTTCCAGTGAATTTCCACAACCATAGAGCAAAATTCTCAGAATGATTATCCGATTAAGGCATGTTACTATCTCTACATTTTATCTCTCCCATAGTTTTGTGCTTTCTCATTTCTCTCTTGCTGTCGCTTTCAGCAGGTATTTCTGTCTCAGGAGTTGCGGAGTCTGGATCTGTAATTGCTGGAACAGTGCTGCTGTCTCTATGTTGGAGAGGAGGTGGTGTGTGTGTGTACACACACACACCATATATATATATACCATATATATATATATATATATATATATATATATATATATATATATATATATATATATAAAATGGTGGTGAGTATTGTCTTACACATTAGTCCAAAATCTTCCATATGTGTGAAACTGGGTTAAGATTTGGTTACTGTAAAGGCTGTAGCATTTTATTCACATAATTTTCATACTTAATATGCAACATAACTACATGATAGCTGTTAGTTTGATCTGTGACAGACAAATAATAATAATAAAAAAATCTGCTGAAGTGGCAAAATATGTTATTTATTTATAAACTTTATTTGGCTATTCATGCTAGCCATGATAGTTACATATTGCTAACTTGCTAACTTGTATAAAAAGGGAGAAGAAAAATTACCATTCTGTTGCAGGCCGAGGGACGAGGTTGATTCTCGGGTAGCTGGTCATTGTCCTCTGAATTGGATTCTGGATCTCGAGGCTCAAACTTGTATAGCTGTGTGAATCCAATTAAGCTGCTAGAGGGAGCATCCACAGTTGAGAGAGGCGCTGCTTTCCTGCGAGTGGGCGTGGTTTCAGCGCCCTCAGTGGCGTTTGAGAGCAGAGAATACTGCTTATTTTTTCAAGATTTTGATAACTTATTTTACTTACTTGCTGATTTTTTTTAATCATTGAAATTTGGCTGGGTGGTTAGTAACACATTTTCACATAATATGACAAATAAAGAAATGCAACATGCAACAGGTTCCAACCATATTCCATTCATTTTGTTAGCTTTCCTGCTCCAGCGTCCAGACCGTGGTGAGGAAGCACAGGGGAGATTTGCCTCCAGGGCCGAAGTCAATACTCGATTCGGAGCTAACCCAATTTACTCCACCCCACAGTGGGGAAAACAAGATACAGCAAACTTCTCTGGGGTTTGAGGAGCTGCAGCATTTATTTATGCAACTGCAACTCACACTGCACATTCACTATCATCTAGACTTCACTGCTAAGCTATTCTCTGCTCCTGTCGCCAGCACTCATCCGCTCACACCGCATTCACCGTCACCGTTTCTTTTTTCGCTCTCTCACTCTCACTTGTCCACACACTCACTACACTCACACATGGAAAAAACTTTCTGACCATGTCCTAGACTTTCCGCGTGCCTTTGATAAGATACTACACAGCATCACCAATCTGGTACTGTTTGCGGCAGCAGTTCTTGTCATATTGTCTCTTTGCACGTTACACAGACTCACCGATAGCATCTCTGGCAATTTGATGTGCCATCTCCAGGTGCTCTCTGGGGTGCTGGACATGCTCAGGGGCTGAAGGGGCTTGGTCAGGGTCCAAAGCTAGGCCAGCTACCAGGTCCACTGGCTCACTCACCTCCCGGTCAAACATCATGAAGTTAGGAGTGAAACCAGTTGCACAATGCTTTGTTACATTACAGCATAGGGAATCATGAGGTCCCAGTCCCAGTGGTGTTGTGGCCAGAATCTTTTGCAGGATGGCATTGAATCGTTCGACCTGGCCATCCGATTGCAGTCGGAAGGGTATAGTGTGCATTTTCTTGATACCAAAGAGCGTGCACATTTTCTGGAACACTTCAGACTCAAAGTTCCAGCCTTTGTTGCTGTGCAACGTCTGTGGCGATCCAGACACACCCAGCACACCCACTCCAAGGCAAGCACTTCAGCTACAGTTACAGCCTGTTCATTGGGGAGGAGAAAAGCTTCCACCCACTTTGTGACGTAGTCCTGTATTACGAGCACATAATGGTTGTTGCGCTCTGTCTCATTCAGTGGCCCCATGATGTCCAAGGCGATGCGATCCATTGGGGCTCCCACTCAGACAGTTGCCATGGGGGTTTGCGGTGTTTTGAGGGGCCTGGCTTTGGCTGCACAGTTCGTACAAGTACTACACCAGAGGGCGATGTCCTCCCTATTCCGGTACCACAAGTATCGGGTTCATGCTCTGATAGGTGCAATGTCTGGATTGGCTTCCTGACGGCAGGCGAAGCTTTGTCTACCCCCACTAGACTCACTACTGCAGAAGCTGAGTGTCCCTCTGCCCCCACTGGACTCAGCATCATCTGGTTGATGTTGGAGTACTGCTCAGCCTGATGACTGATGTTCACTGGATGAAGGGAGGGACCTGACAGCTTACATGGACAGGACTAACAGCAGGGTCTCCTGGAGAAGCTGTCTGCCTTACTGTGCAACCGCCAGGGCGATGGATGATCTCAAAGTTATACTTGCCGAGTCTCTCAAGCCATCTGGTGAGCTGTCCCTCAGGTTCCTTCATTTCTGTTAGCCACCGAAGACTGCCGTGGTCAGTGCGAATGGTTAAGGGCCGCGCCAGGCGGTACTGCCAAAAATGTGATGTGGACTCCACCACGGCTAGCAGTTCCCGCCATGTGGTGCAGTAATTCCGCTCAGTTTTGGACAGTTTGCGACTCCCATAGGCCAACACATGCTCCCTGCCCTGCTGGACTTGTGAGAGGACAGCGCCAATGCCAAAATCTTTTGCGTCGTTGTCCAATATCATGTTTCCTTGGTCAAGTGGATAACCCAAGACTGGTGCGGTGGTTTGCAGGCGCTTGAGTTTGTCAGGCAGCACTTAGCAGGTTTCAGGCTTGCCAGGAATTCTACTACTCAGCTAGCCTTACAATTATTGCTAACCTTTGGAAAATCATTTAGTGGTCATTTAATGACCTTTTATGCTTTCTTTAAGCAATATTATTAGGAAACACTCCATAAACTTTCATTGTTATGCGGATGATACCCACTTAGAAGAATTCTATCATAATTTAACACAAGACTGGATAAAAACTCAGCAAGTTCCAACAAGAAGGAGCCAGCTGGTTTAGGGGGGTGATAAATAATAGCAAATATGACCGGGAGGGGGCCACCAAGTTTAAACATGAGCACTTCAAAAGAGGAAAAATCATTGCGAGCTATGAGGTCACACTTAAAATGCTTCCTACAGACAGTAACAAGGCCCCCACCTCGACCACAGACCCTAGGGCAGCTAAAGCTGTCATAATCAGGAGGGCACAATTCAGCCAGCTGACTGTGATCACCAGGATGTAACCAGGATTCAGTTAAAAACATAAAATCTAACTCAGTAGAAGAAATAAAATCATTTAAAATAAACGTTTTGCTAGAGAGGGATCTTACATTGAGAAGAGCCATCTTTAAAAAGTCTGTGCTGCTTCAGATTTGAGGTTGAGACTGGAGGTAGGGTTCTGGCCCGGATCTTTATTAAGTTATTATTATTGCTGTGTCGGCTGTGTCTGTTTCGCATTAACGACCTATCCGAAATTACCACAGAAATGTTAAAAGTGGCACTAGAGGGATCTGGGCTCCAGATAGCAGCACTATGATCAGTCCACAAGGGGGAGGTAGTGACAGCAGAGGGTGCGTGGCAGTTTTTGGAAAAAGGGAGCGTCCCTCCAGTGGAGGAAAGTCCTGCATATCCAGGATGTCAAACCTGTTGGCCAGCGGGAGGTCCCGATGTGAAGGAGGAGGCGGCGGGCGCTTTGCACCATGTCTGTCCTTACAGGCTACGGTCCAGTGCTCCGGTTGGCGTGGAGTCAAACTCACAGGAGCCTTCTCACCACTCCCGCCGGCGAGTGACTGTGCATCCACTGGGGCTAGGCACGGAGTAGAAATGGCAATTGCTTTGGGCTTCGCACCCATGAGGAGCCACGGATCTTCAGGCTTAGCTGAAACGGCTTCATGCTCCGGGGCGCCAGTGATGATGGAGCCGAGCCACGGAAGAGTGGGATCATTGTCCAGTGCTGGAGTGGAGCAGTCAGGGGAGTGAGAATGGATGGTTGCATTCCGGCTTGCGCAGCCAGAGGAGCTGAGGACCGCCAGGTGTTTTGCCTGGGCCGAGGCAACAGTGGAGAACTCCAGGATGAACTTGTCTTTTTCTCTGAGCTCGGCTTCCAGACAGGCGATACTTTTCCTCAGCTTTGAGACGGTAAGGTGACAAGATCCACACTCAGCCATCAGGCTATCATTTAGTCCGTGAGAGTGCTTCGAAGCTTAAAGTCCACAGTTAAGTCCATAAAAGTGCTACAAGCTTAAAATCCTTGGTAAAAGCAACCGGCTAGCCAAGCCGCCAGGCTAAAAACAAACCTAGCTAAGCTAGCAGCAGTAGAGGCAGTCCGGTAAACCACGTCGAGTTGCAGCCAGCTTAAAATCACTTAAGATCCACACGTCCAATGACTGAAAACTTTTTCCAAGTTAAAACATATAGGTAAAGCAGTGGCCAGGAAAGCAGTGTAGCATAGAAAACTTGGCTAATAGGAGTTAAAGTTATTAAATAATGGTCTGATAATGTTGTCGTATCATCTGACCTCCGGCCGTGTGTCTTGGACACTCGGGTGAAGAGAGGGGCGGAGCTGTCAACCGATCACCACCTGGTGGTGAGTTGGATCCGCTGGCGGGGGAGGAAGCCGGACAGACTTGGCAGGCCCAAGCGTATCGTGAGGGTCTGCTGGGAACGTCTGGCGGAGCCCTCTGTCAGCAGGGTCTACAACTCACACCTCCGGGAGAGCTTCTCCCAGATCCCGGGGGAGGTTGGGGACATTGAGTCCGAGTGGACCATGTTTTCCACCTCCATTGTCGATGCGGCGGCTCGTAGCTGTGGTCGCAAGGTTTCTGGTGCCTGTCGCGCGGCAATCCC
This sequence comes from Siniperca scherzeri, assembly GCA_027580175.1. Taxonomy (NCBI): domain Eukaryota; kingdom Metazoa; phylum Chordata; class Actinopteri; order Centrarchiformes; family Sinipercidae; genus Siniperca; species Siniperca scherzeri. The sequence goes on from CM050846.1 coordinate 30,538,754, forward strand.
CAACACGGTGGTGGACGCCGGAAGTAAGGGATGCCGTCAGGCTGAAGAAGGAGTCCTATCGGGCCTTGTTGGCTCGTGGGACTCCCGAGGCAGCTGACAGGTACCGGCAGGCTAAGCGTGCTGCAGCCCGTGCGGTCACAGAGGCAAAAACTCAGGACTGGGAGAGGTTCGGAGAGGCCATGGAGGAGGACTATCGGTCGGCCTCAAAGAGATTCTGGCAAACCGTCCGACGGCTCAGGAGGGGGAAGCAGTGCTTCACCAACACCTTGTACGGTGCGGGTGGAGAGCTGTTGACCTCGACTGGGGATGTTGTCGGACGGTGGAAGGAATACTTTGAGGATCTCCTCAATCCCGCTGTCACGTCTTCCGAAGAGGAAGCGGAGGCTGGGGACCCGGAGGCGGACTCATCCATCACCCTGGCCGAAGTCACTGAGGTTGTTGGCAAGCTCCTTGGTGGCAAGGCTTTGGGGGTGGATGAGATCCGTCCTGAGTATCTTAAGTCTCTGGATGTTGTGGGACTGTCTTGGCTGACACGTCTCTGCAACATCGCTGGCGGTCTGGGACAGTGCCTCTGGACTGGCAGACCGGGGTGGTGGTCCTCTGTATAAGAAGGGGACCGGAGGGTGTGTTCAATCACAGAGGGATCACACTTCTCAGCCTCCCGGTAAGGTCTATTCCAGGGTACTGGAGAGGAGAATTCGTCCGAAAGTCGAACCTCGGATTCAGGAGGAGCAGAGTGGTTTTCGTCCCGGTCGTGGAACACTGGACCAGCTCTATACTCTCCATCGGGTGCTCGAGGGTTCATGGGAGTTTGCCCAACCAGTCCACATGTGCTTTGTGGATCTGGAGAAGGCATTCGACCGTGTGCCCCGGGGCGCTTTGTGGGGAGTGCTCTGGGAGTATGGGGTCCGGGGCCCTTTGCTAAGGGCTGTCCGGTCCCTGTATAACCGGAGCAGGAGCTGTGTTCGCATTGCCGGCAGTAAGTCAGACCTGTTCCCGGTGCATGTTGGACTCCGCCAGGGCTGCCCTTTGTCACCTGCTGTTTGCAGATGATGTCGTTCTGATGGCTTCTTCAAACCAGGACCTGCAGCATGCACTGGGACGGTTTGCAGCCGAGTGTGAAGCAGCTGGGATGAGAATCAGCTCTTCCAAATCTGAGGCCATGGTTTTTGACCGGAAAAAGGTGGTTTGCTCTCTTCGCGTGGGTGGGGAGTCCTTGCCCCAAGTGGAGGAGTTTAAGTATCTCGGGGTCTTGTTCACGAGTGAGGGACGGATGGAGCGTGAGATTGACAGGCGGATCGGTGCAGCGTCTGCAGTGATGCGGGCGCTGTATCGGACCGTTGTGGTAAAGAAGGAGTTGAGTCGAAGACAAAGCTCTCGATTTACGGTCAATCACGCTCCTGCCCTCACCTATGGTCATGAGCTTTGGGTAGTGACCGAAAGGACAAGATCGTGGATACAAGCGGCCGAAATGGGCTTCCTCCGCCGAGTGGCTGGGCGCTCCCTTAGAGATAGGGTGAGGAGCTCAGTCACACGGGGGGAGCTCGGAGTAGAGCCGCTGCTCCTCCACGTCGAGAGGAGCCAGCTGAGGTGGCTAGGGCATCTGATCCGGATGCCTCCTGGACGCCTCCCTCGGGAGGTGTTCTGGGCATGTCCCACCGGGAGGCGGCCCCGGGGAAGACCCAGGACACGCTGGAGGGACTATGTCTCTCGGCTGGCCTGGGAATGCCTCGGGATCCCCCCGGAGGAGCTGGAGGAAGTGTCTGGGGCGAAGGAAGTCTGGGAGTCCCTGCTTAGACTGCTGCCCCCGCGACCTGGCCCTGGATAAGCGGAAGAAGATGGATGGATGGATGGATGGTCTGATAATGAAGGATTCTGTGGAAAGACTATTAAATGTTCATTTTCAATGGCATATACCAGAACAAGGTCGAGGGTGTGGTTAAAACAGTGATTGGGTTTATGCACACTAACAAAAGCCAATCAAATCTAATGAGATAAACGCAGTACTAAAAACTAATAATTTTCAACATCCACATGAATATTGAAATCACCTACAATAAGAATTTCATCTGTGTGAAGGACTAAACTTGATAAAAACTCTGAAGATTCAGGTAGAAATTCAGAATAAGGACCAGGAGTTATACCCTGGAGTTATAGGTACACTATAACAAATATCGTAGAAAAGGTTTTAGTCGTAGTCATCTGGACACTGTTTTCAGAATCAAGACGTTTCGGCTCCCATCCGGAAGTCATTCTCAATTGTGAAAAATGGACCGGGAACTCAGAAATTTAAGCTACTCTGTGTTACATAAGCCCTGCCCTCAGGAAGGCGTCTACCTGAGTATCTGTTAATTACTCTGCCTAGTTTCCCCTGAAACTGACCTAATTGTCTCCATGATGGCCCAGTAATCAGTAATCAGGCCTATTGTTTTCTGGCTGTGAAAGACTAAGAACAAGGCTTTTAAGTGAGCTATAATTTAGATTAGGTTTGATTGGGTTGATTAATAGGCTTGAGTAATGTCCTTATGGCCTCTCCCTTTATGTGATGTGTGGTTGGGGTCAGGAGGCTTGGGCTTCCAACTGGCTACTGAGGATGCTGCAACAGTCTCAGCTTCCTTCTCCTCAGTTCCCTCCCTGTTCACAGCAGCATGGGGCCTACGTTCAGTTATGCTGCATGCCCCTGAGTGCATGAGGCTGGTGACATATGACACCGTCCGCTTGGTGGTTTCTTGGCGGCGGGTGATGTCATAAGCTTGGGCTAGTGTGCAGGGTGGCTGTTCTAACATTTTCTGTATAATTTCTGCATCCCAACAACGTTAGTGAAAACTTTAACGCCTATGGCGTCCTGTTCAGTCTCAGTCCTGTCACTGTAAGCTACTGACAGTTTACCATATATGTCGTCTCTCAAAACATGAAGAGCCTCACCATTTCTTTGCGGACGCACTGTCTCAGTTCATTAGCCACCACAGTTGCATGCTCTGAAGAAGGGCTGTATGCAGTTTCCATCTCCTCCATCACGCAGCTGTAATCCCACTGTGAAGACTGAGGGTTTCGGTGAATGATCGCCCCTGCAGCACCCACCAGGCAGAACTTTAACTGGACAGTCATAGTCTTTTCTGACCAGTAATTAGCTCTAGCCCTATTCATTAAAGAAGCTGCAATATGCCAATATGGAACTCGTTGACAAAATTTACATACCTTTTTGAGTTTACACTGCAAATCTGGATCTGCTACTTCTTCGAGAGTGGGTGGTGATGTAGGTGTAGAGCACAGGTTTTGGTAGAGCCTCTCAGAAAAAAAAAGCTAACACTCCTCCATGCACCAGTGCCACAGCTATCATCACTCCATATGTTCTGTAGAGACCTCTGTGTAATGCTGCAAAAATTGAAATGTTGAAAGATTTTTCCACTGGATGGCCTGGCAAATATCTGCAGAATAAGGTGTTTATGACCAACTCAAATTTAAATTTGAACAAAGGCAGAAATACAATTCCTGGCTCTCGAATAGAGAACACCTCTGCTGCCATGTCATCTGAACCGACAAAGTCAAATAGGTGCTTCAAAAAAGAAATATCTAAGGTATTAAATGTGGAAGCGCTGCCCAGACAACATGTCTTTGTTAAAGTTATTATACAATTAAAAAAAATTAAATAATCAGAATTGTACATTGACAATCATATAGACAGAGACAAACTTCAGGCACTCTTGCATGGAGCAGGAACAAAAAAAATAGTTTTAGTTAAGAATTTTAATATGGCTAGTTGCGTTACAATAAATAAAAAACAACTGGTTTTGACCTATTTAGGTCTCCACAGGGTGCAAATGGTAGAAGAATAATCAAGAAGACCCATTATGAACTTGGTTGGGGTTGTCACCCAATCTTGATTAATGAGTGAATACAGGTGAGTGACAACAGTGGATTACAATTAATTTTTTTCAGGACAATAGGACACCTAAGCATTTGTCCTGAAATGTATAATATTCACTGTGATAGATGTATCCTATGCAAAGTTGTTTTGGAAATGTAGAATGCCAATATTGCAGATGTATATTATATACCTTTTTTGTCTAGTCTTTACCTTCAGCAGAAGACTCATCCCCCTAAAATGCACCACAGAGCGCCACAGGAAGTCATTCCTGCCTGTGGCCATCAAACTCTTTAACTCCTCCCTCTAAGTGTTAGTCTGTATGACCCTAGGTCACTAAACGGGACATTGATCATTACATCTCTGCCATACTTGAAATAAGACGGTGTAGTCCCTCATTCGTCATTCGGTGTAGTCCCTCATTCGTCCATTGTGGGGAAGGTTTCGGTCATGGTTGAAATGTATTCAAGACAAAAAACATGAATTTATTTGGTCCTTATTACTTTTGGAGGCATGCCATCTACAACATGGTTTCTCATTGTAATCCACTATTTTCATTTGTTGTAACTAAACATGCTAAAATAAAGGCTTCTTAACTAAAACCTAGTTTTTTTTTCTGCTGCACGCAAGAGTGCCTGAAGTTTGTCTCCGTTCATGTGATTATCTCAAACTCTTTTTCTTCAAGAGCATCTGCGTTTTGCTCCTTGATCCTCAATGGTCAAGATCAGTCCTTAAGCACACCACTACTACTTCTTACAGTGTACATTGACAATGTTGGCATATAATTACATTTTTTGTAAATTAGCAATAATGCACCATGAGGTGAACCCAATTTCCGAGTACCTGAATTGGCTGCATGAGGTGAAATCTCCTTACAACATGGCCATCTAGATATTACACTTTCAGTGGGACGCCATTCTGCGGCTCACCCTGGCTGCTCAAATTAAGCCATCTTCTTTCCAAAGCCTGTCAAAAGAGCACAAGAAATAAAATAAATCAGACTATGCTTGGTTCAATTAAAAACAGCAAATGAGTCACACCATGCCCCTTTGCGTCTGTTGTGAACGTCTACTTTTCTGCACCGTGCCTGGTCCTGTGGGGGAAGTAAGAAAAAAGAAAAAGAAATGCCTAAATTCTCATGTAAATGCCTGAATTCACATATAAACAGACAGAAAAATAACACATTTTCTAAACATGCTGCGTGTGCTTACTTTTTCCTAGTCAGTTTGCAGACTTTCAATGTATTCCTCATCTTGTCTTGCACGAAGTGCATGCCACTCATGTAAATCCTATAGGCAACATTAAGAATGAACATTCAATCTATTCATGATTAACATTAATCTTTTTGAAAGTCCCTAGTATAAAGCTCGTAAAAAGAAAAAAGCTTACATCAGCAACATCATCTGCTACTTCCACTATCTCCGTGTCATGAGATTAATGTACGACCTGAAAAAAATCCTTAATAAATGTTATATTGCAATGTCAACAATTAATTGTCTTTACATTTCAAAAGGAAACTTTTGATCTTTTTTTTTTCTGAGAGGCTCTACCAAAACCTGTGCTCTACACCTACATCACCACTCTCGAAGAAGTAGCAGATCCAGATTTGCAGTGTAAACTCAAAAAGGTATGTACATTTTGTCAACGAGTTCCTTATTGGCTTTCTGTCATTTTTTTAAAAGCCAATGTTAAAAGTATCACAAAGGCCTGCTTCTACTAATAAAACTGTACATGATGTCATAAAGATCAGTGAGGCGGGTGATATTACAGCAGCTAGCGTTCATTAAATAATGATAGAGTGCTGATAACTGTACTTACATCCCTCTCCATTGTTTGAGGCCTCTCCAGCGCTCTGCCGGTGACCACCGACCCAGTCTGCCCTTCCGATCACCCGGACCTCAGCTACCACGCCACTCTTGCCATCCAGCCGATCTTCGCCTCCGGACACTGCCGGCCATCCACACCACACGCCCGGCTTCAGTGATCCTCCGCCTGGTCGGCTCAGCCTTCCCGCTACGCTCGCCAGCCTGGAGCCTGCTCACCTCGTCTCCATCCGGAGTGCCGTCAGTCACGCCTCCAACTCGGCTCTGCCAGGTCCTCGGGGAGGCCACGGGTGACGCCGGATTTAGCATTCATCCTTGTTTATAATAATCTGCACAGTAAAAACCGTTACATTCATCCAGTCGTTTTTCGGGAACTCGAAAACACTGTGCCATTTTTGTGAAAAAAGAAAACCCCTCTCTAAACAGAAATGGTGGTCTGAGATTCAACTTGCCAACCGTTTACCACAGTGTATTAACACCATGGTCAAGTCAAGCATATGCTAATCAGGTACTTAACAGTGATGAGGGAGGTGCAGCCAGAAAACAATAGGCCTGATTACTGGGCTATCATGGAAACAAAAGAAGGTCAGTTTCAGGTGAAACTAGGCAGGGTAAACAGCAGAATAGGGGGTTGATCGGACAACGGGGCTCAAGAAGGATCCGGAGGTATGATGGTTTTAGCCAGAAGACTGAGGAAGAGACCTCCCGGGCAGCGAGTAAAAGAGCGTAGGTCAAAAAAGAGAAAATCAGTAGGGAGAAGTAAGTCCAAAGGAAAGCACGCTGTTGTGCGCTCTGGAGATATATTTTAGAAAACAAATATGGCGCTTTTACATCACAAACCGACCGAATGCACTATGAGTGACTTGGATTTATTTTCAGCACCCATGATGGTACTGTCTATCAATGAAAAGCTCTACACAGAAGTCCAGCCTTTGTCAGCCATTACTGACGGAGGTCCTATTGAATTTTTTATCCAGTTTAAGACTGGAAATGAGCATCTTGCAATTTTTAGAAAACCGTTGTGAATCTATTTTATACAACAACCGTCAGCTTCAACACGTGCTATCTACGGTGTGCGGTCAGCTTTGTGTTTATTGTTTATGCCACAGAGCCTGCGGTCTATCTTTTGAAAATGTGCTGTCTTTGTATCAAGATGATGTGATGAAAAATTATGCTATGGTATCAAAATTTGTGAAAAAATATCAAAGTTGTATGAGGTTGCAAAGAGCCGGATCTTTTCACCACACGTCTGTTCTTTACAAATGTTTAAAGATTGTTACAACTTATAAATAAAGATGGATCTGGGGACGGTTAAATTCGTTTGATTCATTTTTTATTCAAATAAAGCCAGCTAGGGGATAAAGGTATATGTTTCTTTCGTTTTCCTGATCTTAACGGCGGGTGTGATGTTTCCATCTCATCGTCCCAAAGCGGTGCTAAGGGTGTCTGTTTTTTCCCCTTCTTGGAAATCTTTATAGATTATTTCAGGGTGTCCGAGAGGATAGGGGAAGTTGGTGTTACAGTAAGGATAGAGAGATGTCATATCTACATAAGAGATTGTCTCGTTCGACGCAGCGGTGTGTCTCAACTTTATAGCAGAGGTATGCCCTCCGTACAAAGCTTTGCGGGGTGACAACGGCTGTGGAGCATTATATTGTTTGAGAAACTCCGTCAACCCCTGATGAGATTTCTTCAACATCCTCCACGTATGCTCACGCATGATGATGAGTTTTACCTTGCATGGCTTCTAACTCACGTAATTTCTCCTCACAGATCGCCTGCAACTCTCCGAAGGGACGGCCCGTCAGAGGACAGGTGACGTGCGCTTGATAGCAAATTGAACAACCGTGATGGAAACATCCTAGAAACTCATAGACATATTTCACCCCAGCGATCTCAGCATACCCGTCTACAAAGAATCGCCCCAGCTGTTTTTACCCCTTATTTGTTAGATAGGCATGTCATGGGTGTGTGACAACCACTCTAACCACTGGATACTGGCGTTTGAAAATGTTTTGAACTGACGCCTGTAGTCGTCCGGAGAGGGGATTGCTAAAGTTTTCGGTGGTAGAAAGTTTGTCAGAAACACCTTCATGCATGCCAATGCGATGGTCGCACGGCTGAAGGGATCAACAGCGGTTTCATTGATATAATGTTTTCTGAACAGCATGCAACCCTCAGCGAGAATGTCTACATCATTTTGACAATAGAGGCATGCCTCTTTCATGTTGAATGTGCCGTGCCGCACCGCCTCGTACCATCTGTAAAAGTCTGTTAGTTGCTCCATTGTCATGGTCTCAATACCGTAAGACTGAGGGGGTGGGTACTCACCTGTATAACTAAAATGGGTCTCTGAGCTGAAACCGTGAGAAAAGTACCCCTTTATTTTATCACTGAAACCAAGCGCTTTCAGAAAATTAGCTAAACGCATTGTTAAAAAGGATAAAGAGTCAATGTATATTTGTTTGTAATCGATATCGGTGACACAAATTACTTTTGACCCTTGCATAATCAAAGAGGGTTTTAAACCCTGTTCGACCATGGCTTTGATAATAGTGCCATCATTCCTACCATTAAGAATTTGAAACCACATTCCACCCTGATAACCTTGATTACTCCTGACATGTACAAGAGTACAAGAACAAGTAATCAGCCACGCCCATGTCCATAGGGCCGCTGGTCCTGTCACCATCCGAGTGGGAGTGCTACATGAGGAGCAACAACATCTGCTGGTTCTAGAGGGCTCGACCACGGAGGTAATCTTAGGGCACCCCTGGCTTGAACAACACAACCCCATCATTTCATGGACCACCGGCGAAGTATTGCAGTGGGGTCGTTCCTGCTACCCAGACTGTTTCCCTCGCCTGCCTTCACCATCCCATCCTTGTCCGAAGGAACTTCCGGTCTGTACCACCTCCATTGAGAGCCCACGAGAGAAACAGTCTGTGGACATCCCAGCCTGCTACGTCGCCTACAGGGATGTCTTCTGCCCTAGGAGAGCCTCCAGATTACCACCACACCGACCATGGGACTGTGCCATCGACCTCATACCGGGTGAACCAGTGCCCCGTGGAAAAATCTATCCTCTGTCTATTTCCGAGCAAAGAGCCATGGAGGAGTACATAGAGGAGGCCTTAGCCCAGGGATACATCCGACCTTCTACCTCCCCTGCGGCATCCAGTTTCTTTTTTGTGGCCAAAAAGGACGGAGACTTGTGGCCATGTGTGGATTACCGGGGACTCAACCGCATTACCGTCAAATTCTGGTATCCTCTTCCCCTCGTCCTGGCAGCTCTGGAACAGCTTCACGGGGCCACTGTCTACTCCTCCGCAGCGTGTATAACCTCATCCGGATACGCGAGGGGGACGAGTGGAAGACCGCCTTGGTGACACCCACTGGCCACTACGAATACCTAGTCATGCCATATGGCTTGGCCAACGCCCCCTCCGTATTCCAGGACATCATCCACGAGGTGCTCCGGGAGTTTCTCCACAAGTCGGTCCTAGTCTACATCGATGACATCTTGATCTACTCCCGGAGTCTGGCCAAACATCGCCACCAACTCTTCCTCAAAGCAGAGAAGTGCACGTTTCATCAAACCTCAGTGCAGTTCCTAGGCTATAACTTCAGTAGCAGTGGCATCCAGATGGAGGAAAGTTGGGGGAAAGTCAAAGCCATTCAGACCTGGCCCACACCTACCACCATTAAAGAACTACAGAGATTCCTGGATTTTGCCAACTTTTACTGTCGCTTCATACAGGGTTACAGTATCATTGTCCAACCTCTGACCGATCTCCTCCACAACAAGCCCAAGTCTCTGTCCTGGCCACCCGCTGCCCATTAGGCCTTAACAACCTTGAAGGGAGCATTCACCAGTGCACCGCTCCTGGTTCACCTTGATCCAGAATGACCATTCTTGGTAGAGGGGGACGCCTCTACCACAGGAGTAGGAGCGGTGCTTTCCCAGCCAGAGGGTACCCCGGCCAAACTCCATCCATGTGCTTACTTCTCCCAGAAACTCAGCCTGGCGGAGAGAAATTATGACATCGGCAATCGCGAACTACTAGCCATCAAACTGGCTCTGGAAGAGTGGAGGCATTGGCTGGAGGGTGCCAAACATCCCTTCACTGTGCTAACCGATCACAACAACTTAGAGTACCTCCAGGAAGCCAAACGATTAAACCCCCGTCATGGTCGTTGGGCCCTCTTCTTCACTCATTTCAACTTTAACATCTCCTATCACCCCGGCTCCCGTAACGGGAAAGCAGACGCCCTATTATATGCCCCAGACGAACTCACTGAAGAACCCGAAACCATTCTCCCCAAACAGATCATTGTGAACCCCATCCAGTGGTCCGAGACTTCCATGCCTTCCTCCTATACCTCCACCAACGCTCCGCCTGGCTGCCCCCCAAATCTACAGTATGTCCCTGGAACTCAATGCATCGCCCTGGTCCATTCTTCCCACACATCTCTGGGCAGTGGTCACCCAGGGGCCAATGAAACCCTCTCTCTGCTACGAGAACGCTTCTGGCCAAATATGGCCAGGGATGTGAGAAGTTACGTACAGGGATGTCAGGAATGCGCCATTGCAAAAAGCCCACGCCATCTTCCATCCAGTAAACTCTGTCCACTGCCCACTCCCAACTGACCATGGTCACACCTAGGAGTAGACTTCATCACTGACCTACCCGCCTCTGACAACAAGGGAGGGGAGGGGTATGGTCCCGAGGAAAGATCATGGGTGTCCAGACACGACATCCTCGACCCCTCTCTACTTGACGCCTTCCACACGAACCATCCAAACCAACCTGCCCCTCGTGGAAGAGGATGGCCACCACGACGTCGGGGTCCTTGGCCCTCAGGTGCGGGCCATGGAGGGGAGGGTACTGTCACGGACACGCCAGGCTCCACAACCTCACAAACACAACGCACTCCCTCACCAGAATTCTAATTACACACCTGTTTCAAATCACACACCTGACCTTCATCTGCACCACATCAACTCCAGTATATAAACACCCCACTCACCTCAGTCAGTGTCCGGTCTCGTTTCTACATGGACCATACTCCCTGCCAAACCAGACTACGCTTCGCAATCCTAATTCCAGTGTGTGTCTCCTCGCCTCTGCTCCCGTCTTCATTCCCATGATCTTCAGTCTCCAGTGTGTGTTTCCCGTTCCCAATCTTCGACCACAGTTAATCAAGGACGGTATCAGTAACCATCATCCACAAGTAACTCTCTGCTTATTTACCCTTTGTGAATAAAAACCATCTGGGTCTCCACCTCGGTGTCTCCTGCCCTTCTGTCCGTAACATTGTTCAAGTTGAACATTATTTATTCTGATTGTTTCGTCTAGTGATGATTCATTCTCTAACTGTTCAAGGTTAGTGAGAACTTGATTTAAAGCAAGGAGAGGATCTACCGGCTGTTCAGAGCTGTTAGATGTAGTGGCTGTGTCGTTTTCATTCAAATCATTTTCAGTTAAATCGTTTTGAATACCTGACTCATTCTGAAGATTTTGTGCTACTGAGTCTGCTACTGAGTCTGCTAAACTCTCTAACAATTCAATAGCTACTAGTGTGTGTTGATCCATGACCTAATAAAAATCAAACACTATTAAAAACCTTAAATCAACATCATTGCAATTTATCCACGTGATAAAAATCACCGTCTGAAACTGTTTACAAATTGTCACTATGTACACCTAATTTCTGACAGATGAGCCAATAGGCTCTAGACATCAGATCCAACTGCTGGTTTGTAGTTCTGCAACCCTGAGGGCACCTGGATGGTCTGGACCCGGGTCTGTTTGCTGGAGACCTGTTTTGCTGGAAAAAGAGAGAGAAACAAAAAGAAAACATTAACTTCATAAATGGGCAGATCTCATAAACACAACAGCCCCCTTAAGGTTGGTATGTAAACAGACAGCCAGACTGCATACGTGTGTGTGTGTGTGTGTGTGTGTGTGTGTGTGTGTGTGTGAGAGAGTGAGTTTGTGGGTGTGTGTCTCACAACTTGTTGTGAAGACAAGGGGTAAGGACCAAAAACAGCTGTTTTTTATTTTAAGAGAGACTAGAGAGACTAGAGAGAATAACAAATGCAAAAACCCTAGAATTTCACATTTATAGCAGCTTATTCCTATATAAAAAAACACCAAGATAATACTTATGAGAAACACTAACTCAAACCAACGACAATAATAGCTTATAACAACAGACAGTCAAATATACCTTATGAGACTCAGCTTTGTAGAAAATTACATTTTAAAACACAACCTATTTAATTTCACACGTACAAAACCTTCCGTGTTTGCTTATGATGTAAAATGAGAGAAAAGTTGAGAAAAGGAAGGTACATTGTGTTCTCTGCTAGGTAATTATTACATTTATATGGCATGATTGAATCGTCTCACAATGCACTGTAAAACAATTTAAAAAGCAAATAGACTTACAGCGTGCCGATGGAAATCCTTCGCTGGAAGCCCTGCGGGATCTCAGGTGTGGATTCTCAGAACTGGAACTGGTTCTCCTGTTGTTGCGACCCGATGAGAATCCTGGATCTCTGTCCGCTGGTTGAGGCCTAGACGTCTCCACAGCCGTCAGCAATTGATTAGTGGTTGAGGCAGGCTCCTGGTGAAATGGCGGTTGTTCTTCAAAATATACTGGGTTCAACCACAAGTGACATTCCTGGGGCATTTGATCACAGCTAAGGGCAAGTTGCCACCAAATGTATAACTGCCATACTAAGCATTCCAAAACCTCTAACAAAGAAGAAAATCATGTCTGTCTTAGGTATGACGTCATACTGCAGACAATGGATACCAAACTGTGCTGAAACTGAAGCACCATTGTCTGAGACCGTGCACAGGAAAGGACTAACTGTGCATCAAAAGGTGACTTGGACAGACCTGGCAGAAACCGCCTTTGTTGACCTCAAGACTGCTCCAACACCAGCATTAGGACTGCCAGACACGAACAAACCATTCACACAGACATTTAATGAGAAAAATGGATACGTAACTTCAGTCCTACTACAGGAACATGGGGGGGAAATGAGGCCTGTTGCTTATTTCTCATTGAATTGAATTCAATTTGATTTATATAGCGCCAATTCAAAACAGAAGTTATCTCATTTTCCTATAGAGCAGGTCTAGACCGTACTCTTTATAATAAAACAAAACTTGACTCAATTCAGATGCCAATGCAGTGACAAAGGCTTTGGTAAGGGGAGTCATTTCCAGCATCAGAGAGGTAAAAGGTTGCTTTCTCTGAAGGCAGTTAGGATGGGGTGTGAATTAGCCAAACACCGAAAGGTGTTGGAGGGGCTACATTCGGAACAGAATAGGTCTACACGGTGTGTAACACTAAATATATGTGATCCATGTTGTATTCATGGTTGTTTTATTTATGAAAGTGTGTGTTTATATGTCTTTTTATCCTGATTTATCCGTTATGATATTTAACAGAGTAAAAATACCCATTGAACCCCTCAAATTCTATTTTTAATTCGGGCAATGCAGCAGTTGAAAGATCACCCACTTAACGTCTCTTTTTGCAAGGGGCTAAATTCATATCTGTATCGCCCAGTCTGACCCTGATAGACGTACCTACAACATCAGTGGTTTGGAGGAGATCCACACATCTGTCGGATGCCATGACTGCTAGGTGTCCTTTGCTGCTCAGAAAAAAGGTGTAGAAATGCACACGTGACCATTACTTATATATACACACTGATAAATCCGCTCCCCAGGAGGGGCATAAGCAAGCCCTACAGACATACACAAACATATTCTAGGGTTAGGGAGTGCACGTAGGCGTGTGCGCTGGGGCTCGTATGCTACTGGTGTGGCCTCAGGGGAACAACATTCTGCCTTCTGATGATAACCATCGTGGTTGTTGTCCCCATCATATGGTTTTTTGAATCCCCAAAAGGTGACAATGCTGTCACTGCCTGAGCTCTTTCTCTGATACCGTGGAAAGAGTTTTCTGTATTTTTCATTTACGTCAAGCATGAAATGCTGAAAGGGGGGTAGTGTGGTGGAAAAATACAGAAAGCAGACTGACACGGTCAGAGCATACTGACATTGTACAAAGGTACATGACTTATGTGATTTCCATGAGGGTGATTATTCTGACAGTAATAAAGCAAAAAACAGATGTTTCTTAAGTTTTAAAACATGTCCTAACACGTTAGTGAGTGATAGTGACATATCCAACATCCATAAGATTGTCTGATTATATAAAATAAAAATTATGAAAAGTATCGGCAGCGGCGGATGGCTGCCCACCATTGAGTCTGGTTCTGTCCAACGTTTCTGCCCTCTTAAAGGAAGTTTTTCCCACTGTCACCAAATGCTTGCTCATGGTGGGATTTGTTGGGTCTCTGTAATTAATATTATAAAGAGTACGGTCTAGACCTGCTATAGGAAAAGTGCAATGAGATAACTTCTGTTATGAATTGGCACTATATAAATAAAATTTAATTGAATTATTCGAAAGATCTTGCTTGCAATTCATGTATTTAAACATAAACAAGCATGGTTGAAAAACATTTACCTTATCTAGCAGTGAATATTTTCTTAAAAAGAGGTGCAGATGGATCTTATCTGTTAGAATGGGAAATCTTTCTCACAAACTTCTTTTGAATCACAAGTAATTTGGCAAGATATGATTGATATGCAGCAGCCAAAACAATATTGCAGTAGCCTAGTTGATATAGGGAAAATTAGACTATAATAAAGAGTTAAATGAGAATACACTGGACCAAAGAACAAACTCAATATACATCAAGCATCTTCATGGACCTCTTGCATACATGCTCAATATGGCTTTTCCAATTTAATCTTTCATCTACAATAAATCCTAAGAATTTGTATATGGCACTTGAAGAAGTCCTGTTTCATTTATAAATATTTTAGATTCATTTTTGGAGTAGGATTTGTTTTTGTTACAAAAGATCACGAAGCTACATTTAATAATATTGAGAGTCTACTTGTTCATCTGAAACCATTTATATAAAATAAATTAAATTAAAAACAAAATCCAGTGTAGGAGGTAGATGTCACATTTAATTAGACATGAACTTGTTTTTGGGTGCTGTCTGTGTTTTCGTCTAAGAACTTTTTTGGCTAGTTTTTCACTAGCCAAAATTAGCATCCCAATTAATATCACAGTTAATGTAAATTACAGATGCACCTTGCTAACCTAGCTCGCTACACCCTCTCGTCCAACTATGGTCACTTCTGGTTCCAAAAAAACAAGATGGCGACAGCCAAACTGCCTATGATGAAAAGGTGGTGCAGGACAGTTTATGACGTTAGATAATAAACAGGAAAAACCGGGGAATAGGCTGTGCTTGTCTGCTATCCTCTGCAGTTGTCCACTATTTTCAGGCAGGACAAAAGTAACGAGTAACGAGCCCATTTAAATATAAACAATATCTATACACAGAAAACACACAAGCAAAAATAGACAGTAGTAAAAGAAAAGAAAAGAAAGTAAAAAACAGATGTAGAAGTAGATATGTACAACAACAGAAGCATCTTACCATAAGGGTCAAGATGAAATAAGACATTTTTTTTACTGTGTCCTAAAAGATGGCAAGGAAGGTAATGGTTTCAGTGTCATATTCAATGAATTCCATAACTGTGGACCTCTAAATTAGATAAAAATTGATGTCTTGATGTATGTAAGTAAGTTAAAAAAAAAAGTGAGCCTCATATGAGTCCTCACACACACACGCGCACATACACTCACACACACACACACACACACACACACACACACATACTAGTTCTGAGTCAAGTCTGTTGTACTGAATTGTTGGATTAATGGATTTATTGACATTAAAGGAACTCAGCCTATTACTTAGCTACTGAGATGTCTAACCCAGGAGTGACCTGGTTGATGAGCTTAACTTTAGCTTGATGTTACTGTACGTTGTGTGTTGCGTTCAGTACAGAATCCACAGGGCGTTGTTCGGTTGCAGAATAATCTCTTTATTTCCTCAGTCCATTTTCCAGTTTCCATCGAAAAAATAACCTTTTCCTGAAGGTTCCTCAAAACACCTTAAGAGGTTCTTCCACAGTTTCCAACTGAAGAACCTCAAAGCTCTCAAGGATCTAGGTTTTAACAGTATACATGCAGTGGCCATACAGCAGTTTTTCAAGACATATAGATCAAAATGTCTTCGCTATATGTGGTGGGTGCCACTAATAGCAGAATAAAATGAGCAAAACTATACATGTCCCAAAACTTATTTGGTGCAACCTTTCTAAAATAAATATTTGATTGTAAACATAGTGTGTGTGTGTGTGTGTGTGTGTGTGTGTGTGAGAAGCTATCCCAAATCATCACAATGGCCATTTCACCTGATCTGATGACACATTTGAAGAATTCTGAATTAAATGTTCAGAATCCCTGATAAAGTAAGAACCTAAATGTTGGGTCAGAGTCATTACTTCTACTTCTAATGTTTATATTCCAATGTGCCATAAATGTTGTCTTTCAATGTGTGATCCTCCCCTCTACTAGCCACTGACAAATATTTCACCCCTCCATATCAGTCGCTGGATTGAAACTTGTGCGTATCTCTGAGAAAGTAAGTGAAAGAAGTGAGCCACCTTAACAACCTCCATGTCCACTCCTCAAGACTCACGATTGCCATCTATAGCCCACTACTAACTTATTTGTTCTATATACATTGAGAGTATTTCAGACAAAATCCCTGCATAACATTGTTCACTACAGCAGTGCTCTGCCTGTCATGTACAGTATACTCATACTGTAAGCTTTTGCACATTCCCATGTAAATATTTTGCACATTGCACAAACTGTAATTTAAATAAGTCATATTGTACATATTCTTTATTATTTTACTATTATATATTTTTTAATATTCTTTAATTTCTTAGTCAATTTTGTATTTAATATTTATGATTCTTGACTTGCAGTACTTGCTTTATATTTCTACTATGTTTATTGTTTTGGACCAAAATACCAAATTCCTTGTATGTGTAAACCTACTTGGTAATAAAGCTGAGTCTGATTCTGATTGTTTATTTAATCTATAAACCCCAGGAAATAGGGGATTGTATAATCCCAAAAAAATCTAAGTTTCTTTTCCTCTGAAGAAATATTGTGATGCATATGTAGCCTACTGATGAGTACATACCAAAACATTACAGGGTCGTTAATATAAAACGGAATTCCATGTTAAAGATAAGACATACAGCATTATACGTGGTTGCTCATACTTGGTTGGTAACTCATCTTTCTTCATTGATGGCACAAACATGTGAATGTGCATAGTGACGCCTAGTGGTAGGACTCGTAACATTACAAGCAGATAGATTTAGGGATGATTGTAACTCATATTGATATTGAAGTTGAAACGAATGGGACAAACAATGCATCATCATGATAAAGTTAACTGCAGGCACAGAATGTGAGCCATAGCGTAGGCTAATATTTGGTTTGTGCTCCACGAACTACTCAGACTTCCTTTCTAACACCCCTATTAGACAAGAATGGAATAACCCGTTGGCTGTGACAGGTATTTGCTGTTAAGACGACAAACCATGAAGTTTTAAGGCATAGAAAATCTACCCGACGTGTTAAAGCGCCACATTTTTAACATGCATTTTAATTAAGTCTAAACAAGAAATATCTAAGACGTTACTTGCGCAAATAGCCTTCCATAAGAAGGAACCGCGCAAACACGTAATTTGACCAATCGCAAGTCGACATTTAGTTCCGTATTTTGGGACTTGTCAAGCTGTGATTGGTTGAAACCAGCAGCAACCATTGAAGGTGACTGAATTTGTTGTTCATCCTCTTAGTGTTCGCCGTTTATGAGAACAGAGCCACAAAGATGGAGTTAATTCACGCTCTCCTCTTTTTTGTCAAATCACTGCTGTTTCTACTGCTGTGGTCAAACTGTGAAGGAAGAGAGTCGGAGCTCAACTATGTGACCTGCGGCTCACTTGTCAAACTGCTCAACACCAGACACAACGTCCGCTTGCATTCCCATGATGTCAAATATGGCTCAGGTAACTTCACTCAAATAGCCCGTGTATCTTTACTTATATTCTAACACATTTAGCTTTTAAACCCGCGACAACAAGTAAGATTAAATGGGTTGTGTTTGGCTCTCCAGCTGCAGCATATGTTGTTTTTATAATGTTAAATTTCATTGTTTTTACCAGTCAATTTCAAATCAGACAATTTAAAGTTATCTTGCTCATCTGCAGACATACATAAACCACAATACATACCAAACGCAAGGCCTCTTGTGTTTTGACTCTGTGGTAGATTCGGTATGTCGAAGATTTAGCAAGTAGCCCTTTTCTGTAAAACGTCAACCTGTATATATGACACCCACTCACGCCATCCAGCATCATCTGCTGAGATGGAATAGCACTGTGTGAATAACAGGTGAACAAATACTTTAAATTGAATCGAAACAAATATTCTTGTCCTACGCCGAAATTAAGAAGAGCTGCTATTCATTTGTTAAATTTGTTAAGTAATCTCTTAGGGGGGGTTATTTAAATGTTAAATTGTCATTTCTGTCAATGTAGTTTTGCATTATGTTTTCCCCATACGTGATAGCAGCATGCAGGATGTCAGCTAACCAGTTAATATTTGAGTACAGGTACAGAGGATCAAATGTGTCAACTACATGCCTGTTTAAATTGTGCTCACATGATGTGTAAATAAAATTGAATTCAATCAAATAGCCTCAAACTAATTGACACACAAAATCTGAGGCGTGGTAGTTTTATTCCAGCATAGGGACCATGAAGCCAGCTATCACTCAGCAGTGTGTGCTTTATTAATGGTCTACTTGTTAATGGAGTGTGTGTGTGTGTGTGTGTGTGTGTGTGTGTGGACATGCATTACTCATGCTGTGGGGACATAAATCTATTTACACAGTCACGTTGTGGGGACTCGCCTTCCTTTTGGGGATAAAAGTCCCCATAATGTAAATCGTTAACTTTTATAATGAAGACTTGGTTTACGGTTTGATGAAGGGTATGGGTTAGGCAAGTAGTGGTTATGGTTAGGGTAAGTCTCCAGGAAATTAATGTAAGTCAATGTAATGTCCTCTAAAATGATGGAAACACGACTGTGAGTGTGTGTGTGTGTAGGCAGTGGACAGCAGTCTGTCACTGGAGTGGAGAATGCAGATGATGCCAACAGTTATTGGCAGATTCGTGGGAAACCCAACCGTCCGTGTCAGCGCGGGGCGGCCATCAGGTGTGGTCAGGCCATCCGCATCACACACATGAAGACTGGCCGAAACCTCCATACACACCACTTCAGCTCCCCCCTGTCTAATAACCAGGTCAGACACACACTCCCTGTTATACTTGTATGTGTGTTTATAACAGTTTTAGACATCAATGGAGCTCTATGGCACAGAGGAATAAGATATATCAGGCTTTGGATATGTACATAATACTTGTTAGTAGGATACATTCATTGTTGGTTTGGGTCTGCATGTGAGATTTGTTGACAAATCATTGCAGCAAAGGGGGCACCAGAGTATATTTTTAGCCCAGGGACCCCTAGCAGATCTATCTGTTTGCCACTACTGTCACCACTGTACAAATCGTTTTCTTTTCCTCTGCCTATCATGTCGTCTGCAGGAGGTCAGCGCCTTTGGAGAGAATGGCGAGGGTGATGATCTGGACTTGTGGACGGTGCAGTGTGACGGTGTCTACTGGGAGCGCGATGAGGCCGTGCGCTTCAAACACATGGGCACTGACGTCTTCCTGAGCGTGACAGGCGAGCAGTACGGCCACCCTATCCGCAGCCAGCGTGAGGTGCACGGCATGAGCTCTCCCAACCAGCACAACTGGTGGCGCTCCATGGAGGGTGTCTTCATCCAGCCCAGCCAGGAGCCGCTGCGCCACGATGAGCTCTGACATCATCACTAGGAGACACAAAGCATGTGGATTCCTGTTCCTGTGGTGGTTTTATAGTTTGCCTGGACCAAATGATGTCATGTGTGAATGATGTAGAATATTTGACTGAGGACTCTGTAGAGGTGAAGAACTCCTGAAGACCTTGTTATTAAGTAGACTGTATTTAACCAACAAATGTCAAGTTGTGCCATATAAGTTGTTAGGTGAGAGAGTAAGGTATGACACATGAACAGCAGGACAGACAGACAAAACAGGAAATGGAGTAAGAATTTAAATATCAGTTTATACACATGCAGACCTGACTTTATAGAACTGGGTATAATATTTACATACTAACGTCATCATATTAAAAGTTAACTTGCAGATTTTTTCAATATGGGGAATACAAGATTTTTCTAAAAGTACACAATAGTGTCCACATACCTTTGGCCATATAGTGTAACATGAGCACCTGTAATGCAATCCAATAGAACAGCCCGGTAATAAAATCTGTCTTTGTGAAGCTGCTAACATTCTTTAAAAGCTTTACACATTTAAGATTAATTATAGCACTAGATTGCATTATACTTTAAAATGTTTTTTTAGCTTTTATTATTATTATCATTATTATGGAAGTTATTCCATGTCATGTTGCATTGTGGCTTCGCTGTATTCATTTTTGCATACACTGCCATCTACCAGTATAATTATGGCCAGATAATGTTGATGGGAACATATAATAATGCTCATAAGTCAGTTTTGTAGTTCCTCCATATGGAGCTTTTGATAAAATCAACAAATAGCATTGTACTTAGTATAGTACTTTTTCATCTACATCCATCTACATCATCTCTATTTTTTTTCCAATAAACATTTTCTCATGTAGACACCTACAGTAGCTATACATTAGTGTTACTTAAAGTTTGTGCATGATGGGTGCGGACAAAACTCTTTAAGAGGATATGCAATATTTTATTAGCATAGTTCTATTTGTAAAGATTTTAAAGAGTTTAATAGATTTTCCAGTCGCTGTTTGCAGTCTTCTGGATTTTGCATCAGTAAAAAAATGTTTTGAGTTTAAATTAGCTGATTTAAAGCACGAGATAGAAAACAGTAAAAACTTCCCGCAGTAGTAACCCTTTCAGCTGGCAGCTGCGCACTTTTTTGGTCCAGCAGTTGGTGACATATCACCAAGATACAAATAAATTTTTGGCGCAGTCCCCTTGTTATTGAGGTGTTACAAAAGCTTGGGTCATACAATTGTCTTATTGTTTTATTGTCTGTTTTCATGTACTTAGGACTCCACGGAAAGCAGTATTGATACTGAATGGATTATCCTGGTGAAATAAAGTAAACTAATCAACAGATATCAATAAACTACACATAGATGTTGGTGGAAAATGTAGTTATACTAATTTGAACTCTGAACTCTGAATATAAGACTTGAATGATCTTCAGAGTGGAAATTCACATGTTGCACCAGCACAACAGACGGGCTAAAGAAGTAGGAACCTGATAAAGATCCAATAAAACAAATCAAGATAAGAAATTTAAAAAATCATTATTATCGTTACATTATTATTGTAATCAAAACAATTACAATACCTTAGACCATCTGTGCAAATATAAATGTGTAGAAATATTGAGTCTAGTAGTGCAGCTCTGAAAGCCTTGTAGAGGTGGAATTGTTACTAAGCTAAGAGTCATACTGAAGAAGAGATAGGTATCAGTATCTTTACTTTGTTATATACATAATATAAATAGTTAATTTATAGTATGTGATAGAATATATTGTAATATAGTAAAGTGTTATGAAATATGGAACTACTACTAATCATAATAAATAATGAACACAATACAGTACAATACACCTGCTCTAGCAGAAGGTATGAGGTTTTTTTCTTTTTTACAAAACCTCATGCCTTCTGCTGTTCATTTAATACAATGCAATACTAACCTAAATATCGGGTTTGAGATGTCTATTATAATTTCCCCAAAGCTTCAAACGTTAGACCACAACCTCTTTAAGTTTTGAGTTTTTGTATTAGGACTGTCCTTATCGCTGCCTGTGAAGTTTACATTCTTGATTAATGTGCGCTGAAAACCTAAATTTGAACTGAATTAAACCACACGATAAATTTAGTGTGATTACTAAAAACAGGATAAAAACGTCTCTCCTCTGCCTCCTGCTGCTCACTTTTTCGTTCAGCAGGTGGAGACAAATTGCCACAAAAGACACAGCGTAGATGGGAGGACGTTTATTACCATATTCATCATCATCATCATCTCCGTTATCATCATCAGCATTATTTTCTTCAGCATCCTGCATCTCTTGCATCCCTGCTGGCTGCCACTTGTATATGAATTCCATGGATATTAAAGCTCAAACAGCTGATGGGAAGAAGGATTGGATCTGGATACTGTGGTTATGTATTTGAATTAAACTATACTTTACAGGAGCTGTGAGATGGTAAGAAACCTGCAGGGCTGCGTACCATGGTTTTATACCATCGTGTAGGCTAATATGTCAGGCAGCCTGCTGCTGTTCTATTCTGCATCAGCTCAGACAAGGAAAGTTGGCAAATAACTACTACCTACCATTAAAACCTATATTATCTATTTAATAGCAATGTCATAAGCAGCTGAAGGACTTTGAGTTTTTAGTCTTTTTCCGATAAGAAACTTTTAACAAGAAAAATAATATTGTGCCAACCTAAAAAAAACCCAGTAGATTAATCTCCCATCCTATTAAATAACGAGCTCAACAATATTTTTTTTATTGTTTTATCTATTCATGTATAGGCTATCGTATTATTTATCCAGAAGCCTTTTACCTTAGTGTAGGTAAACCTGACAAATATTCTGTCATGTGGAAAGCTAGTATAATTTAATTACAAGGAGAGACACAATTGTCGAAACAAGTCTTACATTTTCCTTAGTTCTAGCCATTAATTTTAACCATCTCTTGAATTTAAGTTTAAATTTAAGAGATTAAACTTTTCATACAAGGTGAAAAGTGCCAACAATAAGTAGAGCATTAAGTTCTAAAACAATTGAGTTTGAATCTTAATGGGCCAATTCTTAAATGCTGATTATGCTTCACAGTCTGCCTTTAAATTAATTATTAAAGCTTGAAAGGTAAAGATATTCAGAGGCCAGTCCTCTGAGTCCAGAAAGACTAAACTGAGGTATTAAATTCAGCACTTTAATTGATATTAGTTTATCTCAAGAGATGTGTGTAGATTGAGAAATAAGCATGAGCATTTTTTGACTTTTTAAGGGATGTTATTCACATACAAACACACCTAAAATCATTCTATTTTAATTTACAAATTTAATATGTTACCTCTCTATATGATTTTTCTTACAAGCAAATTCATAAAGTATATCATAAAATAGTACAAGTAACCTAGAGGAAAATATGGTCTGTTTAGAAGCAGAGAAAAAATGTCTCTGAGAACATATGTTTTTGAATTATTGCTGGTGTCTCTCCTAAAGGACGTTTTCCCTCCTTTTTTACTCTAGTGAAAGGTGCACTGGCAGTGACCTTTAACAGGGCTTTAGTAGTGTGGGGATGGGGGTGGAGTCCAGGGGGGTGGGGGTGCAGAGGGAGGTTCCCAGGCTCTCCTAGCATGAGTCCCAGCAGGCAGAGAGGAAATGTAAATGTGACCACCCACCTCTGAGGAGGAAATGCTGTGTTGTTCTATTACCTTGCCTATGTTTCTACTGTTTCTAAAGAACTGGGTCTATTTCTACACAGTCTCACTGTTTCACTGGAGACTAAAAGCAACTCCTAATGTTTGACAAAAACTGTTTAAATGGTACTAAAAAAAATACTAGACCATGGAAACAAAATTAATTATAATGTAATCCACATAAATTTTAAGCTACTTTCTATGATGAAGATTTAGAATGTATTTATGTAGTGCTAAATTAAGTTTTAGGTGGTTATAATCTCTATTATTTATGAATGAATCATGTTTTTCAGCATATTTAAGATCATGTCAGTCAGATATTAAAAGCCCATGTATAACCACAGACAGTGAACAGAAATATAAACACATTTTTCTTCCAAAACAATTTTTTTTCATTTAACAAAAGAAGTCAAAGCTGTCAAATGTTACATGTTGTCTAACAAGCAGCTTTACAAGAACTTAACAGAACCTAAATAAAACAGGCAAAATGAGGATTTAAATCAGGATCTATCTAATAAAAGAATAAGACATTTGATGCCAGGTACTTGACAGTTTTTAATTCTCTACCACTACGGACATATTGTTGTTGGTAATGTACCAAAAAATGATTGCAGTTCAAACCCAGCCCTGCTTGGGATGCATGCTCTAATATCATCAGGAAGACGGACATAACTCTCAGAAGATGGTAAACAGAAATGTTATTTGTAGGTGTGTTATCAGTGGCCCCACACCACTAATGGCCTCACAAATTCAATGAATTATTTTTGCTGTAAATTTGCACCCTCTTGCACTACATTTCAGTGTGCCTAGGCAAACCTATTTGAAGAGTCAAAACACAAATGTACAGGCTAGATCGTGTACTTAATGTCTGTGTCTGCTCTTAGGTGAAGGGTGTTTGAAACAAACATTTGACATCTTGTTAATGTAACAAAAGAAGACAGCTCTGCAGCTTCTTTATAGATAATATTTTTTATATTATAATATTTAATAACACACCTTTCTTTCTGTCTTAAAGGTTCAATTCACCCAAATTACAAAAAAAAAACAAAAAACAGTTGAATATAGTTTTGATTTTATTTGCCCAGATTTGGAGTGATTTCTGCCTGCACTCCAATACAATGGAGGTGAATGGAAATTTGTTTGTGGTGATCGGTGTTGAACAATTGCATTTACAGAATCTGTGTCCACAGTTCTCTGGATAATCACCAGAACACACTGTCAACAGTTTTCATTGAAACTAGTTTTAGAAATAGTCCCTATGAAAACAGGGGCACTGTTTCTGGAAAGACAAGTTGCTGTTGAATTTTTAAATCCACACACTAAATTCCATTCACCTCCATTGTATTAGATGGAGGCAGAATTCTCAAGAGACAGACAACTAAAACAAAAACTACACATCTACATGGCTAAATACCAATAGAGGTAAGGGAGAAAAAGGTCCTGCTGCTGTACTTCACATTAACACTTTGTTCTTTTCTTTTCATCCATATGTTTTAGGATTGTCACTGTAACCTAATTTTCTCCACAGGGATCAAAAGAATGTCACTTTATCTAATCAGGGACTTTTATTGCAGTAGTATAACCAGAGGAATCCAACACATCCATGGTGTCAACTTTTTCCACTGCACATAATGCTACACTCTACTGTCTTGGACTTATAGGAGGCTTAACATTCTTCTTGTCACCACCCTAAAATCCCATCATCATCATCACAGCCAAGCTCAGAATAAAACACCAATACCACTTCTTCATTTAACATTTCCTTTATTGAAGTAATCATTCTGATGACAAGATGAAGGTAGGTAAGGGGTAGTGAAACATGTGAGTAACCGTTGGATTGTGGTGCCTTGCTCAGAGGCACGGTAGGGCAGGATGAAGGGTGTGGGGAGGAGGCTTGGCCCAGCTGACCGATGCCCTTTCATTATTGCACTGCTTGCTGCAGCTCCCACAGTAGTGCAACAGGGAAAGAGTGTCAAGCAGAGAGCGTCCTGTAGCTGTCGTCGCTGCTGACAAAGTGCAACCTGAACAGCAGGATTCACTCTTCAACCTACTAAATCCTTTCTACTCAATCCCCAGAGTTATTCACTATTTCTGCTCAATTCAGTATTTGGTGAATCTGAGAATACTGCAATTGTACAAATCATGGGGCCACATTTGGACTAATTTTAGGTTTATGAGGCAGGACAACAACTTATAAATGAGACAAAATTGTGACATGAACAGAGTATAACAAGGTTTCATGATTTTGTTCTGTGGCTACTGCATTTTATGCAAATGTTTAATTCAAACAAACATTCAGTTTTTCAACACTTTGTTGAGTAATGACTATAGGAGCAGACTGAGTTGATCTGTATTACACAAATAGCTGGGTGACGACAGGCATTAGAGGAGAAAACAACTTTTAGATGGCACTGAAGGTCAAAAAGGTTTATAACTGTATACTTAATTAATAGTATAATTAATAGTATAATGATTAACACCACTGCTTCCAAATCCAGAAAGTGACACCTATCAAGAGGCAGTTTAGAGGCAGCCTTTATAATCTGTTTATAAAGGCCTTGTGTTGGTGACGTCAGTGCAGGAAAACAAAATCCTAAATAAACAGCAGCTCTTTGCCATGCATAGAGTGTATCAGCAAGCCTTAGAATTTGAAATAAGCCTCCCACCGTTGGTCAGGGCAGACTTTAAAAGTGCTATAGACATGTACAGGTTCATGGTTTCATTTTTAGGCAGTTTTAAATGAAACAGTGAACAGTAGTCTCAACTCCAATGAACAGTAAAGCATTTTAAATCCTATAAAAGTAAAGCTACAGCTATATATTTCATTCATAACATTAGGACTTTTATTGCCCTAGTATTTAAAGGGTCACTTCACCCAAATGACAAAAGAAATAATAATAATAATTCACTTAACTGTAGTGGCCATGCAGATACTGTAGCTTTGTTTTATTTGTCCAGGTTTTCAAATATCTGCCTCTGAGGTTTCTGCTTCTACGCCAACTAAATGGAGGTGAATGAAATTTCGCTTGTGGTGCTACAGACATTGAAAAATGACATTTAAAAAAAATCTAAAGTAAGACCTCTTTCCAAACCTTGTTACTCTGGATAATCAACAGTCCTCATTGTGAACATTTTTCATTGGAGCTATTGAAGAAATAGTAACTATTAGAACTTCATTAAAAATGAAATTATCCAGTTATACGGACACTGTTTCTGGAAAGAGATGTTGCTATTGAATTGTTTAAACGTATTTTTTCAACTCTGTGAGCACCAAAAACTTAATTCCATTCACCTCCATTGTATTGGGGTGAAGGCAGAAATCTAAACAGACAGATACCTCAAACCTTCACCCATGGATATCCAAACCCATGGATAGATACCACTTGAGGTAAGGGAGAAAATATGTTTTATAATTTCGGTGAACCAACCCTTTAAGTATTTTTATTGTGTCAGCACTGTTTTCTTAATTGTGTAAACGCAAATTCACTCAGTTTATTTTAACTATTTTTCTTCATGCAGTCATGAATGTTTTCAGAAAGAAAACTAATAAATCAACAGTCATTAAGGTACCATTAACCTCCTGAAAATGCAGTTTTTAAACTCCTGACATATTTTTAGATATTAGAATTTTTCGCACAGAATCAGAAACGGGCTCACTTTGATCATAACTATGTTAAAATTATTGTAAGTGTATTCAGGCCTAAACTAACAAACTTTTGAAATTACTTCATGAAGGTACAATTAGCTGAGGGTTTACTGAACAAGAGAATGACGATAATGATGTTAAACAAGCAGTTATTTCATTATACAGCAGGCAAACAGCTCTTTAACCTAATAGGGTTCAAACAACTTCATTAACAATAATTTATCTTTATTGGATGAACAATAAAGACTCAGCATTTCACTCACAACAAGGCTACAATGTTCTCCCACAGCTTGTATCACACTGTATATTTAACATCAGTGAGATCTGCAGCCAGCAGTTGAGGTTCATACCTCAACATAATATAATGGTATGAGCAGGAGCACCAGCTGGGCAGAATAATGTCTGTGACATCAGCTGCATAACACACCAGAGGAGGAAGATCATCCCTCAGAGTCAAGACCCTATAAGCAATATTGCACTACTCTGTTAACTCTAGTGAAAGCAGAGGCAATATTGATAGGGTCTCATCTGCAAGGTGACGTAGATGAGACAGACTTCTTCTCAGAGAGGGAGAGTCTCAGTCTGAGGGCACAGGTGACCAGAGGAGACAGATGAGGGAGGGGGTAAACAACTACAAACCCATAAACACAAGGAGAGGACTGAAACATCAGCATCTGTAAGTCAAGTTTCCCTTCATTCTTCAGACTTACCATAGGCTGCTAGACTAGTACTGTGCTTCTGTAGAAGTCATCAATCTAATGGTGATGTTATTAAGAAACTTCTTTAATGCAAATTTGTTCCAGTAGCTTTTCCACTGAACAGAGATGCTGCTATTACCATAGAAACATTAACCTTTCCAAATTTGCACATTTGGTAGCCACACCAAAACCATGTAGCCAAAGGTACTAGAGCATTAACTGAAGAAATAAAATAAAAAATCATTAGAAACCACTCATGTTTTATTTATACTACTTAAATTATATTAGCTAAAAATGAGACACCATGTAAAATATGTCATTTTAACTTCCCTTTAATTGGGATTTTTTTTAACTGTCAATAAAGAGAAACACATGGGAAATTCGTGATATTAAATTTTATATTTTCAGACTTTGGTTGGACTGAACAAGTGATCTGAAGGCATCACCTTGCGCTTTAGGAAATTGCGATGGGCATTTTAGACTGGCCATATCTGAGTCAAAATCCTTCAGACTCAAACATAATTAAATTTATCTATCACATTTTTTATGACTAAAAATGCTCTCAAGTTTAAAGAAAGCTCCAGAGGTCTCTTGTCTTCTTCCGACACATGTTTTGGAGTGATTGTACAAAGTAACATTAGCCATGATGAATAATATGTTATGTACCATTCAGAATAGTAATAATAATAGTTTTAGCCTAGTATTTGCATTTGAACATTTACACCACTTATTCTTTTTTGCATATATCAACACTAACAACTGGTTTTGATTTTGTTTGCAACCACTTTTCATATATTTTCATTGTCTGTACTTGTCATTAAATTATCCTTATTATATAATTTCTCTGATGTACTTCGTCTACCAGCTGCAGAATTTCTTTCCTGCTCCACTTTAGTTTTCTTTTTCTATCCATTTCAGACAATTTCTCAATATTTCATCCCTACATATATTATCATGTTATATTTGTAAAAATATGTTAAATATAAATATGTTATAAAGACTTGCTAAATTTACATGTAAATTGTTATTGGGGACATTAAAGATTTCACACAAATACAATGAACTTTTATAAAAATTAAATCATGTGTTTTTGCAGAATAATCACTGAGAAAAAGGTAAGGATTTTTTAATGATCAATATGGCAGTTGTATGGTAAATCCTTTTTCCTGATTGGATATTACTTCCCTGAGCATACATGTGAAACAGTTGGGTCATATTAAACAGAGAGAGCTTCTGAGGAGCCTTTATTATGTTCAGTGGAAATGCTGCACTCTGACCCTCATTAAAACCAAAGACTTTGGAGACAACAGATGTGATAAATTTCACTTACCACCCCCCATTCTTTTAGAAATGGTCAGGGGCCTCAGCATATGTCTTTGATGTCGTAACCACACAAACGGATCACTTTAGAGGTGAAAAATTAATATTTACGGCTTATGCTGTGAGTTAGTCAGAATTTTTTATTTTTTTATTTTAGAAATCTACATCTAATTTGTCATACACATTCATTCAACAATAAATTCAGCTTTCATGCAATGTTATATCAAACCTGTATCCTCACAACTTTCAAACTGACAAAGCACACTACAGTGGAGAAAGCTTTATTTCCTTTTTCAACAGTCCAAAACCCAAAGATATTCCATTTACTACCCAGAAAATATTCAGATTTGAGAACCTGGAACAAGTGAATTTTTGCCATTTTTGCAATTAACAATGAATTGATTATGAAAATACTTGCTGATTAATTTTCTGTCGATCAGCTAATCATGTGATCAACTAATTGTTCCAGCTCTAATACATGTAATCACACTGCATTTACACTACGAATTCCTTAGCAATAACATGACCAGATTGTCTTTTTTCTCTGAAAATGCAAACTGACCCTATCAAACTCTTTCTGCTTCATTTGTTCATCATGGTAAGTGCTTCATTACTTGTGATTTATATTGGCAGCTAATAAAAGTTGGAGGAAGACAAGGTGTACAGCACTATGTATGTAAGAGATAGCAACATAAAGAGAGGATGTTGTGTACAGCTAGTTATTGTGGCCATCACTAAAGCAGCAAATATGACAAGGTCTATGAATGATGTTCTGAGAGCTGACATACTGGTCAATAAAGATGCATTTACACTTGACAGACCTCTGAACGTGATGTGTCTCACACAGCTTCTGAAGGTAGTTCGAGCAAGAGGATCACAGTTTTAACGTGGTTCAGGTGCGTTTACGCTTGGATCTACATACTGCTAAGCATGATGGGTTCACTATAGCTGATCACTAAGGAGACACGTTAATGGCAGCTGTAATTGCAGTTTTAGTCGCTCTCCATGGACCTTCCCTATTAGCTACACTTCATATAGACCCAGTCTGCTCTGGTATTTGCCTGCCAGCACAATGAGAAAGACAAGCTTCTATATGCTGCTGATCCAAACTCTACCATCCGGTCCATACTTTAGCATTTTTTAGTCATTCTCATTTGATAACGTGCCACGATCACCTGATTTGATTGTTTATATGTGGAGCAGTGGTTAAAATATCAGGGCCTGCTATTCCAGCATGGAATCCACAGTATGGCTACACTGCAAATGTAAGGTTCAATAAAAAGGGAGGGAAACTTTGACCTCCTACATATAAAAAATACTGGATTCAAAAAAGCATGAATTCCTGTATTGTTTGGACTTAAATTACCTAGTCTCATGTACAAGTTTAATACTGTTTGTTACGGGTTGTGGATTAATCTTCATTATTAAACTTTTTACTAATAATAGGTGGCTGAATCTAATATTTCAAATAAAAAATGTAAGTGATCATCATGAGACAAACCAGTAGTACAATAAAAGCTAAATCAATTTAACTATTTTTTGACAAAAGAATTTCCTCAAATAGCACTATTTTCATATTATGTGATTAAAGACATTACTGAAAAAAAGAAGATCCTCTCACTTTCGGGTGGTTTTACCCTCCACTCCATCTCACTACAACACTTTTCACCCTAAAGACACACAACAGCAAATTCCACAGTCGCTTGCAAAACAGTGGCTAAATATGACGCTACAGGCTCCAATGCTTCCAGACGTGCACACACACAGAGCAAAGGCAGTAACCGAGGACGACCCCACCACCCACCCCCCCACCTCCCAAGCGGGGCTGCCTTCCACATTCCTCACACAGAGCCCCATCCCCCCTACGACCTGCCCCACAACTTACCCCATTTTTCCCACCCACACCGTGACTTCTTCAAGCCTGCACACTCAAATTATGCTTTCAAAAGCCGACTCAAAGACAGAAAAAAAGAGCTCTGTGCTCCACACGCACATACTGCACGGCCATAACAAAATGACTGCAGTGTTACCCTATAGGCTCACGCATGTTCTTTCCAGAAGGTTTTATACAGACGCAACCAAATTGTATTCCTAAGTGGATATTTTCAATAGATGGTTGTGTTTTTTAGTTTTTAGTTTTCAGTTTTCACACATTAAAACACATTAAAAAATTATTTTGACCAAGGCTAATTTATGTTTTAAAAGACCTGGTTTGTATGTTCTGATACGGTTAGTGATTAATAGTAGTAAAAATCTTTTTAGAGATTAATTATTTTTTGTCCTTTTATTATTTCCTGTCCCTAAAATACAAACTATTTCCATGTAACTTAAATCAATCTGACTGGCTTCCGCACACTGATTTTACACTATAAATTATGTCATTAAGATTTATTTAAAATTAAAATAAATCACTTTGCAAATTTAAAAAAAGATATTACAGTCAAGTTGTGTCTCCACTTATTCCCTGATTCAAATCAGGATCATGGTAAAATCAGACAACTTAAAAGCCTTGTCCAGTAGGAGAATTTAAGATAAACATGATCCAGCATTTACTATAATGATTTCACATTGTGGGCACATTACACTATCTAACAAAATGTGTAACAAGTTTGGAAAGTTGATCTCAAAGCATGTTACTTAATCTGACACGTGGTCTGCAATGCAAACCAAGACAGCCTCTGAAGTTCTGTGAACAAAATGTTCTTTTTTTTTTAGGAGGCGTGGTCCAGGAGGCCTATATCTCCCAGGGTAAAATACAGCCTAATAATGCAGCATGGTTGAATAGAAAAGCCACAAACTCGTCCTGTCATAAGGACCTCTGGCTTTAGCCACTGTTTACCAAACTGCGGACTGGGGACCTCCAGCGGTCCTTGAGAGAGTTTCCAAAATAAAGGATACTTTTTGATTCCACTAAATAAAATTGCAAATTTAAATCAATTGTTTAAGCCAGAGGTTTAACTGAGCTTTATAGACAATTATTGAGATATCAGAACAACACTTAAAAACTAAAATGGGCTACCTTTGGATTGTCTTCAAAATTAAGGTCACGTTAAATTGTGTCTATGTGGATCTTTAAAATGAAGTTCAAGAACTTATTATATAAGAACAGCCTCCCAATATAAGCCCCAAATGGGTGTCAATGTCTAAGTCCAACCTGAATACAATTTCCTCATTAGGATATAAAGCAAAAATCAGCCAAAGACTTTAAAGAAACAAAAATTTGAAAGTCATATTACAAAAATCAGCAAAGCTCTCAGGGTCAATTCTCCCTCTGAAATGGTTAGTGTACCAATTAGCCTATTGATTAGACTGACAAAATAAAATATAACATAATATCTTGTGTCAACAGTTATTGCTTACACTTGTCCCTAGAAATTCACTCTATTCATAAGGTAGGTTTTGATGTTAACTGACAATTGGAATTGGATTAAGGGATTTTCCCCATGTAGGCCTATTACCGTGAACTTACACTTGGCCAGCTGTGGTAAAAATGGCTCCAATCTACTTTAAACCTAGGGCCTGTGTCATATGATTGGTGTTGGAAGTGTGTGTCTGTGTGTGTGTGTCTGTGTAAATTTGGAGGATGGGGTAGGGGCTGCCTTCCAATAAGAACCTACAGAGGCTCTTCCATGGTTTCTATTTTCTCGTCCATTTTTCTCCATTTAGCAGCATCCATCCTTCCGCTGTACTGCTGCTGTAGTATAGGGCGAAGGCCGAATGCTATGACAATACTATTGCACTGCTTTAGCGGATGGTACAGTAGTGCAACATCGTCAAAGCAGCTGACCTCTGCACGCTGGGACACACACACACACACACACACACACACACACACTCAATATGAACAGCACTTCCATGGCAGCGATACCACACACATACACCACACTAGACATGTACCACAACTAAACTGACATGTCGAAATATATTAAAGCTATGACACAGCCGTAGCTTTACATACTGTGGCTAGTTAAGCGTCCAGTCCATTTAAGGCTAACAGAGACCCAATTCTATATTTTAATGTCATGTTTAAATAAGATTTGTAAGTAGAGGCAGTGGGAGGTGAGGAGGGAGGCTTGGTGTGTGTGTGTGTGTGTGTGTGGGTGGGGGTGGGGGGTTGTCAGCCAATGCCCTTTTAATATTGCACTGCTCATCTGATTTCACAGTAGTACAACAGAAAAAGGGCTTTGGACAACAAAGTCGCTCCTCAAATCCGTTTCTTTTCTATTCAAAAACCAGCATGCAAGCCGTCAGCTCCAACGTTACTAAACTATGTAGACAGTAGGCTACGGGGCCTATATATGTGAGCCTAACGCCAAACAACCATTAACATGTTGGAAGCCATATGCAAACCAGCAGCCGTGAAACAACCGAATAGGCTTATTATGTTTACAATACAATGTAGCCTATACTGCGTAAAATGCATAACTAGGAAAGCCTATAATCTATGCAAATTGGAAAGGAATTGATAAGCTATGCAACCATAAACTTGTGAAAACAAAACTATAATGTTTGTCGATAGTGGTTTCATATGGTGGTATTGTGACTCCCCTCTTTAGGTCTGTTGCTTTCCTGTAATTTGTTCCGGTCAGCATTAGGCTGACCTTGGGAGGAAACATATTTACTAAAATCAAAACCAAAGCTATTCCAATAGGCTACTGCCTCACTGAAAACAGGCAGTGAACAGGACTTCGCCTGGAGGAAACGAGGGTGGAGAAAACATATATAGGGCAAAGAGCACATTCCGCGATACAATACCAGAAACCTTCATTTAATACCTAGCCTACTATTCCTGTCCCTTTAGCCAAACTGGCAATTTGAAACCCTCCTCATTTAGGAAACCGAGGGGTGGGGGCATATGAGGGGCTTTGTTATTTCCAGGGTTCAGAGAAGTTTACAATCAGCCAAAGTGCTCATTCTCCTTGCCAAAACTCTGATAAATCACACATGCACGCGGATCAAAAACAAACCGCCATGCCGTCTCAAACTCCATCACATTTAAAACAAACAAATGCCACAAGACCACCAGCTAGTTAAAACAACTTTTTTCGTTTTACTATGCTGGTTTAAATTTTAAAAAAGGCTTAAGTAACCCTAAAGAAATAGCGCAATGTGTGAAATGTGCTGTCTAACAGACTAATGAGGTTACACATTTGTTTGAACATCGAAACGCTTTTTTTCTCTTATTTTATCCATATGTTCCTTTTAAAGCACAGTGCAAAATATTAGGGTATTTTGAAAACACTGCAGCCATACCAAGCACACATTCCTACGTTAAGGAGAACAGCTTCAGCCTCTTTCAAAGATAAGGACATGTGGCTTTGTGCAGAAAGTGCCATATAGCTACCTAATTCTTTGTGAAGCCCTGTAAAATTGTACATTTTGAAAGGAGGCTTTTTCCAGATAAAAGCACATATTTCACACACTATAGTTAAGACTGATGTATGGCTATACTATAACTCACAGTGATTTAGCTCTAGGCCTACATGTTTCTTAAATATTTTATGCAAAATAAAACCACAAATCAATAATCCACGCTCCTTTGAGTTTCGGGAAATTATAGTTGATTATAAAACTGTCTTCTGTAGCCTATGGAGGGGTTCCAGAATAGTAACCTATTGAAAAAGAAACCTGCGACTGTAGGTCTATAACATTAATTAATAGGCTTAATAACTGGTATTCTATCGTAATTACATATCATAACTCATATCTCGTTTTGCTGGGACCCACTGGCAGCCCTGGCGTACCCATGGGTGTCCCTGAACCCCACTTTAAAGGCTACAAATTAGCTCATATGATAGTAGCCTACTTAGTTTTGATAGGCTATCTCAGTTTGCGGCCAGGAATAATCACTTGCATGGGCACACACCTGTCAATCACTCCCTTTATCACGCGTGCCCTCTCGTGTACGCGTGCTCGCCTTGCCTCCACTTCTGTCTCTCTCTCACACACACACACACTCACACACACACTAGGTGTTATACAGTTTTAAGCTACGAGAGCTCGCGGAACCTCTCCACGGCCAATCAGACCCACCGACATCCACGTCTGTCTGCGAGCTCCAAGCCATCTCCGACCCGCAACAGCAGCGCACTCCTCCCGCAGCCAGAGTTTCTGGTGAACGGTAGGCTACTTGGCCGAGGCAGGGCCGGTCCGTACAGCTCAACACAGAAAAGGAACAACGGAGCCAAGTTGTCCACTTTAGCGGGGGAAAACGTCCTCGCCGATACCATCTATCTTCCACACATAGGTCTACGTCCGTTTCAACCACAGTAATGGTTCACGAGGCGTAACGGCTCCTCGGTTAGAAAAACGGTATTTCGTCCATTGGCAACCTCACGGCCTCCCAGCTCTGGACTCCATCTTTGACTAGTTGACATTCAGCTCTTGCCGAGACAAATTCCTTATTTGCATGCCAGCCTGCCATTGGTCCGTTTCTGCTCTTGTCCCTTCCCTCATTGGTGGAAAATTTATCTCATCACATTCGGGATTGGTCATATACCAAGGGGACGTCATTGTATAGTTTAATTTTAACAATGAACACAAATTCTCTCTTTCATTCACAAATTTCTCATTACCCGCCTTTGACTGGTGCGACATCGTGTTATTGTGCTTCAAAGGAACGAGAAAAAACTCCACAAGCACTTTATCACCTGCAGGAGTCCTTTCAGTAAAACAGAAAATGGCAACTGATGATGGACTAGTCTATCCTGTCTACACTGAAGACCACCCAGATTTTAAACAGGCTGGATACAATACTGTTGCTTTTTGTAGGCGAAGTATAGGCCTATGTGTAGCCTACATCTTGCACAGGACACGTTTTTTCACAGTTATCCTACTTCATGGACACAAATACTTTCCAAAATGCAGGAAAGAATAATTATTATATTTTATACATTTTATAATTATTATTGAAAAGCCACTCCTGAGAAAAAAGGTGGTCCTTAGGTCGCAGTAGCAGTGTTGGGGTGGTGTAGTGCGGGTAACGAACGCCGAGGTGGGAAAAGTTTAAAGGCGACAGGGCTCACTGGAAGTTCTGCAGTCGACGCATGGAGGAGGACAGCGGGCCTGTGAAATCTGGCATTCCTGATCAATGGAGCTGAAATAATTGCATTGTCCAGGAGAAAAGACCCGCCTCTACACAAGCCACTCTCTTCCTCTCCTCTCTGGTGCGGGGACCGATGGTATGATGCGCGTTTGGTGTCGGTTAGAAAGAATGTGTCCAAGATGATTTCTCGTGTTCTAAGAATAGATAAGTAATAAAACTCTGTGTTAACCTAGTTCCAATAATTTTGTTTCTTCCAATTTAAGCCTATAGCCTGTGGTTTAGGGTATCTATTTTTCTAATGTGCTAAAAGGTCAAAAATACTAGACAAATTCATTTCCAGTGGAGCCCAATGAGATGCATATGAAACACTGGCTTTTTTCTAATTCATGTCAACAAAGCCTGCTAGATTTGAGTTGAGGAGAGCAAGTCCTCCACCCCACCTCTCTGCCCCCTCCCCCAGCTCAATCCAGTGCAGTACATTTTATTGTCAAGCAGGGGCGGATTTAGAGAATTATTCATGGGGTGCCACTCCTTAAAGAGACTTTAAGGAGTGGCAGAAATATACATGCTGATTTAATCGCAAACAATCATATCTTGGAAAAGCCCCCAAATGAAGATATTTTTAACTCAAAAACATTACATTATTGTGGCACATGAGTAAAGCATTGAATAGAAATATGTGGTGGCATTAGAAATCAATAAATTATTTTATTTCCAAATCTTCAGACATTTTTCCAAATACATATCTTTTTTCATTAAACATAAGCCCATAACTTAGCATAAAATGTGCCCAGAACAGATCATTAAATTATATGAATATAATATATATACAGTATATACATACAATTACAATATACAGTTTCAACCTCCTACATGCCCCTCAATGTTTCCCAACAGATTAGAAATAAGATTCAAAGTGATCAGTAATTATGTTCAAGCAAGCTTTCTTTAAGAGTTTAAATGAACTCCTAGGTAGAGCCCTACATATAAACACGATATTCACCAATTGTCTCAGTTGTACTGTTAAGCCACAGATTTAGTGTTGCCAACGATCCAAGATATCCAGTGTTTATCTAGTAATTCTGATTAAAAGGCAATTTGAGCTTCAATTTGAAAATGTGGTGAAAGTGCAAACTCACAGGTAGGCTACTAAGCTTTGAATGAACTGTCACTGCATTGCTGACTAATGTGGCTTTTTGTTTGGGGCTTGGAGCGAGTGATTTTAGTGCTTTTTAAACTGGGTGCTTTTGTATGTTGCACTTGCATGACCGATCTGAAATTTGGACGTTTGTCTGCAGAATGAGCAGTTTCAGAGATGTTAGTAGCTGCAGACAATCTGGAGACACTCGTAAGCACCGGTGAATATTTGGGTTTAGTCAGGTTTAATGTGTCCCTCACACAATCAAACACAAGTTACTATTACTAAACAAAATATGCTTCAACAAAACAACCCCGCCACCATCCATCTACGGCCGTTCTGTATTTCTACTAGTGGAAGTTGGCAATCCTACACACACATTTAGCAGGAAATATAGCCATCAGCAGTTGTTGTGTGAGGCCGGGCGGGACCGAGAGAGGCTGCACAGAAAGCTGTCGTGGCCGGGAGAAAACAGAGCTGCTGCCTGCTGCTGGGACGGCTAGCAGCAGCTGGGTGAAATCGGTCTGCAGGCACTGCAGATGATCTGCGAAAAGGGCGGGCCGGGTCATAAAAATGAACATTCCGATTAATAGCGGATAGGTTGCGAGAGACGCTGTTGCACATTTACGCACGAGGCACATCAGTGTAACTTCATTGATTATTTAAGTCTATTATTATTCTTCTGTGTTGCATTTTTGGGGAGCAAATGCGAAGACACATGCTTTGTATGCTTGCATTGGATAATAAAACTGATTCTGATTGAATGGGTTATGGCATGCTGACATAAAAGGAGTTGGTCTTTTCAGCCATAACCCAAGCACTTCAGGCCTTCCTCCAAGCCTGTAGTAATGCCCTAGATTGTCAGCAATATTGTACAATAATCTCTGACGGTGACTCATTTTGGTCACAAGTTCCACTAAAAAAGAAACAAACAAACAAACAAAAAGCTTCATTTTATATATTGGGTCTTCTGAAACTATGCCTGCGATGACTTTAGAAATTAAATTAGCTTACTACATAGAAAATCTTTTTTCCACATATATCAGAAAAAGTTTACTCGAAATGCTTGAGGAGATGTAACGTTTAGCTTGTGTGGTCGCTACCACACTACTTGATCAATAAAAGAGCCAAGTTACTGAAAAGCTATTTGATTCAGAAAACAGTGACGCTACCGCCATGCTACTGAGAAATGTAGTTAAACTAGTAACGCCACTAATTGTAGCTCCACTACTGCCCAACCCGGCCAATTATTATAGAAAGTTCTTGACTTCAGCTAGTATGTGAGAATAGGGGGTGGGGTGCCTGGGGGTGCCGTCAAATAAGATAAATTTCATTGATCCCACACCAGGGAAATTTGCTTGTTACAGCAGCTCAAGATTCAACACGTACAGGAAAAAGGTTGATAGATTAAAAAAATACACATAAAATAAAAATAAAATAGAAATAGAGAATAATAGCTCTTAGAAAATAAGAGCTATAAAAACTATATACACCTGTCATTTATACAGATATATGTGATAATTGCACAGAATATAGCAGCTGCCACCCCATGCCACCCGGGTAGATCTGCCCATTGTCAAGTATCTTAACCTTTACTCACATAGGTACTAAACATTTTTAAAATATCGAACAAGAAGAAGCAAACTCTTTACATTATTGATTAATAATGAACATCTCTGTGACTATTTATTACTACTACATCAATGAGAACACACATTGGTTGGTTTAGTGTGAGCTCTCTCTCTGTCATTGCAGCTAGTCCTCTCCTTTACTTTCTTTACTTTGCCCCCGAGTTTTGAGAAGAAACCTGTCTGCCATGACGTGCTTTAGATGCTATGTAAGGAATGCGCCTCTGCTTATGTGTGTAGTACTGCGCACATGCGTGCTTGTGCGTGAAGTAGAGGTGCTGAGCGAAGTATGTGGGGCCACAGGAAGCACTATGCCCATATTTAGCCGTGACGGCTGACTGATCAGGTTGATATGCTGCCCACACTACCGATCTGTGTTCTACATTTCAGGCTTGTTATTCTTAAAGTGAATTGAGTTTGTAGCTTTTTTTGGCATACAGGGCATGCAGATGATGCAAAATATTAAAAACCGGAGACATCTGAAAAATATACAGAAACTAATTGACAACATGTTTTTTAGACACTGAAAGACATGTCACATCTCTTGATGGTATGTTTTTTCAGTTTTTCAGTGTTTTAAATAACACTTTCTTGTATTGTCCTCTGGAGTAAAATATATAGTATATGAAACATTAAAATAATAAGGATAATAATAATAAAGATGTGGGTTCTTTGCATTTTTATAAAGGCCACAGATGCATTTAGGCAGCTTTACTGGCAGGAACTCATATGGAAAGATTTAATTGGTTGATTCTGTAAAATAATAATTCTTTACACATTTTAAGTGGGTGAATTTCTACTGAATACATCTTTATATCAGTTAAATTCCTCATTTGGCTGGAGACTTAATATGAACGTGCAATGTGGCCAAGCAACATTCACACCCACAGAATTTTATTTTAGATTCTAATACATGGGTGTGTGGCGGTGGCTTAGAGGTAGAGCGGGTCCTTCACTAATTGGAAGATCGGCGGTTCGATCCCGGCTTCCCCCAGCACACATGTCGAAGTGTTCTTGGGCACCCAAATTGAGTGTGCATGTGTGTGATTAGTTTCTTTGTTCTGATGAGCAGTTGGCACATGCCATCAGTGTGTGAATGGGGTGAATGACATGTAGTGTAAAGCGCTTTGAGTGGTCGGATATGGTGGCCCTGAGGGTCAAAACACAGTAACATTTCACCGAACACAACAACATTTCGCAACATAACAATGATTGTTAATTGATCTGTGTCTTCATACAGATTTGTTTTATTTAAACAGTGATAGAGTAATGTATGGTAAATATTTCGGTGCAGGGGAACTGTTGACAACCTGACAGCTGCCTTAATGTAATGTCCACACAGTCACAGTGTTATAAAGGACAGTGTCTAGATTTTATTCAGAGCTGAGGATGAATCCACGATGTCCAGAGATCGCTGTCTCTGTCCTTACCTTGATGAGATTGATCATGAAAGCGGCTATGTTGTTGAAGTAAACCTGCCAGTGAACAGGTTCACAGAGTCAGTTAAGTTACCTCTCTTTCTCATCTCAGGGTTAACAAACTCAGAGTTTTCACTAAACCCGCTTTCTAAAACAGGGATGTTTGGATTTAGAAGTTGTTTTTTATTACTTCGGGGTTGTCGTTTGTTGGTTCACATTTGACCAGCATGATTCTGTGGGAGAACCCATCCAAACGGTTTTAATTTGTCATTTACCCATCTATATGCCTAACTCAAAGTTCTGTGTGGTTTCCGTTCATGAAGCATTCACATTACTGTCTCCCTTTTAACACAGAGGCCATGTTTCTGCTTTAAAGTCAGCCAGTTCTGTAGCCAAACATCTGTCTCTGATGTTAAAGACTAGGCTAGCCACCCCATCTCCTTAGTCCTAATTCTTTCAAGCATGCTTCCGGGTCCCAAGGGACATTTTAATGTCATGATATGTTGAAAGCATATCAAGAATTAGGCTAGATCATGTCCTTTGTTAAAATATTCTCTTATGATTTCAATCTTCTCTTCCATCCTTTCAAACTCAGTTTAAGATTTGTGCAAGGACACTGCTGAGAGTAGTAGGCTAGGCTAGGCTACACAAACAGGAAATGACATTGAACTGTCGCCAGGGACGTAGGTTCTGTCCAATCACAAACAAGAAGCGTTGTCCCTCCTTTTCTGTAATCTATGTAATGTCGCTGTTTTGTGAAATGTGTTTTTTCAAAATGTTGTGTTTTGTGAAATGGTGTGTTTAGTGAAATGTTGTTGTGTTTTGTGAAATGTTGTGCGTTGTGTAATGTTGTGTTTTGTGAAATGTCCTTGTGAAATGTTTTTTTAAATGCTGTGTTTTGTGAAATGTTGTTTTGTTTTGTGAAATGTTGTGTTTTGTGAAATGTTTTGTGAAACGTTTTTTTAAATGCTGTGTTTTGTGAAATGTTGTTTTGTTTTCTGAAATGTTGTGTATTGTGAAATGTTTTGTTTTCTGAAATGTTGTGTTTTGTGAAATGTCGTTGTGTTTTGACCCTCAGGGCCACTATAGTTGGAAAATTGAAAGGCGCTATACAGTCCATTTACCATTACCATCACGTATCCCAAAGTTTTGAAAAAAAAGTTTCCATTTGATGGAATGGTGCATCCATTAAGAATATGTTGTTTAGGTTTCAATGTGTCACTTGATCTAAGCATAGTTGCTTCAGTGAAGTTACAGATAGAGAATACACTGTCTATGAAATTTTTCACAGTGTGGATTAGGTTAAAGGTTAAATCTCATCAAAGAGACCTGAAAATACTTCAAGCAGCTCTGGGCACAAGCAGGGAGGCAGACAAATAGTTAAGAGGGATTTAGAGCCTGCAGGCCTTGCATAATCAATATCAGATAGCTAGGTCATATACTGTGTTAAGAAAAGAAAAATAATTAAGATGTGGCCTGATGACAACCACTATTTGTCAGTTTGTTGTGTTTTCCTACCAGAAAAATTTGAAAATTAAGTATATTAAAAATGGCAGCATGCATAAGACAATTACTTGAATTTTAGGTCTGTTATCAATGGATGTTATTGATCCACAATGTAAATAAGTGGGGGGAAAAACATGGCAATTGCTTTAATGACAGCTATAAACTGCAGTTTATTAGTTTAAACTTTAGAAAAGTATTTTGCAAGCTTTTAGTGGAGTTCACTTGCCTTTTGTGCATTGGAAATTGGCTAAGTGCACTGTTAAGGCTCCCCTATCTGCTTCAAAATTTTAGATAAGTTTTAAAATATAAAAGGTCCAGCAATCAGATATCATCACTGTCCTGTGAAAGTCATATATCTCCAAATTTGGTTGTTCATGTTTATGAGAATTTAAATGATTGCATGCTGTCTGTAGTTAGAAAAATCCCCAATCAACTAGTCTCATAAAATTGAAAAACAAGGCTGTTTGTTCTAGTCTCTGAAAAGTTAATATTTTGGAGATACAGGGTTTTCTCTCAAAAACATCAACATGCTTTGTTGGATCATTTGAACTCTGATGTATCCCTTAAGTTTACCCTTAAATAGCTAGTTCTTAGGCCTTTTTCTGCATTGTGTGACACTATCACACATTGTTGTAAAGCTTAACCTTCGTCATCAAAAACAATATGATTTTGGCTGCATCATTACATAAAATTAAAATATGGTCTGACATATTAGGTAATTTAAGCTTAAAAGAAAACTCAGTGTAGATACTGCATTTTGCTGTGAGTTCAGGCTGTGTCATACATGGCCAGGGTCCAAACTTGTTTGTCAGTGCAGGCTGCAATAGGTTAATTTTTACTGGAAATTGTGCAACAGATTGCACAGAGCAGAAGTCAACATGGGTATCAGCCAGTGTTGGGCCAGCTACTTGGAAATTGTAGTAAGCTAAGCTACCAGTTACTCTACATTAAATGAAACTTCACTACACTGAAGCAACCCCCCAGAGAAATGTAGTAAGCTAAGCTACAGCAACATGGCAAAAGTAGCTTATAAGCAATTTTTTTTTTTTACATTGAACGAACTTCATTCCAAATCAATGCTAGCTCAGTGATCAATAAAACTGTCAATAAGCTGTGCTCTATGCTCTCAGTTTGTTCACTTTCTGCCAACAGAAAGTGAAAAAAATTGTAGCTATCTCGTGGTTAGCTGTTGACAAGTTGCTGTCTGGCTGAATTGTGATGGTTAGCTTGGTTGGTGATGGGAGTGTTAGCTTATTCGGGAATCACCTAAATGTGTAAACTCAAGCTCACGTGTCTGTATTCTGCTACTGTAGAGATGTCGTAGGCATCAGCCCAAGGTTTGGTACGTGATGTCACTGTCATACGGAAGTGCTTCTGTTGGCTACACATACATGTCTGTGTATGACGGTGGCATCACTTACTGATCCTTAGCAGTTTTATTTCAGACCGCAGCAGAAAGCTCCGCTGCTTGAGCTTCAGAAATGCTTTACTCAAAATGCTTGGGGGGATTCAACATTAGCTTGTGTCGACGCTACTGCACTACTTAATCAATAAAATAGCTAAGCTACTGAAAAGCTATTTTATTCAAAAAACAGCGCCGCTGCCACCACGCTACTGAGAAATGTAGTTAAACTTGTAGCGCTGCTACTGCCCAACACTGGTATCAGCATTGTCACTGCTGACTTTTTACACATGTAACTGCACAACAACATGTTCTGTGTTCATCAGCCAGACTTCATTTAATTTACAACATTTTTAGACATTTATTTAGACAAAACATTTCAGCGACTTATTGACATATTGGTCAGAATATGATTGTTACACTCAGCACTTAACATTGCAAAATGAAAATAGTTGTCACTGAAAGTAAATGGAGAGTTTGCAATGTGAGATGATCAGAGTGTTCAGGAGTAGTTGGAATATTTGCGAACAGCATGGCAGAAGGTTTTTGCTTCACCCCAGGAGAGTGACCCTTCATATGACCAAACAGGCCTCTGCATGTCTGTTGAGATAAGGTCC
Source organism: Siniperca scherzeri (assembly GCA_027580175.1). NCBI lineage: Eukaryota > Metazoa > Chordata > Actinopteri > Centrarchiformes > Sinipercidae > Siniperca > Siniperca scherzeri. Next base: position 30,582,468 of record CM050846.1, read on the forward strand.
TACACTTTCTGTTTCCACTCCACTACAATTCAGATGGAAATATTGTACTTTTCGCTTCACAACAATTATATGACAGCTTTAGTTACTAGTTACTTTACAAATTAAGATTTTTGCATACAAAACATGAAAGTGTACAAGTACGGATGAAACGATTAGTCGATTAATCAATTAGTCGATTGACAGAAAATTGTTTAAATCATGCAAAAACATTTCATGGTTCCAGCTTCACAACTGTGAGGATGTGTTGCTTTTCCTTTTAAGTATTTTAATAAATAATGGATTGTTGGTTGGACAAAACAAGCATTGTGAAAGTGTAACTTTGGGCTCTGGGTAATTGTGACGGCATTTCACACTATTTTCAGAATTTTTACAAACCAAACAATTGATTGATAGAGAAAATAATCAACAGATAGTATATAATAGTATAGTATATAATAGTATAACAGTCACAGGGACTATTTTTCTGCATTGAGTACTTTTACTTTTAATACTTTTAAATTTTCCTGACTATACTTACATACTTTGACTTAAGTAATGGTTTCAATGAAGGACTTTTACTTGTAACAGAGTATTTTACTCCTCTTTCAAACCAACTCTTCTCTCTACTTGTGTGTGGTTTGTAGCTTCAGCTACAAACCACACATTTGAAGACAGTGAGGTGAAGATTCTAAGTAGAGAGAAGAGTTGGTTTGAAAGAAGAGTCAAAGAAGCCATTTTTGTAAAAAAAGAAAACCCCTCTTTGAACAGAAATGGTGGTCTGAGATTCAACCTGCAAACGATCTACCACAGTGTATTATCACCATGGTCAAGGCAATCATATGCTAATCAAGTACCTAACAGTGATGAGGGAGGTGCAGCCAGAAAACAATAGGCCTGATTACTGATTACTGGGCCATCATGGAAACAAAAGAAGGTCAGTTTCAGGTGAAACTAGGCAGGGTAAACAGCAGGAACTCAGGAAGACGCCTTCCTGAGGGCAGGGCTTAAGTAACACAGAGTAGCTTAAATTTCTGAGTTCTCAGACCATTTTTCACAATTGAGAATGACTTCCGGATGGGAGCCGAAACGTCTTGATTCTGAAAACAGTGTCCAGATGACTACGATTGAAACCTTTTCTATGATGGAACATTCCTGGACGAATGAGGGACTACACCGTCTCATCCAGGTAACTACTACTTCTATTTTATACGTACTTCGCCCTCTAATGGGCTATTGGTTAACACCTGAGGCGTAGGCCGTAGGGATAAGATGTACCCCCCAGATGATGCAGCAAGCACCGAATGAGCCACTGACCCTAACGTTAACCCAGGGGAGAGGTGTCGGATCACAGAAGCCCAGACCTGGGCCAAAGAATGAGTCTGGCTTCCTTTTCCAACACTTTCCCAATAACTCAGATAAACAAAAACTGGAGAAACTCAAAATAAGTCACTAGAGAAGACAGAGATCATTGCAATTCTTTCATAAGCGATAAACCCGAATTTGGTACTGGTAGCTAACTAACTACCAAGCTCTGCGCATTGTCTTTTGTAGCCCAAAACATCCCTTCTGCTCTGGTGGATTCTCCACTAATTTTTCTAAGAATAATCCAACCTTATAATCCAACCTGATGAAGTTTTCTGATGACTAGTCTAAGGAGCTGGTTGTAGATCTACGAAGGGCCAAGGCACCAGTGACCCCGGTTTCCATTCAGGGGGTTAGTGTGGACATTGTAGAGGATTACAAGTACCTGGGAGTACACATGGACAATAAACTGGACTGGGCTAAGAACACAGATCTTTACAGGAAGGGCCAGAGCGGCCTCTATTTTCTGAGGAGGCTGAGGTCCTTCAACATCTGCCGGAAAATGCTGAGGATGTTTTATGAGTCTGTGGTGGCCAGTGCTATCCTGTATGCTGTTGCATGCTGGGGCAGCAGGCTGAGGGTAGCGGACGCTAACAGGCTCAACAAACTGATCCGTAAGGCCAGTGACATTGTCGGGGTGGAGCTGGACTCTCTCGCGGTGTTGTCAGAGAGGAGGATGCTGGCCAAACTACATGCCATCTTGGACAGTGTCTCCCACCCACTCCATGACGTGCTGGTCAAACAAAGGAGTACCTTCAGCGGAAGACTCATCCCCCCAAAATGCACCACAGAGCACCACAGGAAGTCATTCCTGCCTGTGGTCATCAAACTCTTAAACTCCTCCGTCTAACATCACTGCAATACTTTAAATATTGTGCAATATTCTCTGTTTAATACTCCTGTGCAATATACTCTGTTTTCAGTTTAATATTCCCTATTTATTGATATTTATTCATACTTACAGTATATTACTGCTGTGCAATATCCACCATCTAATAATCTGGTTAATCTGCTAAACTTAACTTGACAGTACTCATTATTGCACTACTTATATTAATACATTGTATTATACCGTACTATACTTATCAACCTGTAAATCCACTTTTGTACTTACACTTATTTGAGCTTTTATACTTTATATCCACTTTGTACTTAATTTATCTTAGCTGTATTATAGTGTATTATATTTTGAGTTGCTTAGTACTTCTATTCCTGTGTGCATTGACGTGATAGTGAGCAGCTGTAACGAAAGAGTTTCCCCTTGAGGATCAATTAAGTATTTCTGATTCTGATTCCCAAGAAACAATGGTGTCATGCATCTGGAAAGTACCGAAAATCTTCCAAGATCTCATCTTAACAGAGGAGCCAGGAGAGAACCTGATTTCTCCTGTCTCAGCCAGTTCAGTCCAGTTTTCTGACACTAACTGGGCTCTGGAAAGTACTGAAATCTTTCCATGAGCTCATTCTAACGGAGACGGGGAAAAACCTGATCTCTTCTATCTCAGGGTGTTTCGACTGTATTTTTTAACTTTAATATCTTCACACCTTATATGTTCCACTACATGCCATTTCTTCTGTAGTGTTATACATCACAACAAAATTGGTGTTAATCACTATACTAAGTGCACAGGCTGGTTTTATGATAAATCATAATAACATATAGTTTGTTTGAAATGAAATCATCCATGACATTCCCCCCTTTGGGACTTGCCAGTCCCACCCTCCATTATCCTTTCAGGTCATTGCCAAGGGACACCCTGAGTCTGCAACAGGCCGTCCCATGACCACAACACCGCCAGGAAAATGTGCTGCATAATCAAGATCAAACATGTGCATCTATATTCTCTTTGTTAACATGGATCATGTATTTAAAGCCATAAGCATAAAACCAAACCAAACACTTATGATAACAAGGCACACATTGTGAGTTTATTTAAGTATGCAGTGGGCTGTTTTTTTTGCTAATCTTAGCTGATCAAGCTAGGGTCTGGTCCATGTCACTACTAATGGGGCTAGTCCCACATCACAACACACCATAAATGCTTTTTAAATATAAGGTGAATTCACAACAACATCCGGTGTACTCTAGTGTGTCTGATTGCTTTGTATTTAATGTCTAGTGTTGGTCTTAACAGTGTGTCCATGGTGCTTCTTAGAACAACCGTAATGTCCAGTGTGTACAGTGTTGTCCAGCATATTCAGTATATCCAGTGTGAGACGTCTTATGCCCCTCAGATTGTGAATGTTCATTGTATTGTCCCATTCACTACTCACTGTGGCTGCAGAATGGTTCTGCACAGTTGTCGATATGCGTCAAGCAGGCGTTGGTCAAGCAGTGCATTGTCTAGCTTCAGTTGGTCTACCTTAACTTGGAGCTGACGGTAGTGTCTCCATCTCCTAATCTTCCATTGCTTTTTGTTGCGTCGCTTCATCTAATTGATTCTGGCTTGGCGCACCTATGACTTTTTCTTCTGGTAGACTAAACATCCTGAGTCAAATCTCCTGTGGTGTTAGTCCCTGCCGTGCTTTCCTAGTGTGGTATGTGTACTGAACAGTAAGTTCTGTCTTATTCTTAGTGTAATGGCTTCTATCTTAGTTTTGGTATACAGTGGCATGCAGTATGCATATTCTGGCTGCACTAAAATCGTACTCTGTTTTTAGCTTTGTTTTCACTTTGTGATGTCGGCCTATTTACACCACGTAATGTGTTTATAACAGTTATAGGAGTAAGAGTTGTAACATGTTACACAAGGTTGTGTGCTTACTTGCTGAGCTGAATAGCACCTCCATTGATAGAACATGTTGCTTTCCCAACTTGATATTTTTAGTTTGTTAATTGTCTCATGAAGCCCTTATAGCGGACTTCTATATGTACGCAGTTTATGGTACGGTCTCACCAATTTGGTGGCTACTTTTATGGTCATAGATTTGCTGGAATTAATGTTTATACATTAATCTTTTGAGCAGTTTACTGTTACACTCACCACCCCCTCATACTTGCATCTACAGGAACAGTGTCCAATTTAGGTCCTATGGTCAATGTTTGGTTATGTGTGACTTATCTGACATAAGTAAGTCTAATTAACTTATGCAGTGGCAGTTTACCTTGTTTTGCTGCTACAACTCCTACTGCTAAGGCACAGTCACTCAACTGCTGTTCTGGGACTGGTTTTGTCTGTGGAAAATGTTATATTAAAATTCATCAAATTGATAAGATGTGTATTATTCCTATTTTCTATAATCTCCTTTTCCTAGTTTTTCTACCCTCATGACCCTGATGGCACCTCCCCTGGGCCAGCTTCATGCTTCCCTTGACCTCCTGCTGGGCTTGTAGGTTCATCATCTGAGTCTGATCCACTCTCCTGCCTTGCCGCTAATGATCCACTATTTGTTGTACTGCTACTGGTTCATTTGGCAGCCAGTCTCTGAGATCTGTCCTCTCTCTGTGGCCATCTGGGTTCCTGCGGGTAGGCGTTGCCGTCCCCTGCCTGCCCATGGAATACCCTTCTTCTGTATGCTTCAACTGTTCTTTTTGGGTCATCTGCTCTGCAGCAGTGGTTAAGATGGAACCAAACTTTCTTACCGTTGTGCTTTTGGGCTGTAGGGGTTGTTGGGGTGACTTTAAAAGGGACCTTCACCCCACTTTCTCTTGAACACTGACATATACCCACTCTCCTTGCACGAACCATGCACATTCCTAATAGCAAACTGCGTCAGTGAAATAACCCACCTTTCCTGTGCTTGTATGAGAGAAGACAATGTTGTTAGAGATTCACAGTCCTCTGCTAGCAACAGAGGGCCCATATTATTGCTTACTGCTGTTCATTTTGCAGCCTCATCTGCTAAATTATTCCCTTTGGCTATTAAAGTGGTGTATTGCATCTAACAGCACGGAGACTGCTTCTCTGTGTGTAACTGGCGTGCCGTCAGCCCTTAGGAAGCCTCTCTGCTTCCAGAGTCTGTATAAACCTTAAGACGCTTTCCCTGTGCCAATTTTCATGCAGCTGTCAAAGCTTTAATTTCTGCAAGCTGTGTAGAACATGGTTGAGCAACTTTGATTGTCTGAATTTCTGTATAGGTGTTATCTTTATTTAATTGCATAACCTGCATGGTTGACTGTAACATCCTTAAAGCTGGAGCCGTCTATAAACAGCGTGAGATCTGCTGTCATTGGCTGATTAAGCATAACCTCACATGCTCGCATAAAGTTTTTTTTTTTTCAGTCATGTAGAGTTCCATCTACAGGCAGCACCGTCCGGATTGCTGGATTCACTTTGCTACAACGTTGGATATTAAGTTCAGGTGCTGAAAGGATAACCTCATAACCTGCCTTTCTAGCTTGGGTTAGAACAAATTGAGGGCTTGTGAGCAAGGCATGCAATTGACAAGATTACTGGGTGTCCCATAGTTAATGAGGAGGCTTTTTGAAAAGCAAAAACTGCTGTTGCCAATCTGTGATAACAAGGTGGCAGACATTATTCAGTATTGTCTGACTTAGTACTGTAGTAAGAATCTTTTTCACATTGCAAATCAATAGGTCGTCTATGTATTGAATTACCGTACTTGGGATGTCTAGGTGTTGTAGATCTTGTGCCAACACCCTGTTAAAAATTGTTGGGCTGTCAACGAAGTCCTGTGGTAATCGTCGGCAAGTGTACTGACATCCTTGATATGTAAAAGCAAATAGGTGTTGTGAGTCTGGATGTACTGGTACACTAAAGAAAGCTCAACATAAGTCAGTCACTGTGTACCATCGTATGTCGGGTGGAATATTGGGGATCAAAGTGTGTGGGTCTGGGACGATGGGAGTCTCAGCATCAACAATGGCATTAACAGCCCTCAGATCACGCACCAATCGCTAATCAGTAGGGTGTGGCTTCTTAATTGTAAAGATAGGGGTGTTGCAGGGGCTCTTTGTTTTTATCAGGACCCCTGCCTTTTTCAGGCTCTCTATTGTGGGTCTGATTCCTTCCAGAGCGTGCTGTTTAGTTTACTATTGCTTTTGGTATGGTATCCTAGTTCCTGGTTTTAGCTTACGGGTTGTGCTGATTTACCTTGTCCTACATCTGTCTTATGTCTTGACCACACCTGTTGTGGTACTTGATTTAGCAGAGTTTCATTTTCTGACGTTAATGGCATCTGTGTGGGTGCTCTTGTGTTTACTAAAACTTTTTCTGCCTTTCCCTTATCACATGCCCTTAATGATATTCTAAGGTACTTGTTGGGCCTCACCACATGTGGAGAACAAAGACAGTGGCCTACATGGAAAAGGTAAAGCCTTGACTAAGAGCCTTCTGTGGAAAACAAAGTGTGGGGAAAAAAACAGTAAAGTAGCACCAAAGCCACTCAGGTCCGTTAAGACCTGACACCCGGGTGCAAGGTTTAAAACTTGAAACCCTGGATTCAAGGGTACAACAATAGTTTTTCCTGCAATTAGCATCAGTACCAGCTGTGTTAGGGGTAGTTGTTTGTTCATGACATCCGTCAATTTTGTTTTGACAATGTTCAGCCGTCGTTGCCCCTCTTACAGGTATTGTTAGCCCTTGTATATATCTTACAACAAGTACCTTAGAATATCATTAAGGGCATGTGATAAGGGAAAGGCAGAAAAAGTTTTAGTTTAGTTTTAGTTTTGCCCAGTTTTGTCCTTTGACTTGTAGTTCATTCTATCTTCACTGCCTGGTGAATAGTTTCTTCCTGCTATTTGCTGGTACTTTTTCCTGTAATTTCCAGTGGGTGTGTCTTCACCCAAAGTCACTTGTGACTTTGCAATGCTGGTTAGGCGGAGTCTGCCTGTTGATGGGGTGTACTCTCCCTCAGAACGCTCCTCCTCCACATTGGATGTGCCTCCCATTTTGTGTACATTTAACTCACAGTTCTCACAGTCTGTGATTTCTGCTTCACTACTCTCCTCTTTCTCCTCTGCTCTCCCTCCAAACAAGTCCAAAAATGGACTCGTTTGCCTCTTTTCTAAAACCAAAGTCCATAAATGAGGTCCACAAGAAACAGAGCATAAATCCAAAAAACACAGAAAACTAGGGTTGGGAAGCTTAAACGACGATCTAACACAGAACAAAAGAAGAATAAACTTAAATTCACACAGCTAGGGGAGACAACGAGACAAAGGTGAAACTGATCTAGACACAGGTGAAAACAATCAAAGCAATCAAAGACAGGAAGCAAAACTAAAAGATGCATGAGAGAAGGAGAATATTTCAAAATAAAACAGGAAATGACTGAACACAAACCCAAAACCATGACAACCTCACACTTCTCTCTCCCTAGCATGCTTGCCCTCTCGTGCATTGCTTTTTAATGCAGAGTTGAATCTTTTTATGATCTGGGTGTCTTATTACCAACGCCACCTCCCTTTGCCATTTTTGCAACCCCATGTCTTGCACAACTAGCTAGTGATCTGGGGACCTCTGGCTCTTGATCTGTCTGTCTAGTTTTTATAAAAACGAGCATTTTACCAGCAGTAAGACCTGATTTATATTTCTTTGTTCTAGTAAACTCAAATTGTAGCGAAGAATGAGTCTGGCTTCCTTTCCCAACACATCCCTCCTTCTCTGGTGGATTCTCCACCTATTTTTCTAAGAATAATCCAACTTCTCCAAGAAACAATGGTGTCATGCTTCTGAAAATCTTCCATGATCTCATCTTCACGGAGGTGTATCGATTGTATTTTTTAACTTTAATATCTTCACACCTTATATGTTCCACTACATGTAATTTCTTCAGTAGTGTTATACATCACAACAGAATTGGTGTTAATCACTATAGTAAGTGCACAGGTTGGTTCTGCAGAACTGCACCCTCATCAGGTAACAGTTCGTTAGTGGGAGGGTGACAAGTTTAACTGGGAGAGGAAGAACGGGCCCACCCATCAACCGCGGGGGGGACCTGCCAAAAGGGCTGAGAATACGCTATTAAAGACACAGCTGCATCTCTAGCATCGTCCTCTAGCGAGGTGAGCGCGGAGGATGGCAGGTAAAAGCTCCTGCAATGGCTAGATGAGGAAAATATCACTCGCTCGGACCCACTGGGCAGATACACAAATGAAGAAACACTCACTGGTGGGGCATTCCTGATGGAGAAATCATTCATTTACCGTCGGCACCGCAAGATTAACCGTGATACCTGGTCCTCAGACCTCACTACCACTGTCGTCACCTGTGTGCACTGGTGTGGAAGGGGTAAGATGGCGGTGGCTACTCCCTGTCCTAGATGGAAGGAAAGGCAACGAGCCGCCAGCCATGGGGAATGTTTTTCCAGTAAAACGGGCAGAGAATGCCCCAGTTTCCCTGTAAACATCAGAAGATGTGAAAACCTAAGTTTGATCACGGGTGGGCCGGCTTAGAGGCCATCCCAGCCACTTGGTGGAGAGGCAGGTGTTGAGTAGGGGAGCTCTGCTCTCGGTCCTTGAGAGAGGAGAGGCACACATGGTCACAGCGAGTGCCTGGGCAATCCATAGGAAAGCGGCGGCCGAGGTCTGGACTTCTGCAATCTCCGCTTCTGACAGTTCGGCCCTCTCCTGGGTGAGCTTGTCGAGGGAGCCCACCAGGAAAGCCATATTACTAGTTAGACCCTGAGCAGCACCACCATAACACCTATCATGCAGGCTAGCTGTTAGCTTGTCTCTCTCAGACAATAGTGACGGCTTCGCTCCCAACCAGGGGGAGCATGGTGGGAGGAGACAGACCCTGAGTGACTTCTCCAGCACCAGCACACCCCTGTCCCATTCCCAGTCAGTCATTGATCGTGGTGTAGGCAGTGCAAGAAGGCAGTGCAAGCCGTTGCTGGAGGTTTGGCTGCTAGCAGCACAATCCACTCACATTGGGCAAAAGCAAAAATTGGCGACATTTTGGGGCACACAACGTGTGAGCGCAGCTTCCCATGAGGTTGGGTGCGGTGACCCGCGGTGAAACCCTCATCTGGGGCCTGGGAGAAGGTGGAAGGTTGGGGTGGCAAGGGGATGCCCATCCTCCCAGCAGCTGAGGCAAACAGGCCGGGCCTATCATCCTGTGGGTAGCGGTGGGCTGCCTGCAGCTCCTCCTCCCTGAAGAGACTTGCTGGGTCCTCAGAGTGATTGACCCTGCGTTCATCCTCCTCGTCGTAGTCCACCCAGGACTTCGGTGGGACCTTCTCCACCTCTGCCATTGGTGCTGGGCCAGTGGCAGGGTGGGAGGGCCCAATGAAGTGCAGCCGCCGCTTGTGCTCCTCCCTGGGGAGCGAGAGACAGGAGTCGGCCTCCTCCAGGTGACAACGACCCAGGCAGAGGAAGTATGACTCGTGTGCGTCTGAGAGGGGCATGCATGCGGCACAGATTAGGCACAGCTTGGCGTCGGCTGTGGCGCTGAGAAAACAGGGGGTGACAAAGATTTGCGGAAGACATACACAAGGTGGGTGAATGAAAAAGGGAGATGAGCTTCATGAGCACAGGGGTTATGTAGGTGGAGGGCACTGGGTGCCTACTACCCCCCAGTTGGGCGGTGAGTGGAAAGATCTTTTTTCAGGGTGCAAAGACGGTGCCTTGGATGGTACACCAATAGCGAAGCCCGTTAGAAGGCCAAGCACATAAGAAATAAAACTATAGGCGATTTCAGCTTGGATTTCTAGCTTCCGCCTCTGGGTAGCCAGGGGGCATGCTCTAGATGCCGTTCAAACAAAGAACTTCCTTGTTGTCTTCGCTTGTATTACAAACTAACTATGTTTTCACCAGCAAAAATGGCATTCCAAAATATATGTAATATGTAAATAAGAGGATGTTATGGACGAGGATGCATTTTAAAGTGCTTTGGCTGACTCGGATATTCAGCTGTATTTATTCGAGCCAGATGGCCGAAGAAATGCAGTAGAGTGAGGCGTCATCATTTTCTTTTCTTTTTTCTGGGGAAAGACCCCCATGCCCCCTGCTCTAATGGTGCCCCCTGAATTTTTTTGGTTGCATGACCCCCCTGATTAGGAGCTATATTATTAAATGTATATAGCCCTTGTAAACGTGTTAAAAGTTGGTACAGTCAGGAAAAAAGAAGAACAGAGCATCATATAGAGTAAATGTAGTTATCATTATCAACAGTATCACCTTCAGTCAAAGAATATTAGCATCTGTAATCTCTCACTGGCACCGACAAGGAAAGTACTAGCCATTACCTCCCCCCAACCCCCTGCCACTCCCACGCCATCTGACCTGTGACCTCCAGGGGTCTGCAGCCATAGAGAAGCCAGATGTCAGGATGGGGGAGTGAGTGCTTGGCAACTCGAGTTACTCTGGGCAGCATGGTGCCAGAGCCAGAGAGGGATGGGATGATGCAATGGATGTTTTGTGCAAGGCAGGAAGCAAAAGAGAAGGGCATGGTGAGCACATTGCAGAAGGATGTGGACCCAACATCCAACCCCCTTTTTCCCCTGTTCTAAGACTAAGAACTGTCTGACCCAACAAATCCAACCATGAGCAAGCATTTGGCAACAGTGGCAAAAGAAACTTCTTTAAGAGGCAGAAACCAGACAAACCCAGACTAACCAATGGTGGGCAGTCATCCGCCGCTACTGTTTTAGGTTTTGAGAGGTTTAGAGAGAGAGAGAGGTTTTGGGAAAGGGGGGGTGGGGGTGAGAGAGAGGGAGGCACAACGCAAATACCACCTAGAATTTTTAAAATAGTAGAAATGTAATTGTAGTCTCATCGTAGAAAAGGTTTCAGTCGTAGTCATCTGGACACTTCAAGACGTTTTGACTCCGTGAAGAACTCCGGAAGTCATTCTCAATTGTGAAAATGGTTCGAGAACTCAGAAATTTAAGCTACTGTGTGTTGCTTAAGCCCTGCCCTCAGGGAGAAATCTTCCTGAGTGCTGTTACCCTGCCTAGTTTCACTGGAAACTGTCCTTCTTTGTTTCCATGATGGCCCAGTAATAGGCCTGATTACTGGGCCATCATGGAAACAAAGAAGAACATTTTCACAATTGAGAATGACTTCTGGATGGGAGCCGAAACGTCTTGAATTTGAAAACAGTGTCCAGATGATGATACGACTGAAACCTTTTCTACGATGGAACACTCCTGGACGAATGAGGGACTACACTGTCTTGTAATTGTAGTGTTAATATTAATAAATTAATGATAATAGGAATGACAGCTATAGGAAAAATGATGCCAGTATTAGTAACAGAGCCATTAACAACTGTAGTAGCAGTTGTCGAGCAGTTGTCGAGCAGGAACACAGGGGCAGCAGGTGGCCCACAACCACAGATCCAGTCTCTGCAGCTCTGGAGGCAGAAATACCTGCTGAAAGTGGCAGAAGGAGAGAGGAGAGAAATGAGAAGGCACAGAACTATGGGAGAGAGAAGATGTTGAGTTAGTAACATGCAGTAATGGGATAAAAATGCATACAGATGGAGAGGGAGAGAAGGAGAGAGGAAAGAGGTGCATCATGGGAAGTCTCCCGGCAGTCTAGGCCTATAGCAGCATAACTAAGGGATGGTTCAGGGCTCACCTGAGCCAGCCCTAACTAAGCTTTATCAAAGAGGAAAGTCTTAAGCATACTCTTAAATGTGGAGATGGTGTCTGCTTCCCAAACCCAAATTGGGACCTGATTCCACAGGAGAGAAGCTTGATAACTGAAGGCTCTGGCTCCCATTCTACTTTTAGAGACTCTAGGAACCACAAGTATCCCTGCATCCTGGGAGCGCAGTGTTGTAGTTGGGTAATAAGGTGTTATGAGATCTTTAAGATACGATGGTGCCTGACCATTAAGAGCTTTGTAGGTGAGGAGAAGGATTTTAAATTCTATTCTGGATTTTACAGGGAGCCAGTGCAGAGAAGCTAATATTGGAGAAATATAATCTCTTTTCCTAGTTCTTGTCAGTACATGTGCCGCAGCATTCTGGATCAACTGGAGAGTCTTAAGGGACTTATTCGGGCAGCCTGATAATAAGGTATTGCAATAATCCAGCCTAGAAGTAACAAATGCATGCACTAGATTATCTTAAGATAATGTGTCTCAGAGGTGTTTGGGGCCAAGTACAATAACTTCAGTTTTGTCTGAGTTTAACATTAGAAAATTGCAGGTCATCCAGGTCTTTATGTCCTTAAGGCATGCTTGACGTTTAGCTAACTGGTTAGTTTCATCTGGCTTGATCGATAGATATAATTGGGTATCATCCACATAACAATGAAAGTTTATGGAGTGTTTCTTAATAATATTGCCTAGAGGAAGCATATATAAGGTGAATGGAATTGGTACAGAACCTTGTGGAACTCTGTGACTAACTTGCGTGCACGGAGGACTCACCGTTAACATGTACAAACTGAGATAGATCTGAAAGATAGGATTTAAACCAGCTTAGTGGGGCTCCTTTAATGCCAATTACATGTTCCAGTCTCTGTAATAGGATATGATGATTAATGGTGTCGAACGCAGCACTAAGATCTAAGAAGACAAGTACAGAGACAAGTCCATTGTCTGATGCAATTAAAAGGCCATTTGTAATTTTCCCCAGTGATGTCTCTGTGCTATGATGCACTCTAAATCCTGACTGAAAATCCTCAAAAAAAACTATTGTTATTTAGAAAGTCACACAACTGATTGGCGACTGCTTTCTCAAGGATCTTAGAGAGAAAGTGAAGGTTAGATATAGGTCTATAGTTGGCTGAAACCCATGGATCAAGAGTGGGCTTTTTAAGAAGAGGTTTAATTACAGCTACTTTAAAGGAATGTGGTACATAGCCTGTTAATAAAGACAGATTGATCATATCCAGTAAAGAAGTTCTAACAAAGGGTAAAACGTCTTGAAGCAGCCTAGTTGGAATCGGATCTAAGAGACAGGTTGATGGCTTAGATGAATTAATCGTCGAAGTTAGTTGAAGAAGGTTGATAGGCGCAAAGCAGTCAAAATATATATCAGGTTTTACAGTTGTTTCTAAGGTTCCTGTGTTTGAAGATAAGTTGGTACTGGTTGAAGGCAGAACTTGATGAATTTTTTCTCTAATAATTAAAATTTTATTATTAAAGAAGTGAAATCGTTACTACTGAGGGATATAGGAATACATGGCTCAATAGAGCTGTGATTCTCTGTCAGCCTGGCTACAGTGCTGAAAAGAAACTTGGAGTTGTTTTTATTTTCCTCTATTAATGATGAGTAGTAGGCTGCTCTGGCATTCCAGAAGGCTTTCCTATATGTTTTAAGACTATCTTGCCAGACTAAATGAGATTCTTCCAGGTTGTTGGAACGCCTCAGCTCCACCCTGGTTCTGTTACCAGGTCGTCCGCCGGAGGTGGACGTTGTTAGAGTGAGAGTTTTTATCTAATGGCGTGTAGTCCAGTAACAGCAGTTCAAAAGTTATTAAATAATAGTCCGATAAAGAAGGATTCTGTGGAAAGACTATTAAATGTTCAATTTCAATGCCATATACCAGAACAAGATCGAGGGTGTGGTTAAAACAGTGAGTGGCTTCATGTACACAAGCCAATCGAATCTAATAATGAGATAAATGCAGTACTAAGGCTATAATTTTCAACGTCCACATGAATATTGAAATTACCTACAATAATTACTTGATCTGTTTTAAGGACTAAACTTGATAAAAACTCTGAGAACTCAGATAAAAATTTAGAATAAGGACCAGGAATGCAGTACACTATGACCAATAGAATTGGCTGTCGTGTTTTCCAGGTCGGGTGTGAAAGACTAAGAACAAGGCTTTTGAATGAGTTATAATTTAGTTTAGGCTTAGGGTTGATTAATAGGCTTGAGTCAAAGATGGCTGCAACTCCACATCCTCGGCTGGTGCCTCGAGGAATATGAGTATTAATATGACTGGGCGGAGTGGATTCATTTAGGCTAATATATTCTTCATGACCCAGCCAGGTTTCAGTAAGACAAAATAAGTCAATGTTACGGACAGAATAGCCGGAGACACCAAGATGGAGACACAGATGGTTTTATTGCACACGAGGTAAAACAAGCAGTGAATAGAATGGGAGATGACGGTTACTGATACCGTCCTTTGCTTAGCGGGGTAGGGAGCTGGAAACACACACACTGGAGACAGGAGAACACGGAGCTGGAGACAGGAACTCAGGAGAGGAGAAACACACTTTCAAAGCTGGAGTCCGAAACATTGTCTTGCAGGGCAGAGAGTAGTGTCCTTGTTGAAATAAGACCGGACAGTGACTGAGGTGAGTGGGGTGTTCTTGTACTGGAGCTGAAGTGATGCAGATGAGGATCAGCTGTGTGATTGACAACAGGTGTCTGATTAGAATTCTGGTGAGGGAGTACGCTGTGGTTGTGAGGTGGTGGAGCCTGGCGTGTCCGTGACAGTCAATATGATACACTGATATTAAATCATTCAGTGGTACAGCTTTAGATGACAGAGATCTGATGTTTAAGAGTCCACATATAATTTTCCTATTTTGTTGTGCTATATCAGTGTTTTTGTTTAGGTTTTTATGTATAACTCCTCTTCTGTTAACATTTGGTTTTATTAATTTAAGTGGTCAGGGGGCAGACAGCGTCACTGAGTTTTGGGTGGGCAACTGCTCTGGAAGCACAGAGAAGCGTGTAGGACTGCTGTTACAGACTGACAGGCAGGGGACACCGAGATGGACCAGAACGTTCTTTACTGAACTATAGTGGGTATGGGGAGAGGGAAGTCTGTAGGAGGGAGATCACTGGAGGCAAGCAGGGAGATCACTGGAGGCAGGCATGGAGATCACTGGAGGCAGGCAGGGAGATCGCTGGAGACAGGAGAAATGCTGGAGACAGGAGAAACGAAATGTTATGCCGAGTGGCATGGAGAGTCCTAAATTTGAACGAGGTCGGACACATACTGAGGTGAGTGCAGGGCTTATATACTGGTTGTGATTGGGAACTAATGGGGAGCAGGAGTGTAATTGGGAGCAGGTGTGGGTGATTAGTGGGTAGTGGAGCCTGGAGTATCCCTGACAGTACCCCCCCTCCACAGCCAGCTCCCAAGGGCCGAAAAACCCTGCCGACGTGGTGGTCGTCAGGCATCTGGAGGCCTGGTGGAATGCTTGTGGTACAGGTGGGAGGTCACCGGAGGCCGGAGGCCGGCGGCCGGTGGCGAAGACCGAGACCTTCCGGAGGCTGGCGGCAAAGACCAAGGCTGGGACCCCCTGGAGGTCTGCAGCGAAGACCAGGACTGGGGGCCGGTGACGGGACATCAGGACTGGGGGCCGGCGATGGGACATCGGGACTGAGGGCTGGCGTCTGGGACATCAGGACTGGAAACCAGCATCGGGGCCTCAGGACCGGGAGTGGGGAGCTGCTGCGATCCAGCATGGAGTCTGGGAGCGGGGAGCTGCTGAGATCCAGCATGGAGTCTGGGAGGGGGGAGCTGCTGCGATCCAGCTGGGACTGGATGCAGTGGCGGCAGCGGCGCTGGGACTGGAGGCAGCGCTGGGACTAGAGGCGGCAGCGACGGAGCAGGCGAGCAGCTGGGAGGCTGAGCTTCGGTGCGGGTGGGTAGTGGGTTGGTAGACTGGAGATTGGTCGATAGAGGTGTGGGCTGAGGACTGGTTGATGACTTGACGGGCCAAACTCCTTCCTGAGGAGCGATATGAAGTGGCAAAAGGATTGGGTGACAGCCTCACCTCTCGACCAGATGTCTGCCGCCCAGCAGAGCGCCAGTCCGTCGAGCCAGGACACCACGAAGGCCACCCTGGATCACTCGGTGGGGTACTGGTGTGGGTATAGGCCAATGACCACCGCAACAAAAATCCCTCGCAGTCATCTACTGAGCCAGAGAAGGTCTGTAATTGATCAATCATACTGAGAGCCAGAGGGGTTGCAGGAGTGTCTGAGGAGGCTGGTAGGAATGACTGGTGGTGGATGGGTGAGGAGATGTCGCTGGATAACATCCTCCAGGTCCAGGAAGAGGTCATCGGGATATCTGGCTGTCATCCTTACGGTACGGTCCGACCTTCTGTTACAGTACACCGAGATGGACCAGAACGTTCTTTATTGAATGACAGCCAGATATAGTGGGTATGGGGAGAGGGAAGTCTGTAGGAGGGAGATCACTGGAGGCAAGCAGGGAGATCACTGGAGGCAGGCATGGAGATCACTGGAGGCAGGCAGGGAGATCACTGGAGGCAGGCAGGGAGAACGCTGGAGACAGGAGAAACGAAGTGTTATGCCGAGTGGCATGGAGAGTCCTAAATTTGAACGAGGTCGGACACATACTGAGGTGAGTGCAGGGCTTATATACTGGTTGTGATTGGGAACTAATGGGGAGCAGGAGTGTAATTGGGAGCAGGTGTGGGTGATTAGTGGGTAGTGGAGCCTGGAGTATCCCTGACAGTACCCCCCCTCCACAGCCAGCTCCCAAGGGCCGAAAAACCCTGCCGACGTGGTGGTCGTCCTCCACCACGGGGAGCAGGTTGATACGGGCAACTGGCCGGAGCCTGGGCAGGTGTGGAGCTGGGAGGCCTCGGATGGACGACCAGGAGCTTAGACTGGTGTGGAGCAGGGAGTCTCGGGCTGACGACCAGGAGGTTGGACAGGTGTTGAGCAGGGAGTGTCGGACTGATGACCAGTAGCTTGGACAGGTATGGAGCAGGGATTCTCAGACTGATGACCATGAACCTGGTCCTGGGTGTTACGGAGGACCTCCGGCGGACGACCCGGTAACAGAACCAGGGTGGAGCTGAGGACCTCCGGTGGACGACCTGGGGACTGGCCTGGTGCGGGGCTGAGGACCTCTGGCGGACGACCAGGTAACAGAACCAGGGTGGAGCTGAGGACCTCCGGCGGACGACCCAGGGACTGGCCTGGCGCGGAGTTGGGGACCTCGGGCGGACAGCCCAGGGGGCTGGACAGGCGAGGAGCTGGGGACCTCATGCTGTCTGGGATGACGTTCGACCCCATCTGGAGGCCTGGTGGAATGCTTGTGGTACAGGTGGGAGGTCACCGGAGGCCGGAGGCCGGCGGCCGGTGGCGAAGACCGAGACCTTCCGGAGGCTGGCGGCAAAGACCAAGGCTGGGACCCCCTGGAGGTCTGCAGCGAAGACCAGGACTGGGGGCCGGTGACGGGACATCAGGACTGGGGGCCGGCGATGGGACATCAGGACTGAGGGCTGAGAGCCAGAGGGGTTGCAGGAGTGTCTGAGGAGGCTGGTAGGAATGACTGGTGGTGGATGGGTGAGGAGATGTCGCTGGATAACATCCTCCAGGTCCAGGAAGAGGTCATCGGGATATCTGGCTGTCATCCTTACGGTACGGTCCGACCTTCTGTTACAGTACACCGAGATGGACCAGAACGTTCTTTATTGAATGACAGCCAGATATAGTGGGTATGGGGAGAGGGAAGTCTGTAGAAGGGAGATCACTGGAGGCAAGCAGGGAGATCACTGGAGGCAGGCAGGGAGATCACTGGAGGCAGGCAGGGAGAACGCTGGAGACAGGAGAAACGAAGTGTTATGCCGAGTGGCATGGAGAGTCCACCCATCCACTATCTACTGACCAGTAGGACAAAGGACAGTATTGGTGGACATTATTCATCTGATTAAGAATCCATAACCCCTTACCTGCATACTGTGTTTGCTGTGCTGTAATCCAATAAACCACCATCTGTTTCCATATCGGTGTCTCCTGTCTCTCTGTCCGTAACAAGATGCTCTTAGCTGGATTTTTTTTGTGCAGCTCTCTCTTCTTTTCTGACTGACCGTTCTCTGTAAATGGTGCCATTTGTCTAGTTGCTGATGTTTATGAAGAGCCAACAAAATGGACATGACTTTAGATGTGGTAAACTACACTAAATCAGTATGGACTTGCATAAAATTAAAACAAAAAACATGATCTGATTATCATTTTAAATGGAAATGGTCTGTGCATTATGTAGTGAAATATGCTCCTCAAAGTTTTCATCCAAACTGCCTCCTTTTTAAAGGTTTTTAACCATAAATTTTGCACATAATTCTCAGCCTCATTTTATAACCCCAACTGGGTAAACAGCTCTAGGATGTGCACAGTTTAATGTCAACGTCCATGTCAGGCAGTCAGCACTGACCTGAGGCCAGTTCAGCCTCTCTTTGACACTCAAACCACCAAACTCTGAACCAGTCCTGTGCTTTAATTTCTTCCTCTCACACCCCACCCCTAGCTGGCTGAGTCAAACTGATCTCATCCTCTGTAACTCTTTAATCTGAGGGTTCGTGAGATGATTAATTGGGTAGGAAAGAAGAAAAATCAATGTTATACAAATCTGTATAGATTCTTTGGACTTTTCTGTAATCTTTGATTTTTGCAAAATAATAATAATAATAATCTTTATTTATAGACCATTTTTCAAAATCCATGTTACAAAGTGCTACACAAAGGTAGCAAAATAAAACACACAAGTCATAAAACCATCTGGTTTTAAAAGAAAACAGATAAAAAACAAAACAAGAAAAACATTTTTAAGTAAGTAAAAGACAGTTTAAAGAAAATTAAAACTCAAGTAAAATCAGACACGGCTCTCCGATAAAAGCATGTTTTATGAAGGGACTTTAAAAAGGATTCACTGATTTCCTTGGGCAGGCTGTTCCAAAGCCTCAGGGGCCCTGACTGCGCACATTCTGTCCCTTTAGTTTTCAGCCAGGTCTCTGGAACAGACAAAAGACCTCTGCCCGAGGATCTCAAAGTACGTGCCGGCGTGTATGGTACTAAGAGGTCAGAGATATAGCAGGGAGAGAGGCCATGAAGTGCTTTAAAAGTAATCAGTAAAATCTTAAAATCTATTCTTAAACATACTGGGAGCCAGTGTAAAGAGGCTAAACCAGGAGTTATTGGCGCTATATAATTAAATTGAAAGTTATGTGATCACGTTTCTTGGTTCTGGTTAAAAGCCTGGCAGCTGAGTTCTGTACAGTCTGGAGTCGATGAATAGACTTTTGGTTAAGCCAAATAAAAAGGCTGTTGAGATGGAGTGTAAAATGGTCTCGGTGTCTTTAAAAGTTAAGATTGATTGTATTTTTGATATATTTCTAAGATGATAAAAACACGATTGCACAAGCTTTGTGATGTGCTGCTCAAATGTTAAATTATTATCAAACCACACCAAGATTCCTTGCAACAGGCTTAATGCGATCCGATAGGGAACCAGCAGCTGGCAGAATTTGTTTTGCCATGTGCTGGGACCCAATGACAAGGATCTCTGTTTTGTTTGAGTTCAGCTGAAGGAAATTTTTTGACATCCAGTTTTTGACATCACAGAGGCAGTCGTTAAATTAACTAAGCATTCCAGGGTGTGTGGATCTAACGGGCAGGTACATCTGTGTATCATCAGCATAAAAATGAAAAGAGACACCATGTCTATGAATAATGTGCCCAAGGGGAAGCTAAAGAAAATAAAATTGGTCCAAAAACTGACCCCTGAGGCACACCAAACTTAACAGAGGAAAATGAAGAGACACATTTGTTCACAGAGACACAGAACCTCCGATTCGACAGGTATGATGAAAAACATTCTAAGGCTGTACCAGATATCCCCACCCAGTGCCTCAGTATATCTAACAGGATGCTGTGGTCAATTGTGCCAAAGGCTGCAGTACAAGGACTAAGCACATGCCATCATCAACAGCCATTAAAAGGTCGTTGGTGACCTTGAGTAGGGCAGTCTCAGTGCTGTGATACTTCCGGAAACCAGATTGAACATTTTCGAAAATGTTGTTTTTCAGTGAACACAGACACTATTTTTTCTAAAAAAAAATTATATAAAAGGTAACTTGGAAATTGGTCTATAGTTTTGAGGGAGGGAGAGATCCAGCCCAGGTTTTTTTTAGTAGTGGGTTCACACAAGCAGTTTTAAAATGATCAGGGACACAACAAGTAGACAAGGAACTGTTAAAAACAGAAAGCAAAGATTTCCTTACTTTTTCTATCATAGAAAAGGTTTCAGTCGTAGTCATCTGGACACTGTTTTCAGAATTAAGACGTTTCGGCTGCCATCCGGAAGTCATTCTCAATTGTGAAGAAATGGGACGGGAATTGGAAATTTAAACTACTCTGTGTTACATAAGCCCTGCCCTCAGGAAGGAATCTGCCTGAGTATCTGTTAATAGCTAGTTTCACCTGAAACTGACCTAATAGTTTCCAAGATGGCCCAGTAATCAGTAATCAGGCCTATTGTTTTCTGGCTGCATCTACTTCATCACTTTTAAGTACCTGATTAGCATGTGATTGGCGTGACCAAGGTGATAATACACTCTGATAGACTTTGGGCAGATTGAATCTCAGACCACCATTTCTGTTCAAAGAGGGATTCTCTTTTTTTTTACAAAAACGGCTTCCTTGACAGGGGTGCACGGTGGCAGAGCGGCTAAAGCTCCTGCCTCCCAATAAGGAGATCGTGGGTTCGTGGGATCGATTCCCGGACCAGACCAACATCACACAATCTCTCTGGGTGGAGTCTGCATGTCCTCCCCGTGTTACCCCCGTGGGTTCTCTCCGGGTTCTCCGGCTTCCTCCCACCGTCCAAAGACATGCATGTGTAGGTTAATTGATAACTCTAAATTGCCCGTATTGAATGAATGTGAGAGTGGATGGTTGTCTGTCCTTGTCTGTGTCTGTGTTAGCCCTGCGACGAGTTGGCCACTGTCCAGGGTGTACCCTGCCTAAGGCCCAAAGTCACTGGGATAGGCTCCAGTCACCCGCGACCCCTAACGGGACCAAGCGGTAGAAAATGGATGGATGGATGGCTTCCTTGACGCCCCGTTCAAACCAACTCTTCTCTCTACTTAGAATCTTCACCTCACTGTCTTCAAATGTATGGTTTGTAGCTTTTAGATGCAAATGCACGGCGCTCTGTAATCCTGAGTTAGCGTGTCGTCTGTGCTGATAAAGTCTTTTGTGAAGTGGCTGTTTGGTCTCGCCTATGTACCGTTCTTTGCAGTCTTCCTCACTGCACTGAATGGAGTAGACAACATTGCTCTGTTTCTGTGTGGGTAACTTGTCCTTAGGGTGAACGAGTTTCTGTCTTAAAGTGTTGCCTGGTTTAAAGAAAACAGGAACATCGTGCTGTCTAAAGATCCTTGTACTGTTCCATGTACAAAAATCACACAGAAATTTGTGGACAAAGTGAAACATCTCCAGTTGGACCCAGATGACGTTATGGTTTCTTATGATGTTGTGTCCTTGTTCACTTGCATCCCGACCTCAGAAGCAGTGACAGCGGTGAGGAGAAGACTGCAGGAGGACTCCACTTGCAGCAAAGGACCAAGCTTACACCTGAACACATCTGCAAACTATTAGACATCTGTCTCAACACAACCTACTTCCAATTCCGGGGACACTTCTACAGACAGATTCACGGCTGTGCTATGGGCTCTCCAGTCTCTCCCATCGTGGCCAACCTGTACATGGAACAGTTTGAGAAGAAGGCATTATCCTCGTTCCCGGGCACACCACCAAGTCATTGGTACCGCTACGTGGATGACACCTTTGTGAAAATCAAGAAACAAGACTTGGAAGCGTTCTCAGAGCATATCAATACTGTGGACCCCAACATCAAGTTCACGCGTGAGGATGCCAAAGAGAACCACTTGGCCTTTCTTGATTGTTCTACACTCAGAGGAGAGGACAGAAAGCTCCAGATAGAAGTGTACAGGAAACCAACACATACAGATCAATACTTGCTCTTTGACTCACACCATCCACTACAGCACAAGCTGGGTGTAATCCGGACATTACAACACAGAGCCCAAGAAGTGCCCACCAGCTCAGAGGGTAAGAAGAAAGAGGAAAGACATGTCCAGAATGCACTCTCAGCCTGTGCTTATCCTACTTGGGCTATCAACAAAGTTAAAAGAGCCAAAAAACAGGACAAAAGTGTAACAGAACCAAGAAGGAACGGTGTCTCCATTCCTTATGTATCTGGACTGTCTGAAAAACTACAAAGGATCTTTAGACAGCACGATGTTCCTGTTTTCTTTAAACCAGTCAACACTTTAAGACAGAAACTTGTTCACCCTAAGGACAAGTTACCCACACAGAAACAGAGCAATGTTGTCTACTCCATTCAGTGCAGTGAGGAAGACTGCAAAGAACGGTACATAGGCGAGACCAAACAGCCACTTCACAAAAGACTTTATCAGCACAGACGACACGCTAACTCAGGATTACAGAGCGCCGTGCATTTGCATCTAAAAGCTACAAACCACACATTTGAAGACAGCGAGGTGAAGATTCTAAGTAGAGAGAAGAGTTGGTTTGAACGGGGTGTCAAGGAAGCCATTTTTGTAAAAAAAAAGAGAACCCCTCTTTGAACAGAAATGGTGGTCTGAGATTCAATCTGCCCAAAGTCTATCAGAGTGTATTATCACCTTGGTCACGCCAATCACATGCTAATCAGGTACTTAACAGTGATGAAGTAGATGCAGCCAGAAAACAATAGGCCTGATTACTGATTACTGGGCCATCTTGGAAACTATTAGGTCAGTTTCAGGTGAAACTAGCTATTAACAGATTCCTTCCTGAGGGCAGGGCTTATGTAACACAGAGTAGCTTAAATTTCCAATTCCCGTCCCATTTCTTCACAATTGAGAATGACTTCCGGATGGGAGCCGAAACATCTTGATTCTGAAAACAGTGTCCAGATGACTACGACTGAAACCTTTTCTATGATTATAGTGTAACAATAACTCCTTCATAATATTGTAGTGTACTTGGAGACCGCATTCTTTTCCATCTGCACTCTACTTTCCTATATTCCCTTTTACAGCTGCGAATATTGTTGTTTATCCAATGCTGCTGTCTTGCTGAGGACTTAGACCTAACCTTAAGAAGTGCAATAATATTTAGTGAAGACAAGCAGATGGAATTGAAATGGTCAGCCAGACGCTTTGTGCATTAAAGATGCAAGTGCACAAGAAGTGGGGAAAGACACTATGAATAATTGGTGATTCACACATATCCAGTTATTCCACAGAGGATATTTTTACATCCAGGGTAAATACCAGGTCCAATGTATGTCCACGGTTATGTGTTTGTCCGCACACATACTGTTTAAAGTTAAAAGAAGTAGCAATGTTTAAAAAATAAGTTGCATGAACGTTAGTTGTCATAATTTAAAACAAGAGTGGATAAAAATTCAGGGAGTTCTGCTAAAAAATTGCCAGGTGTTTTTTTGTGGGGCGATAAATGATAGCAAATATGGTCGGATGGAGAAAGCTAAGTTTAAAAGGAAGAAAATTCATCACAAGCTACTTGATGACATTTAAAATTTTAAATACTTAATGCATTGTGATTTATCATATGTGTTTAATGTAAAAAATCTTAATCTGAAAAGTGACTAGTAACCACAGCTGTAATATAAATGTAGTGTTGTAAAAAGTACAATATTTCCCTCTGAAATGTAGTGGAGTTGAAGTAAAAATGTAAATGCTCAAGTAAAGTACAAATATGTCAATAAGTACAGTTCTTTAGTTACTATCCACCACTGACCAGCAGCAAGATTGGACAGAGGGTTTGTAGTTAACCTTCTATCAAGAAGGTGTTGTTCCATCATGCAGGTGCATGGAGAAATTTTCCATGGCACCCCTGCATCAGGAGTGTTGGAGATGCTGGTCAGTAACTTTACAGTTACTGACATTTTACTGCAGTAACTACTTACTGAGAACTTCCTTTAAACAGGCAAAAAGTTTTTTCAGTAAATGTTTTGATTTAAGACTATTCAGAAAGACAAAGGTAAACATACTATAACAAACATCATAACAATCTAATCCTGCTTAATCGTGATGTCTCCCCTCTCTGCTCTCATCCAAACCAATGTTTCAAATGATTGCGTAAAAGTATATGTCAACATAAGCAGAGCAGCCGTGTTTTTCTGGTGGAACAAGTTTAGCACCTGACAAAAATGTTTATGATGTAAATCGTCTAGCTTATACAATATAAAGAAGTAAACTAAGCAAACATGGCTGTGAAAAAAAGCTTTGCGAAGGAAAACAACAAATTAATACTCAAAATACAATGTTAGTGATTAAGATCATAGTTTATTCAGAGATTATAGTCCACCTCTTTAAACTGATATTACTGTAACTTTTTACCTTAACCTTAGCATTATAACTACGAATTAACTAAGATTCAGATGGACAGAAGGATTTATTCAAAGATCTTTGCACAGGTGAGAATGAAGTGGAAAGTGAGTCCCATTTGCTTTTCTATTGTACATACAATAATTTGCAAAATTGTCCATTAAATGGTTTTTACTAAACCCTGGAATATTCAGGTGTACAAATGATCTAAATGTATAAGGTTTGCATGGGCAGATATTTCAAGTTGCCCCCCTCAATAAACACAACTATATAACACTTGTGCTAATTATAGATGCATAACAATGCGTTTCTAAGTTTCAAAAGATTTTGAAAGTTAAAAGTTAGACCAGGATCATTGATGTGGTCTACAATGAATCCAACAATGAGCTGGACCCATGACCCTGGTGAAGAACTGCATCGTCCTTGTCAACAGCCTTCCCTATCAGGCAGTGCTATAAGGCTCACTTCGCCACTCCTCTGGGATGCAAGAAGGGAGTCAAGCTGACTCCTGAGGAGGAAGAGGTTCTGAACAAGAAGAGGTCAAAGAGGACCCAGAAGAAGTACAATGGACTATGTAGTGAGTGAATGATGTTTTGTCACTGATCTTTGAATTTTGTTGTTGACATGAATGTCTGATTGTCAAAACTATTCAAATAGGTTTTCTTTGTTTTTGGACTTTGTTAGGCCTATGAGTTGTGTGTATATAAGGCCATTCTGACTGGTACTGGTATAGTTGTGTAAAATAAAACTTAATTAATTCATTATTTCATGTTTATTTATTTTCAGTTTTTTATTGGGTTGTTGATCACCTATTGAGTTTTTACTCATGCCTACCTCCCTCTGTGTTCCCCTCCCAACCGCATGTGTTTTTGAATGGTTTTCCCACAGAGGGGCGGGGTTTGGCCTTCTGGCATTCCAGAGGGCAAGGCCTAATGTTGGAGACCCGTGCTGCATTCATGTGATATCGGAAATATAGGAAATCCAGGAGATTCGAGACAATACCCTTCTGCTCAGTTTCCAACTTGCACTTGCATTCGGTAGAGAGAAACAGTGTAGAGAATGGTAGGCTGGGTCAGAAAAAGGACACATTTCCTAACAAATTGGCCTAATAAAAAACTTTCATTGTAAAATACTACGTGATAGGAAACATTAATTAATTCCTTTTGTGGTTGAGCTCAGCTCACTTCTTTTGCTCTAAAACATGACCTAAAATAGGCCTATAGGCTAGGCTATTATCACTGTTAGGTTTATCTATATTTAGTGTAAAAATGCTGAACAACTTACTAAAGTCACAGTAAACTTCTACCATGTTGCTCTTCTTAATTGCAGGAGGTAATTTCAACGTTTCCAAGATTAATCCCATGTTGAATGCAACATTACTATATTTCTCAGCAGAGAAAGGCTAAGAGAGAGGCTAAAGCAGCGTCGGGATTTGATAGCGTGTGTCATTGCCTGAAGTAGCCTAAACTTCACAGCCAACATTGACACGTTTTGTTACACATCTTGTAGTTTAATTGCTTGATTGCAATAGTTTTTGCCCATTTCTGTCTGCGAGTGACAAACCAATAGCAACCTTCCTTTCGGAGTCGCAGTAGCCTACAAGCCACCAGTAAAAGGGTTAAACTGGGATGCTACTGGACACACATATTGAAAGGAGCTGAGCACTGACCATACCAGTTTAGTTCAATCAGAGCTCCATTTAGCCTGAGACAGGCCAAAACAATAGACTTGACAGGATTAACACCCTGAATAAAACTATTAAAAAAAATAATTCCTATACAGCTTCCACAGTGGGGGATTTTAGTGTCAATATGTCCGATTGAATTATTTTTAACGAATTTCATAACGCCAAGAGCCTGGTTCAAATTATTTAGCCTAGATAATTTTCTAATATTAGGCCTACTGTTTTTAACCTCTGTGGGTGAAAGACAATAAGGCTATTTCTTTTTTGGATTCTCTTATAGCAACTATTTTTATGCCTTGATCAGATTTATTCTAAATGGTTAACACTATGTAATAAAGATGTGTCTGGGGGGGGGGTTGTTTTTGTTTTTTGATCAGTGAAAGTGAAATAATAATTGTTTTATTGAAATAATCTATTCTGTATGCCTAACACAATTTATTACAGGCCTACCAGGAGTAGGCTTTAATAACACTCAAATCATCTTTTTTAGTGACAGAAATGCTACTTATACTTCATATTTTTAAAAATAAGAGAAAAATGTATACATTTATGAAAAGTTGACCAATAGGCCCATCCTTATCAATACAGTCTGTATCAAACAAATTAATCAAACAAATTAAATAATCAAATGATTGCAAATAAATCTCAAATGAAACTAGCCATTCCATAAATGGTTGTAGTAAAATATATACATAAACAAAAAAGATGGCTGTGATGGCGACACATTCCTCTATTTGTGTTAATTATTTAGCAGACATGGGAATGTGGAGCTGTGTCCTGAAGATCTCCTTTATTTGAAAATGTGCTACATTAACATCTCAATACCATTACACAAAAAGACTGTTTAAACCAAGTGACCATTTTCCTAAACTCTGTTATGTTTTAGCAGATTTTATCAGAGGAATCATTGTGATATCTGATCATACACTCTGAGCCTCCTACAAATGTCAACATATCCACTAAAACTTAATTTATATTTTTTGTGAATGGATAAAAAAAACGACTAGGTCCTTGCTTTTAATAAAAACTGTTACTTCTGTTAAATCACAAACAAAAGCTGAATTAAATATGAACTATAGGATATTTCTTATACTTGCAGACTGTTGGAATGCTGAATTCTTATTCTTAAAAACATATCAATAACACTGCTAGGAATACAAGAAAATAGTTTATTAAATTAGATACAAGAAAAAGTTTGTCACAGTTTTGCTCCCTCTAAATCACAATTTAAACATTTATTTTACCTTTAATTCTAAGCATTAACAGTCAGAATCAAAAGTAAAGTACTAGTTCCTTTTCAGAATTTTGGACAAATGTATGTGCTTATGATGTGTTTTGCACGCAAAGTCTCTGAAGTAACAGTAACTAAAGCTCAGGTAAATGTAGTAAAAGTATTATGTTGCACAAAATGGAAAAACCCCAATGTAATACCATAACAATGCAGTTATGTGCGGTTATTTTCCACATCTGCTTCACAGCATAAAGCCAGTGGTGGAAGAAGAATGTTGTAGCTGGTCGAGGTGGCGCTCATTTTAAGTATTTTATGTACTGTTGGGGAGTTTAATCTATAACAATGGATCATATTTTTGTATGTAAAATATTAATATTGATTAGTAACTATGGCTCCCAAATAAATGTAGTGGAGGAAAAAGTATCATATTTCCCTCTGAAATGTAATGTAGAAGAAGAAAAAAGTAGCATAAAAAGGTGCGTGGTTAAGTAAAATACAAGTACCTAACACTAGTTTTTAAATAGTGTACTTGATTAACTGTACTTTACATTCCAGCACTGCATAGAGCAGCATATTTGTACATGTGTATGAGAGTGCGTGTGAGAGTGTGCAGGGATGTACTGGTGGGCAATCCTACCTATACTCAAATTATGTAGAGGTAAAGTGAAGTCATAGCCATAACATTTTCTGATAAATAATGTCTATCTGTCCATGTCCTTGTATTTTGTGTCTTTTCGTCTGTGTCAAGCGGGTCTTGGTTTCTTAGCAAAGAAGAGTTCCAGTGTTCAGCCATCACGCCTGCATACCTCACTCACCCAGGGCCAAAAGGTCAGGGGTAGTCTGTGGCAATAGAGGGAGAACTCTGTTCAAACAACCCTGGAATTCCAGATTGGGAGGAGGAGGAATGCAGGGGAAGAGAGGAACTGGAACAAAGCAATGAATAAAATAAATAAAAATATCAAATGTACAATGTCCAATAACAAACAGCAGATGACTGTGTTACAGGACAAAGGCAGAGAGATTCTTCCCACCTTTCAACAGAGAAAAGATATAGGTTGTCGCACTACCCACACCTTATGAAAAATCATCATTCACTTCATACCACGATTCATCATGAATATAATCGTGCTCACACATGTTAGTATTATTCTTTCTTAATAATCTACCTATTACCATCTACAACAATTATAAAGTGCATTTATTGTTAAAGTATATTGGCAGGGCAGTGAAATGGATTCTGGTGAGGTTGGAAGACCAACAATAAATAAGAAAACATAGATATGACAAATTAAAATGATTGTGGTGGTTACTATATCATTCTGGTGGTTACTATATCCTTCTTTGACTTCTTTAAGATTTTTAATAATAAATCCAAGTAGCATGTCTGATACTGTCAACATAACTATAGGGGAAGTATCTTCTGTAAGGTTTTTTCTCGCATGCTTCAATATATTCAAGCATAATAATGATGAGTAGCTCAATCATGACAAGGTGGCATGAAGCTGTAAAGACTGATGGCTCGCTATTGACTGATTCATTGCTTGAGGTAGGGCATTTTGGGTAGAGATAGTTGTAGTCCTTATTGAAATGAAGCTCTGGCAAATGTTCAGTAAGGAAGATCTTTTCCCTCTCACTTTTGTTTCTGTTGGGAATTCCTGCTATTTTCTCTCTCCAATCTACTATCACTATCACTGTCAAAATCCATTTCATTCCCAATTCTGACGACACCATATCTGGCCAATGATCTTTCTGCCACATTCCTCAAGCCAATCAGTCCTCAGATGCTGTTCCTTAAATGTCACTGCGTTTCTTTAGTCCTATCACCACTGGCATCTAGACTCTGGGGGATTACAGCTGTCTCCTATCTTCATGGGCCTATGCTTGCCTAATGAAGATGCATCACGTCGATGGGGTCTAATCTCTGTTGTTAACCTCAATAAACATCGTTATACACTTCCAATTGATCTCTCCTTATTGAACAACACTTAGGAGTCACTTCAGTCAGATACTGTAAGGAGTATATTCGCTAAAAGATATTTTTCAGCTTCTTAAAAAAATCTTCTAAGTCTACTTTTCGGATAGATACTGTAGAAGAAATGGAGACAAATACAACCAGTACAATCCCTGAAACAGTCAAGTCACAGTGATGAGAGACTGATGGAGAAATGTGTAAGGATGCAAAACAAACACACTTGCACACTAAACCACAAGACAAAATCTGAAGGAGAATTACACATATACAAAAGTGCCAGTCCAAAAGACTAGCGCCTGAATCCAGAAAATGCTTCACTCAGAAATTAAACCTGAATGTAGAAAATTTGCAGTAGAAATAGAGATAAAAATCCCAGTACAGAAGAAAAACATGCATGGGACTTGTGCCAAATGAGAAGAAAAGTCTGATCTGATAAAGAGGGTAAACACCTAATACTGAAGATCGAATTTTGCACAAGAATTATAATCCAAAACCCACTGCAGAAGAGAAAATCAGTTGCTAAAGCAGGAAACAAATGAATTGTGAAATGGATTTATGATAGGCAGACAAATTGGTAAAGGGAATACCAAAAAATACATGTTTAAAAGAATTTGTTTAAATACATTTTGAGATTCCATTTTAAAATCAAATTATTAATTCATTATTCAGAAACAGAAATAGAATTATCAATTGGCAAATTCAATTATCTTCTTTTACTTTGAGTTTATTAATACATAATTTAAATGAAGGTTTATTTGAATCAAAATAGCTTTTTAAAACTTAGCAATTTATTAATTGATTATAATTAAACATTGTAAAGTCTATAATTATTCTGATCTCATCCATACATGAGATGAGGTAGAAATATCCCAAAAAAAGCTAGTAAGTGGATGTTGAGTTAAGATTTGTTTGGTCAAACATTAGTAAGTGATTTATGAACCATTAATAAAGCAATTTGTTGCAACTTGTAAACCATTTATAAAGGGTGCATTATAAAAAAGTGGTACTTACTTATAAGGGTGTCCTGTGAAATCAGCCTCAACAAAAGACTAAGAAAGCATATGATGAGTGAATAATTTCATAGATTTGGGTTTAAACTTTGTTCTGTTAATTTCATTGGAAAACTGAAAAAAAAATCTGTTGCAGGTCAAAAAAGAAAGAAAAAACTCAGGTCAGGTTTTTTTTCCTGCTGGTAGCTTTTAAGTTTCAGTAGCAGATAACCACCTATCATTTGCATGTTTTCTTTTGTTCCACAGACAATTAAATGACAAAATAATCTGGTGGAGCCGGGGAAACAGGAGGCTGCTGCAACTCAGGAAGAACAGGAGGCTGCTGCAGCTCAGGAGGAACAGGAGTCTGCTGCAGCTCAGGAACTTGTGACTGCTGCGGCTCAACAGGAACAGGACGTTGCTGCAGCTCAGGAAGTTCAGGAGACTGCTGCATCACAAGAACTGGACGTGGCTGCTGCGCAGGAACTGGTGGCTGCAGCAGCTCAGGGGTTGGTGATTACTGCTGCAGCTTAGCAAGAACAGGTGATTGCTGTAGCTTAGCAGGAACAGCTGACTGCTGCAGCTTAGTAGTAACAGCTGACTCCTGCAGCTCAGCAGGAACAGGAGTCTGCTGCAGCTCAACAGGAACTGGAGGTGGCTGCAGCCCAGCCGGAACTGGAGGTGGCTACGGCCCAACCGGAACTGGAGGTGGCTGCGGCCCAACCAGGACAAGACATGGCTGCAGCCCAACTGGGACAGGTGGTTGCGGCACTGGGCAGTGGTGAGGACAAAGAGACGACAACGACGTTGGAACGATGATGGAAACTCAGTCTTCACAATGAAGCATCAACAAGGTCTTAAGACTTTGCTGAACAAATTTGAGGTGGATCCTCCTCCTAGGAGGAGTTTGTATATATATATATATAGGGACTGTTACTTCATGTTGTGAGTAGGTGGCGCTTTTACTATGACTTAATATTGATTTGTAGTTGTCTTCAGGGCGGGAATCTTATCAATCACGTGACGTTTGGGACAGATTTGACCATGTACACTCATGTTACAACAACTTCCTGTGTCATGGCGAAACATCGACATTCAACGCCACACCACGGACATGCCGTTCAACGAAAACTCACAAGCTTCACAATATAGCATCATGAATGTCTTAAGTCTTTTCTGCCAAAATTTGAAGTGGATGTGGTCAACCTGCTAGGTGGAGTATGTCAAAGTATAAAACGTATCATTTCCTGTTGCCAGTAGGTGGCACTATCACTATGACTGGATATTGGCATGAAGATGTCTTCAGGCTGGGACTTTTATCAAACATGTGAAATTTGGGGCAGATTGGACAACATACACTTAAGTTACAACAACTTCCTCTTTCATGGTGAAACATCGAAATTCAACGCCACGGACACGCCCTAGACTTTGCACAACTTTTCATCTTAAATGTCTTTAGATTGCACTGCCCAAATTTGAAGTCAGCGAGCCATTTTGCCACACCCATGCACAAAAGCCATAATAGATGTAAATTTTCACCACTTCTGACAAGTGTGCAGTTGTTAGTTTTCAAGCACCATTAGCAAAAATGTGTTTAATTTCGTGAAATAAGAATAATCCAAGCAATTCCAATAGGGTCCTCGCAGCAGTTGCTGCTCGGGCCCTAATAATACGATAACAGAAACAGTGAGAGCAATATCAGTATAAAAACAACAACAAACAACTTTATTATGAAGTAGTCACAGGAAATGCAATGTTTGTTAGTGAGCTTGACACTAACCGCTATCGTTCATCAAAAATTTGTCAACAAAACAAGACAATGGTCATTTTCGACATTCTTTGACAGCAAATCTGTTTGAAATATTGCAGGGAGTAATGGAACAAAAAGGAGCAGCCACAGTAAACTGTTAGATGAAGAGCAGAAGGTGACAGGCTGCATACCTCCAACTTCTCAACGAGGTAACCAACTCCTTTCACTGTTCCCTGCTGTTCGCAGTCTCTTGCTGTGTGCAGCATAAATTTATTTCACGGTTGCTCACAGAATGATGGAAAAAGGCCAATTATTGAATTATTAAATAAGAATTATTATTAATAATTATTATTAAAATGACAATAGTGTGTTTTGCTGCGCCCAGAATTCTGTGACTTGTAGTATTACACCACATTTACTGTTACCACCAGTAACTAGGTGTTGCCAAATCAACCAGGACTGAAATCTTAAGGATTGCCACTTTAAAAACAACGCATTTGGTCTTTGCAAATGCGTTGTTGCAAACAGAAATGATGTACATGTGCATATAGAGTGGGAAAGTGAAATCTGATCACAAGTGGTCACTCGAGATGCATATGAAGACGCATTCTAATGCCAGGTGTGACTGACGTACTTGGAGCTGTCCACTTGTGATCAGATCACCCAAGACGCATGTATAAACAGGGTCTATGTCTGACGTCACCTTTGAATGTATTCCTCACCATTGTTTCTCTCCTTACCTCCAACCTTTTGCTTGTCCTTTTTCCCCCTCTGTCCCCCACAAACTGTTTCCGCCTTTTGAAAGCTTGAGGTTCCCCTGCTAGCATCTGGATATTAACATAAAGTGGTCAATTGTAATTGGTTGGATTCTACTGGGACTGATTGGCAGGCAACACACACACACACACATGCACACATACTGAAGGTAGGTGGGTGGCCAGTTGATGACTCACTATTTTGGGTGTCTTGAATATTTTGATTTTTTTAGTCCAGTCAGAGCTTAGCAACTTTAACCAGGCACAAGGGCTGTGTCCAAAATAACTCCCTTGTTCACTCATTATCAATCATTTTAATTTTGTGTCATCACTGACAGATGTAGTGTGCCCAACTATATAGAAAATACAATGTATTATGGGATTGTTACCAGGTAGTACTTTTTCCTTCAATTGTGGGAACTTTTGAGGGCATTATATAGAGTATACATTTACACACTCAAGTACGTGAATTCGGACACTCAAATAAAATGGTTGACAGTAGATATAGTGCACTATATAGTAAATGAGTCATTTTGAAAACAGCCTAAGTTTTTTTTTTGCCTTCCTTAAACCAAAAACACAAGAGCAAAGGTGTAAGGGATGGATTGAACAGTGTATCGTAAGCTGCAAACGTTAGCATGTCTGGCATACAGTAAAAACCTAACATTAGTTCCAAGACTTAGCCAAACTCATTACACAAAACAGCATTACGTTTTCAAAACACATTGGTTACATTGGTCCTCATCCTCATAGCCCTTTCTCTCATAAAAGTGAAACATACTGTTTTAAGATATAAACAAGAAAGTGTAAACGTAACCTTTGTGTTGCTTGTTGTTTTTCTAAAAATAGCTTCCAAACAGGATGCTTACTTTTTGTCTAGGACATGTAGCTTTACCCTGTATGTTTAGCATATTATGTATGTAGCCATGAAATGTATATTAAAGACCCTTTAGCAGGCTTCTCATTTTAAAACTAGTCAGCTGAGAGAGTGTTATCAACCAATTCACTGAGCTACTGAGCCTGAAATCAAGGAGCGATTGTTTAAAATATCACAAGATTTTCCAGTGGTAAATTTGCCACAGTGATCACTGTAAACTGCATATGTGCTGTGACAGAATGGAAGGTGTAACAACAATAACTTAGCCAAGGGCCAGTTCAGTGCCACATGATGGTTTATGCACTTTTGGAGGCTTTCCCAAACATAACAAAGTAGTTCAGTGTACACAGTCATGTAAATATATTCATATAATGCATTCTGAGACCCTGAGGCCAATCTATACCACAAACCACAGCTCAAGTCTCCCCTCCCCAGGTTATGCAAAACATCCCCACGGAGTCATAACCATAGGCCTGCAGCTGCTCAGGGAGATCTGCTGACTTAATAGACAGCTGTGGGGGGGGGGGCTGTTTAATTGATTACCCACTTTGAAGTGTGGAGGAGGGGATGGATGAAGCCACACACACAATTCTCTCCTCAAACCATCTGCCTGGGGGTCAACATCCCATCACCATCCCAAAAGACCAGGAAAACACAAGCCTCCCCACCCCCTCAGCCTCACACACAGCTCTATCCATCTTTTCCAGCTCTCACCCTCTTTCCCTCTACCTAATCTAGGCCCAGAGAGGAGTATGGAGTAGATGAACAAATGTTCCCACAGCTGTGATTGTAAATGATGAACCACAGAACTCACAGCATGGCATCATTCTTCTGGTCATTTTTCCATCTCTTTGCTGTCAGCCCAACAGAAATTCAAAACCTTGGATCTGCTGAGATGGTTTGTTCTCTGCTGTTGAGGTGGATGAATGAAGGGACTGTCACTGTATTATTTCATGTCTTATATTGCCATCTAGTGGCCAAAATTAAGAACAGTCTCCAGTCACTCCTTAGTCTGACAGGTAGTGTCAGATTGGAGCCATTTTACTATTCAACAGGGACACTCTTATGCAGTTTTGGCACCAAGTAAAAAACACATAATAAACTGTTGCACTGATAATAAGGTAAATGGATAGCCAACAGAGGTTGATTATGCTGGATAGGTTGACATTTCTGGTACAAGTGTGTCTGAAAATAATGGTCAGGTGCCTATTTTACCATAAAAAATGGGTTTTGCTTTCCGTAATCATTCCTTCTGTTCACACTGGCCAATAAGAGAGTCCTTGCTAATGCACTTCCAACATAAATGATGGGGGGACAAAATCCACAGTCCTTGTTGTATGTAAAAATGTATCCAAAAGTGTATCTTAAGGTAATATGAGGCTTCAGTAGTCTGAGTTAGACAAATATAGTGTATCTTCCAAAGTTACATTTTTATTAGTACAAAATTCTCGCAGCACAGCAAGAAACCACTGTCTCCAAACACAGAGGGAATTTCATACTAAAAAGTCTGTAACTTTTGAAGATACCCACTTGATGTAGTGCAATGAGATAACTTCTGTTATGAATTGGCGCTATATAAATAAAATTGAATGTAGCTAACTCAGACTGCTGATGCCTCAAATTAGCTTTAGATAAACTTTGTTATACATTTTCAGGGCTGTGGATTTTGTCCCCCATGACTTACATTGGAAGCATGTTAGGAAGGGATCTCTTAATGCTCAGTACAGACAGGAAGAATAATTAAAGCAAGCATAAACTCAATGTACAATGTTTCAATGTTCATATGGGCATGTGAGTATTGCATTGAAGGGCCACAGAACTGTAATTTTAATTGTGTTGCAGTTCCTCACTGTGACCATTGGAGGGCAGTAAAATGCCATGATTCTAAATACACGTCTACTGTCAAGACAGACACCCTACAACAGTAAGACTTCCAGTGAAAACTTTCATTGTAAAATGATGAAAACAGACAGCAGTTTTTATATATCCCTTTACAACAAAGTGTATATCATTAATAGAGATACTATTGACATTAGCAGCAATTTGATTATGAAGTGTTGTATGCTGTCTTGTTTGTCTTGATGGGCACTTCTAGCAGGTTACACTGGTCTCCACATCAGAAACCATCATTAAAACCAGTCATTAAAATGCAATTATGATCAATACTGATTTTGCAGTTGTTATTTGTGTTCACCACACAAAGAATGAATTGTATATATTGATATTAATAATAAGTATACTGATATTATCACTGTGTGCTACCCAAGAATTTAATAGCGTTGCAGTTCCACACTGTGACCACTGGATGGTCATATTTACAAACTCATGATTCTAAAATACACACAACTGTTGACTCCACTTAACATCGTTCTGTTCACCGCTAAGTATTTAAATGAAGGTGGACAAAACATTCACAGAGGTATTTATTACAGGGCTATTTGCTGGAATGCATTAAATGGTGTAGGGGTTCACACTTTGAGTGTTTACTGATATAATTGTGATAATCCCACTAAAAATGAGTTGAAATATTGATATTATTAGCAATTAACCAGATATTAGCACACAAACTTAATTGTATTGCAGTTCCTTACTGTGACCAATGGAAAGCAATGCAATACGACTTAAAGACAAAGATAGGACTAATTGGAGGGCTGCTATTGGAATGTACATACAGTGTAGGGGTTCAGAACAAAGTGAATATTATGAACAGATGCTTATATCTATGCTTACTTACTTAATCCTCTTCGTCCTGGGTGGGACATAAGGCCGCAACAATCTTCTTCGCTTATACCTATGCATATACCTAAAAAAGAAACAGGGGTATAGGTATAAGCTTATACCTATATACCCCTGTTTCTTTTTGTCTGTTTTATTGTTTTATCCTCTATGTTTTTCGTGATTTTAAATTATTTAAATAAAGTTTTTTTTGTAAAAAGGTATTCAACAGAAGAAACAGGGACAAGGGCAGAAGTTGGAAGTAACAAACTTTGAACAAACTTTTTGTTTTTCGATATTACAATGTGACATTCTGGAAACTGCGGTTGCCACAAACTGGTTTGTAACTAGTTCAGATGACAGGGAGTGGATGAGGATGATGATATGGATTTTGAAGACTGGACCTCGATCTCTAAATTAAGGAGTCACAGTAAGTGCCAGGTAATTTGCTGAGGAATTTGTCAACATGTGAAACAAATTTAATCTCGGTTCCATTGCTTCCCTCTATGGACTTGAGCAAACCAACCAAGGACTGGACTAACAAGGAGAACTCAAAGGCATCAACATCTCCACTCTTCACAGCTGGGACGATAGAGACCAATTTCACTGTGAATAAGATGACGTGGTTGACGATATCTAGAGTCTAAGGCTACATCCACACTACTACGTTCGTTTTAAAACGCATAACTTTTGCTACGTTTACACCTAGCGTCCACACTATTCCGGCATTTTCAAGCCCCTAAAACGGATAGATTTGGAAACACTGCTGACCCCATTTTTGTTTGAGAACTCTGGGATTGCGTTTTAGTCTGAACAGGCAAAAATGGAGGCTTTTGGAAATGATGACGCAGACACCTGTGTTCGCTTCCTGATTGGGTAATCAATAGATAAATCAATAAAGTAATGATGTGTCCTTCCCTGATTTGTCATGCCCCTATCCGGAAGGAAAAGCTGTTGTGCAGTTAAATTCAGCATTTTATAATGCTACTACTGCCCACATGTGCAGGAGGCAAGCTTCGTTATTCAAGCGATTTGTGACAATTCCCAAGTTCTGCGACGTTATCAGCCCTACATGGAGCGCCGGTTTTGGGTGAAGAGCCTGGTGGGATAATTTTATTAATGAAGTTGTGGTTCCTGGGGAATGGTGAACTTCTAGCAAACACATGTTAAAGTTATGCCAGAATGCTAATCCAAAGACTACATCAACAGAAATGGGAAACATTCCTTGAATGTACAAGGTTGTGACTACAAGTACTGTTTAATGGACGTTGTTGTCTATAATGGATTCGTTTTGATACATCATTAAACGTTTGCTAGTAGCTTAGCTTAGCCTGCTGTTAGTGTGTTCAGCCATTTTGCAAATGTTATTTAGCATCAGCCTTCTGCTGTAAAGCAAATACAATTCAAATGCAGTTTGAAGGATAGCCCACCTAAAAGAGTACATGTGTAACGTTATGTAGGCTATAAGCATCATTGGCCAATGTGAAAAAAAAATTGAATCTCTGCAAACGTTATTTTGAGTTGAGTTTTCCTTCTTCATGACTGCAGCACTCTTTTCATAGTGTTTCTCCAACACATTTTCACTTTCAAATTTGTCACTGTTCTCCCAGTATATTAGTTTATATATAAAAACAAACAAAAACAACAACTTTGTCCTTCACCCTCCGCGGGTGGTCTCATCCTTTGAGCTCGGGTCCTCTACCAGAGGCCTGGGAGCTTGAGGGTTCTGCGCAGTATCTTTGCTGTTCCTAGTACTGCGCTCTTCTGGACCGAGATGTCTGGTGTTCTTCCAGGGATCTGCTGTAACCACTCCTCCAGTTTGGGGGTCACTGCCCCGAGTGCTCCGATGACCACGGGCACCACTGTCGCCTTCACCTTCCAGGCCTTCTCCAGCTCTTCTCTGAGCCCTTGGTACTTCTCTAGTAGACGGAGATGGGCGAGATGCGAGATTATAGATATATATATATATATATATATATATAATTTCTCCTTACAGCTGAAGGATTATAGTATATAAAAGGTTTAAACAAAATAATACATAACATACAAAATAATTTGTATGTTATGTATTTTTTTCAGTCTTTGTAATGAACGTTTTTCAATTTTATGTTCAAACCAATTTTGTGGAAAATATTTCCAAACAGTATATTTCAAACGCTTTGTCCAATTTGTAAAAAACAGTTATATTATTCTAAAAATGTATTCATTGCAAATTGAAGCTCTAAAGCTCTGTGAGACAGAGGAGAGGTAGAGCTTGAGAGCATGAGTTGAGAGTGATGCTCAAACAGACCTTAGGGACCCAAAGCAAGTCAGGTTCAGAAGTCAGGTTTTCAGAACTCCTGTACTCAGGAACATAGGGAATAGGACTCAAGTGCAGACACCAGGAGCAGAGCTGTGCAGTGCAGTGGTATTTATTAAACAAACAAAAGGTACAAAGCTTACGGGATGATGAGGCAGGCAAAAAGTCAAATCCCAAGAAGCAGTCCAAACATGTAAACAAATCCAAGGGCAGGCAGAAAAATCCAAACGTCCAAATCAGCGGGCAAGGTCCAGGAAACACAAAGGAAAGATCAAAAAGCATCAGGAGAACTAAACACCAGAACAAGGCTGGGATGCTTGACACGAGGAACAAAGGACGAACTGACACTGAGGGAGTGAAGACACACAGACTAATGCTGGAGGTCGAAATTGCCCACTTGAAATTTCCAACCTCGAAGTGTTTCAGGTGCACGATGTCAAATGTAAACAAAAAACATGGCTGCCCGTGACAAACTGATGTTTTTTTGGCAAGTGTACACACAATTGAACTCTCAGCAGTGCAGCCTCCTTGTATATATAAACCAAACAGAGGAGGAAACAACAACGGATGAACAGACGCCATTAAAGTCAGAGAGTCACTGGAGGCCGGAGGCGGAACCCCTCTGGAGGTCGGCAGCAAAGCGGGACCCCTCTGGAGGCCGGCGAACCAGATCAGGAACCAGCAACAGGACAGCTGGACAGGGAGCCAGCGACAGGACAGCAGGACAGGAAGGAGATGGCGATGGAGCGACTGGTAGAAGAGCTAGCAGAACCAGTGATGTCTGGGAACCCGGAGCCTGCCACTCCGGCAGAGAAGGAGGGTACTGCTGTGACCCAGCAGAGAGTTCAGCGGCATGCTGCGACCCAGCAGACGGTCCAGCGGCGTGCTGTGGTCCAACCGGGGCAGGAGGCGGCTGCGATCCAGCGGTGATGAGGGATTGGTGCTGCTGCGATCCAGCGGCGACGAGGGATTGGTGCTGCTGCGATCCAACCGAGAAAGGAGGCGGTTGCGATCCAGCGGAGAATCCTGGGACAGGGGGCTGCTGCGATCCAGTGGGGAAAGGAGGCGACTGCGATCCAGACGGGAAAGGAGGTGACTGCAATCCAGCGGCGACGAGGGGTTGGTGCTGCTGCGATCCAGCGGCAACGAGGGATTGGTGCTGCTACGATCCAGCTGGGAAGAGAGGCGACTGCGATCCAGCGGAGAATCCTGGGACAGGGGGCTGCTGCGATCCAGCGGGGAAAGGAGGCGACTGCGATCCAGCAGGGTACCCAGCAGGAACTGGGGGCAGCTGCGATCCAGCAGGGAGTCCTGGGACAGGGAGCTGCTGCAATCCAGCAGGGAGTGATGGCTGTTGCGATCCAGCGGGGGACTGTAGGCTGCCACGGTGCAGAGACTGGAGGCGGCAGCAGAGCAGGTGAGCAGCTGGGCATGCGAGCAGCGGTGCAGGCGAGCAGCTGGGCACCCTTCCTCCTGGAGGGTTTCCCAGAAGGAAACCGGGCCGGGCTGCAAATCTTGCCTCATGCTGGAGATTGCCGCAAGGTTCTCTATCATAATGGGAAGAGTCGCAAGCCTGGGTCTGGATAGGACTGTCGTCTCCATTAAGGAGTATACAAAATGCCTGCATTTGATATCCACTGAGTGACAAACGGTGACACACACAAGACAGGAACAACACTCCAGACTGGAATCACAATGATCCGACACTGAACAAAGGAAAAGACCTGGACTAAGAGAGGTGAGACAACAAGACACAGGTGCACACAATCAAGGAAGAGCCAACAATCAAAACTGGAGGGAAAGAAAACAAAGACAGGAAGTAAAACCACAAGACATACAAGGGAAGGAGAATACTACAAAATAAAATGGAAGGAAAAAGGAAATGAAAAACCCTCAAACTATAACAATTTTAGAAGTCTCAGTGTTTCACTACCACGTTATTAACTGTGTATAGGAAATCTTCAGGGCACACTGTGTTAATTCAGCCTAACATTTCATTCATGATGTGTGTGAACCTACTGCTGAGTCGCCACAGAGTCACCAACAGTGATGGTCTGCAGTTAGAGACAGGAAGGAGGAAGGAGTAGAGAGACAAAGAGAGACAGAGAGGGAGAGAGAGAGAGACAGAAGAAAACGTTCAATTTCATTGCAGAAAACCAGCACCTCACAGCTCATTTCAATCCTGTTTTCAGGGTGGATCATTTATTTCTTCATTTCTTATCAACGTCTTAGATGTGTGTCACCTGAATACTAAAAATTAACTGTAATGCCTGTTACTGCAGCTACTTGTGGTTATACCCAGTAGGCTATTTGAGGGAGAATGCCAACCCCCTTGTTAGCAAAATGACCAAAATCCATCCCTCTTTAATAATTCTCAATAATTTATTGATTGATTGAGAGAAAGTGCGGCAGCAGCATGACAGAGGCCAGGTCAGAAATGAACAGAGCTTGGAGCAAAAGTGCCTCTTGAATGGTCTTTTTTTTTTTTGCTGTTCTCAATTGTTATTTTTCAAATAAAACAAATCTTTGTGCCACAAATTGAGTGTTTATTTGACAATATAATGTAATAAGTATACATTATTTCAGAGTTTAAAAATCAGTTCAAGGGGCAAAAAATAGGTTACCTTCTGAAAAAAAGGCACAAGGAAGTCCTCCTCCCCATTGGGCCACCCCCCCTGTAAAAAATTAACAAATTGCCTACTGGTTATACCTCTGGAAACACCCAGTAAGTGATGACAGAACATACGTTTTGTAAAAGACAATAATACAAGACATAACAATATTTTAAAGACACAATGAAACTGCCTCTTCCTTAATATTATGCAATTCCTGTTAATGGGGTGAGCCATGAAGCAGTAAGAGGTCATTCTAAAGTGTAAACCAATGAAATATCAGTTTAGTGATATTAAAATCATAATTCAGGTGTGTGAACCTGACCAGTGATGACATGTTTAGCCGCATGTCTTCATTCCACCGCTGGCTGTCGAGGTGGTGTCAAGCAAACAATGAGGGCTTTGTAGATAATTGGCGGACTTTCTGGGGAAGACCTGGTCTTATTAGGAGAGATGGCATTCATCCTACTTTGGATGGAGCTGCTCTCATATCCAGAAATCTGATTGAGTTTATTAGTGGACCTAAACCATGACAACCTAGAGTTGAGACCAGGAGGCAGAGTTGCAGTCCTAGACGCTTCTCTGCACTTCCAGAGCAGTTACCCACCCAAAACTCCTTAGTGACGGTGTCTGCCCCCTGACCACTTAAATTAATAAAATCAAAAGTTAACAGAGGAGGAGTTATTCATAAAAACCTAAACAAAAATGCTGAAATAGTACAACAAAATAGGATAATTTAATGTGGACTCTTAAACATCAGATCTCTGTCATCTAAAGCTGTACTAGTGAACGATTTAATATCAGAGTATCATATTGACTTATTCTGTCTTACTGAAACCTGGCTGGGTCATGAAAAATATGCTAGCCTAAATGAATCCACTCTGCCCAGTCATTATAATACTCACCTCTGGTGCCAAGGAGGTGGAGTTGCGGCCATCTTCGACTCAAGGCTATTAATCAACCCTAAACCTAAATTATAACTAATTCGACAGCCTTGTTCTTAGTCTTTCACACCCAAACTGGAAAAAATGACAGCCAATTCTATTTGTTATAGTGTTGTTACGGAACAGACCAACCCGGAGACACAGGTAAGGTGACTTCGAAGGATTATTTATTACAGGGATAATACGAGAACTGATGAGAGCAAAGAAGATACCGTCCCTTGGATCACTGGTAGGAGTGAAGTGCAGGTGCTGGATAGCTGCCCACGAGGCGACGGGAACTGGATTCACCACACTGGTGACGGGAGACACTCCGGAGCCGGGTAAACACTGTTGTCCACAGGAGCCTGGAGTCGAGTGAAGGTTTTGCGAATCTTGGGAGACTGGAAACGTTGACTAGCGTCGTAGTAGAGTCCGTGGTACACTGAAGGTAGCAGGCGTAGTTCTGTTCTTCTGGCGAACGAGACCGGACACTGACTGAGGTGAGGAGCTGGGTTATGTAGGGAGTAGAGTGGTTGATTATGTGCAGGTGTGTGATGGATGACAGGTGCTGGTGATTAGTATTCTGGTGAGGAGGAACGGTGTGGCTGAGATGAGGTGGAGCCTGGCGTGTCTGTGACAGTACCCCCCCCTTCACGGTCCGCTCCTGAGGACCGAGGACCCCGACGTCGCGCTGGTCTTCCCCTTCCTCGGGAAGCTGGTCGGTCTGGATGGTCAGCGTGGAATTCAGTCAACAAGGAGGGATCGAGGATGTCATGTCGGGGAATCCATGATCTTTCCTCCGGACCGTAACCTTCCCAGTCCACCAGATATTCTAGAAGACCACCATGGCGTCGGGAGTCCAAGATCTCCCTGACCCAGTAATCGGCTCCATCCTCTACGATTAGCGGTAAGGGGGGATCTGCCGAATCGCCAGGCTCTGTAGAGACGGAGACAGAGGGATAGAAAGGTTTAAGCAGAGATACATGGAAGGCTGGGTGAATCTTGTATTGTGGTGGTAACTGAAGTTTAAATGTCACCGGATTGATTTGTTCTGTTATAGTAAAGGGACCAATGAATCTGGGACTGAGCTTCTTGCAGGGCAGACGCATCCTGATATCGCGGGTGGATAGCCAGACCTTCTGGCCAGGTTGGTAAGTTGGAGCGGTGGACCTCCTACGGTCGGCCGTCAGCCTGCGCCTGCAGAGTGCTCTTCTGAGTTGCCGATGAGCTGCGTCCCAGACCCTCTCGCTCTCTCGGAACCAGTAGTCCACGGAAGGAACCTCCGACGGCTCCCCAGACCATGGGAAGAGAGGAGGCTGGTAACCGAGCATGCACTGGAAGGGAGTGAGTCCAGTGGAAGGTTGACGTAGCGAGTTTTGTGCGTACTCGGCCCAGCCCAGGAACTGGTTCCAAGAGTTCTGATGGCCATGGCAGAAGGTGCGTGAAAACGCCCAATATCCTGAATCTTCCTCTCCGTCTGGCCATTGCTTTGGGGATGATAACCAGAGGAGAGGCTGATGGTCACACCCAGGAGCGAGAAGAAGGCCTTCCAAATCCGGGAGATGAATTGTGGACCTCTATCTGAAACGATGTCTTCCGGTATCCCAAAGTATCTGAAGACCTGGTTGAAGAGACATTCTGCCGTCTCCATGGCCGTAGGTAGACCTCGAAGAGGGATGAGGCGGCAAGACTTTGAGAACCGGTCCACGATTACCAGGACACAGGTATTGTTGTTTGATGGAGGGAGGTCGGTGATGAAGTCTACTCCCAGGTGTGACCAGGGTC
The DNA here is from genome assembly GCA_027580175.1 of Siniperca scherzeri. Taxonomy (NCBI): domain Eukaryota; kingdom Metazoa; phylum Chordata; class Actinopteri; order Centrarchiformes; family Sinipercidae; genus Siniperca; species Siniperca scherzeri. The sequence continues at coordinate 30,626,430 of CM050846.1, forward strand.
TATTGGGCGTCGGTAGAGGGCATAGTTTTCCTGCAGGAAGATGACGCGGAGATTTAGCCATAGCACAGTCAGTACACCCCTGCACGTACCTTCTCACGTCCCTTGCCATGTTTGGCCACCAGAAGCGTTCTCGTAGCAGCGAGAGGGTTTCATTGGCCCCTGGGTGGCCAGTGCCAAGTGAGGTGTGAGAAGTATGAATGAGTCGAGTTCTCTGGGTTCTCGGAACATACTGAAGATTGGGAGGACAACCCGGCGGAGTGTTAGTGGAGACATTGGTTGAGGGAACAGAATCTTCTGACCATTGTATGGGATTAAGGAATACTTGCTGGGGTATGATGGGTACTGGATCTTCCGTGTTGTTTTCTGGAGCGTGTAGGCGGGAAAGTGCATCCGCTCGCAGGTTCTTGGATCCAGGGCGATATGTGATGTTGAAATGGAATCTAGTAAAGAACAAGGCCCAGCGTGCCTGGCGCGGGTTGAGACGTTTGGCTCTCTTGAGATACTCTAGGTTCTTGTGATCTGTTAACACGGTGAATGGATGTTGAGCACCCTCCAACCAATGTCTCCACTCTTCTAGTGCCAACTTCACGGCTAGTAGTTCACGGTCACCGATGTCGTAGTTTCTTTCTGCCGGGTTGAGTTTCCGAGAGAAGAATGCACATGGGTGGAGTTTGGCTGGATTTCCTGTAGTTGCGAGAGTACCGCTCCTACCCCTGTAGTCGGCGTCCACCTCGACTGTGAAGGGCTTCTCTGGGTCTGGATGGGTGAGGAGCGGTGCACAGGTGAATGCTCTCTTGAGGAGGTCGAAAGCTTCTTGTGCTGCTTGTGGCCAGGACAGAGACTTGGGCTTGTTGTGAAGGAGACTGGTCAAAGGGTGGACTATCTTGCTGTAGTCCAAAATGAAACGGCGGTAGAAGTTAGCGAACCCCAGGAATCGTTGTAGTTCCTTTATAGTTGTTGGAGTGGGCCAATTCCTGATGGCCTCCACTTTCCCTTCGTCCATCTGGATGCCTTTGCTCCGGATGACGTAACCAAGGAACTGTACGGAGGATCGATGGAACTCGCACTTCTCAGCTTTAAGGAAGAGATGATGGCTTCGTAGGCGCTCGAGGACCTCCGCAACGTGATGGCGATGGTCCTCCTCGTCACGGGAGTAGATCAGGATGTCGTCGATGTATACGATGACAAATTTGTGAAGGAAATCCTGGAGCACCTCATGGATGAAGTCCTGGAAGACGGAAGGGGCGTTAGCCAGACCGTAGGGCATGACGAGATACTCATAATGGCCAGTGGGTGTTACGAAGGCTGTCTTCCATTCGTCTCCCTCCCGTATCCGTATCAGGTTATAGGCGCTGCGGAGGTCTAACTTGGTGTAGATGGTAGCTCCACGAAGTTGTTCCAGTGCTGCAGGGACGAGCGGAAGTGGGTAACGGAACTTGACTGTAATCCGATTGAGGGTTCTGTAATCTATGCAGGGCCGCAAGCCTCCGTCCTTCTTGGCCACAAAGAAGAAACTTGAGGCTGCTGGAGAAGTGGATGGTCTGATATACCCCTGGGCTAGAGCCTCCTCAATATACTCACCCATGGCTTGTTGTTCAGGTATGGACAATGGATAGATTCTACCCTTGGGCACTGGTTCACCGGTAGGAGATCAATTGCACAGTCCCATGGCCGATGCGGGGTAACTGGGAGGCTCTCTTTGGACAAAAACATCTTGATATGCGCCATAGCAGGCTGGAATGTCCACTGACTGTTTCTCCTTAGGACTTTCGATGGATGTAGCACACATGGGAAGACTCTGGGAGCGATACGAGGATGGTCGTGGTAGCCGCGGAAAACAGCCAGGATAACAGGACTTGCCCCATTTCAGCACTTCTCCTGTAGTCCAGGAAATGATGGGGTCATGTTGCTCCAACCAGGGCCGCCCCAAGATAACCTCAGCAGTCGATCCCTCCAGAACCATTAAATGCAGTTGTTCTTCATGTAGTAACCCTACCTGAAGGGTGATTGGAACCGTGGCCTTCTGAACCCCACGACGGCTGATTGATTTCCCTGTTATGGCAGTGATTCTGTAACTGGTAGATGTGAAGGAGGTTTTGATCCTTAGTTGCCGGCAGAGGGCGCCAGAGATGAAATTGCCGGCTGACCCGGAGTCGATGAGGGCTTGTACTGGAAGGGATAGAGTAGGTGTAACCAGGGTGATTCTAGTAGACAAGGGTTTACTACATGGGAGACTCTGAATAATGGCACTCACCATAGGTTTCGGTGGTCTCACGGGACAGTTGACCCTGTTATGTCCCGAGGCTCCACAGTACAGACACAGCCTGTGGGTCAGCCTTCTCTGCCGCTCCGCCTGGGTTAAATGGTTGGAGTCTAACTGCATGGGTTCAGGTTCAGGTTCGGAGCGCGATGTTTCTCTAGCTGACGGGATGGTGAATGTGTGGTGGATGATCCTGGTGTTCCACCAAACATGTCCGCATACGAGTAGCCATCCTAATGGCTAACTGGATAAATCTTTCGAGGCCGATGGTGTCTTCGTATGCTACCAGATGCAATCGTACGCGAGGCTCCAGTCCCTGACGGAAGGTTGTGATGAGGGATTGCTCGTTCCAACCGCTGGCTGCCGCGAGGGTTCGGAATTCCAGGGCGTAGTCCTGGATAGACCGCTGACCTTGCTTCAGCTAATATAACTTCTCACCAGCAGAGGAGTCACCAGCGGGTCGACCGAATACCTCGCGGAAGTGATCAAGAAAGCTCGTCAGTGACTGGGTGACGGGTCCATCTTGTGACCAGATGGATTCTGCCCACTGCAACGCTCTCCCTTGCAGCTGAGATATAACGAAGGCAATCTTGGGCGTTCAGTGGGATATAAAGCGATTGCATTTCTAGGACCAGGGTACACTGCAAAATGAATCCATTGCAGTCCTCCGCCACGCCAGAGAAGGGCGCTGGTTTAGCCATGGGGCTGGAACAATGCGGAACTGCTGGAGTGACGGGAGTGGAAGCGGAAGCACCGGAGGAGGACGTGGAAGATGGTGGAGCGCTGAGGCCACGGCGTAGGATCTCCACCAGCTCCTGGAAGGGGTCCGTGGCACTCATGTTGCAATCCTGTTTCTTTAAAGGTCCGGTCTTCTGTTACGGAACAGACCAACCCGGAGACACAGGTGACTTCGAAGGATTATTTATTACAGGGATAATACGAGAACTGATGAGAGCAAAGAAGATACCGTCCCTTGGATCACTGGTAGGAGTGAAGTGCAGGTGCTGGATAGCTGCCCACGAGGCGACGGGAACTGGATTCACCACACTGGTGACGGGAGACACTCCGGAGCCGGGTAAACACTGCTGTCCACAGGAGCCTGGAGTCGAGTGAAGGTTTTGCGAATCTTGGGAGACTGGAAACGTTGACTAGCGTCGTAGTAGAGTCCGTGGTACACTGAAGGTAGCAGGCGTAGTTCTGTTCTTCTGGCGAACGAGACCGGACACTGACTGAGGTGAGGAGCTGGGTTAGGTAGGGAGTAGAGTGGTTGATTATGTGCAGGTGTGTGATGGATGACAGGTGCTGGTGATTAGTATTCTGGTGAGGAGGAACGGTGTGGCTGAGATGAGGTGGAGCCTGGCGTGTCTGTGACAAGTGTACTGCGCTCCTGGTCCTTATTCTAAATTTTTATCTGAATTCTCAGATAAAAATATCAAGTTTAGTCCTTAAAACAGATCATGTAGTTATTGTAGGTGATTTCAATATTTATGTGGACGTTGAAAATGATTAGTTTTTAGTACTGCGTTTATCTCATTATTAGATTCGATTGGCTTTTGTCAGAGTATACATAAACCCACTCACTGTTTTACCACACCCTAAACCTTGTTCTGGTATATAGCATTGAAATTGAACATTTAATAGTCTTTCTACAGAATCCTTCATTATCAGACCATTATTTAATAACTTTTAAGCTCCTATTACTGGACTAGGTAAATTAGGTAAAAACTATTACTCTAGATGTCTATCTGATAGCTAAATTTAAGGAAGCGATCCAATCTGCATTAGGTTCTGTGCTATGTCTCAATATAACAGAGGACTCCTTGTCATAGTTAGCCACTATGCCCCCTGATCCTTTTGTACTCTTTTGTATCTGCCCTCCCTTGTGTTTCTTGGCTGTCCCCTGTCTGTTGTTGTCTATGTAAGTGTGTGTCTGTGTTCAGGCTGGCTCCCCGATCTCCCGGCTGCGGTTGATTACCGGCACACCTGTTCTCCATCATCATCCATTACAACAGTTTATCTACTGGGCTCATCCACACTTCCAGCGCCAGATCGTCTTCATACTCATGTATGCACTACGCGAAACGGCCTCCGCAAGTAAGGAACTGTTTATGTGCTTAATACTTACCTTGATGGTAACTTTATCAGTCTCTGTCATAATTCTTCGCCTCGACGGTAATCTCCGCTCCAGTCTGTCCCCGGATCCCCGCAACTTCTACTCCACGCCAGCGGTCACGCTGCTCCTGTTCTCCGACTCCCGGACCCATCGCCAGCTCAGCCCAACCTGCCGCCTCACCAGCCAGCCCAGAACCAGTCCCGTCGCCTCCGCTCAAAGAGCCGCCACTCGGTCTCCATCCCAGTCCCGCCAAGTCCACGGAACCAGCACGAACAACGCCAATCTCCTTGACTAAACAACAATAAAACTGTTCGAGCCCTTATCTGCTCTGTCTGTGTGTTCTGCTTTTGGGTCCCCAGTTCGGCCTCCCGACACTCCTCTGCTAATTTCAGCCCCTACCAAATTGATCATCTTGTTGATAGTGCTGCAGGCTCACTGCAAACGACACTCGATTATATTGCCCCTCTAAAAAAGAAGATAGTAAAACAAAGAAGATTAGCTCCTAGGTATAACCCCCAAACCTGCAAATTAAAGCAAACATCGTGAAAACTTGAAAGGAAATGGCATTCCAACAACCTGGAAGAATCTCATTTAGTCTGACAAGATAGTCATACAGAAAAGCCATCTGTAATGCCAAAGCAGCTTACTACTTGTCATTAATAGAGGAAAATAAAAACAACACCAGGTTTCTTTTCAGCACTGTAGCCAGGCTGACAGAGAATCATAGCTCTATAGAGCCATGTATTCCTATAGCCCTTAGTAGTAACGACTACATGAGCTTCTTTAATAAAACACTTTAAACAGTTTTAACCATTCATCATGTCCTGCCCTCACCGATTTATTTTCAAACACAGGAACCTTAGAAACAACTGTAAAACCTGATATATACTTTGACTGCTTTGCTCCTATCGACCTTCTTCAACTAACTTCACTAACTAACTTCATTCATCTAAGCCATCAACCTGTCTCTTAGACCCCATTCCAACTAGGCTGCTTCAAGACGTTTTACCCTTAGTTAGCACTTCTTTACTGAATATGATCAATCTGTCTTTATTAACAGGTTATGTACCACATTCCTTTAAAGTAGCTGTAATTAAACCTTTTCTTAAAAAGCCCACTTTTGATCCACGGGTTTTAGCCAACCATAGACCTATATCTAACCTTCCCTTTCTCTCTCCTTGAGATCCTTGAGAAAGCAGTCGCCAATCAGTTGTGTGACTTTGAAAATTCTCAAATAAACTATTGTTATTTAGAGTCAGGATTTAGAGTGCATTATAGCACAGAGACAGCACTTAAGGACATAAAAACCTGGATGACCTGCAATTTTCTGATGTTAAACGCTGACAAAACTGAAGTTATTGTATTTGGCCCCAAACACTTCCCATGATGCACCTCTTTCCTGTCTCCTCCTCTCCCTCTCCATCTGTATGCATTTTATCCCATTACTGCATGTTACTAACTCAACATCTTCTTTCTCCCGTAGTTTTGTACTTTTTCTCTCTCTCCTCATCTCTCTTTCTGTCATTCCTATTATTATTAATTGAAAAATATTAATATTACCACTACCATGGTATTTGCGTTGTGCTTCCCTCTCCCTCCCCCATTCTCTCTCTGTCTCTCTCTCTCTCTCTCTCTCTCTCTCTCTCTCTCAAAAGCTCTTTCTCTGTCTCTCTCTCTCTCTCTCTCTCTCTCTCTCTCTCTCAAAACTAACACGGCAGCAGCAGATGCCTGCCCACCATTGAGTCTCGTTCTGCTCGAGGTTTCTGCCTCTTAAAAGGACGCTTTTTCTTGCCACTGTCGCCAAATGCTTGCATGGGTGGGATTTGTTGGGTCTCTGTAAATAATATTATAAAGAGTACGGTCTAGACCTGCTCTACTTGAGGATATGCAATAGTCTTTACAGCACAGTACATAATACCATCGTCTAGTGTAAATCATGTGTGAATGGCATTTTGGCATCAACAAAATGAAAAGGTCTAAGGATACTAAACAGTTATCGGCAGTCTAGTTATGTGATTATTTGTCAATTTCAGTTACAATATTTCAGGGCTTGATGTTCTGTTTGTCTAAGAGAGGAACCAATATGTTAGTGTCGTCTGTGTCAGTATGTGTGTGTGTCTGTGTGCAAACTGACAGTTAGTGGGTTCAAACTAGCAGGCCTACAAACAAAACAAATAAATACAGTAAATGGCAAAATTCTGCCTGTAAATGGCATGTGAAATAGGCGTGACCAGCCTTTTTGCTGTATTGTCAATGCTGAAAAAGCTAAACTTATAACATGTCTTCTTTGGAATGTAGCTAAAAAACTATTTACGAAATCAAAACTATAGTGGAAATTTCTCTTCAAAACTTAATTTTTCAATATGTTGTCTGTATCTCTATCCTGTGCTGTGCTGTTGACATTTGAAATTGGCCAAAATTTCTGACAAGACTGTTTGCATGTTCAATACCAATGTTCTAAGGATAGTAAATTAGTCAATTTCAGGATTTACAATTAAACAAAATTTTTATTGATTTTCAAATGTTAATCACATTAAGGCTAGAAGTTTGAAAAAATTGTAAAAACACATTTTAAAACTATTCAGTTCATTGTAGAGTAATATTAAAACATACAGTTCATTATGAGGAGGTATCAGTCATAACATCTTGAAAGATGTCAAACAATTCTGCAATTTCTACTTTCTCCTAGGATAAACGTATGCTCTTTGAGGTGACTGTATATAATATATACAATCACGTATATAATATATGCTATTTAAATATGGGTATTAATTTTCTGAATTATGGAGCTGATTCATCAGGCAAGGTCAAAATTAGGAAGGAAAATGGTTCAAAGGTCAAAAGGGAGAAAATACCCATTGAAACACATTGTGTCAAGTGGGCTTAATGGGAGCAGGTGGGCTTATAGGGAACATCAGTGAATTTATGGTTAAAAGACAGAATATTTTATTCTACGCACATGACATTAAAAAAATAACTATATGAAATAAATATATATATGGTGCACTTAACATAACATGAAAAGTATAAATTGATCATGCAGAGAAGTAATTAGCTATACTCATTTACATCCACCCCAGACAGTGTGTCATGGTTAGCCACCCTGCCGTGTGTTCTCTGCAGTTTCCTGTGCAGCTTTCCCTCTCCTGTGTAGCTTTCCCTCTCCTGTGTGTCTTGTGTGTCCTCCGTTTGTCTGTTGTATGTGTTTGTGCTCCGGCTTCCTGGCTTCCACCTGCTGCTGATCACCGGCGCATCTGTCATCAATCCTCATCATTCTCCACTGCATAAAACCAGACTCTTCCTTATCTCCAGCGCCAGGGCTGAAGCTTGTTCTTGTGTTTGTCAGCTGAAGTGGAGGTGCGAAAGATGGCAGCAGCGTCAGCAGGACGAGATCGAAAAATAGTAGTCGGAAGTTTACGGGAAAAACAAGTCAAGGTGGAAATATCTTTTGTGAGGCGGTTGAGCACAATTGTTCTGTGAATGGATCAGAGGTAGGTAATGCTAGTTGGGCTGATATGGATTGTAATGATGAGAGGGATGAAGAGAATGAGGGGAAGTAGGAGATTGATACATATCAATCAAGATAAAGGGAGTAAAAGAGCTAGAAGTGATAATGAAGAGAAATCGGAGAATGAAGGTGACGAGATAGAGGGAAATCAAAGAGAAAGACCTGACAAGTACACAATCATAGTAAGATTTAATGAGAAATTGCAAAGTGACATGAAGAAAATCAACCCATTTACTTTGACAACAGCCCTGGCGAATAAAGTGGGAGAAAGAAAATAAGCAAAGGTGCTAAATGATGGTAATCTACTGATAAGATGTGCAAATGAAAATCAAGTTGAGAAAGCTCTTAAAATGAAAGAGATAGGGAAAATTAAGGTGGAAAGCACAGGGAAATTGGGGGGGGGGGTGATTTTGGAAGTAAAGGAGTCATCACAGGAGTGCCAATGAGTGTAGGAATGGAGGAAATCAAAAAGAATATCAAAGGGGGAAAAGTAATAAAAGCTCAAAGGCTGAAAACAACAAGAGAAGGAGTAAAAAAGGAAAGTGAAACAGTATTGATTGAATTTGAAGAAGACAATATGCCAAAGAAGGTGTTCCTGGGTTTTTTGAGTTACGCAGTGAGAGTTAGGCTAGGAACTGTAAAGAGCAGAGAAGATGTGCAAGATGCGGGGGGGATCATGAATATGGAATGTGTGGAGCAGGAGTACAGCCAAAGTGCTGTAATTGTGGTGGAGCTCATAATGTGGCCTACGGAGGTTGTGAGATTATGAAACGGGAGAATGAAATCCAGAAGACAAAAGTAGAAAGAAAGATGACCTATGCTGAAACAGCAATTATGGTAAATGGAAAGAACAAAGGTAGTAACAGTCAAGGGACAATCAGGAACCAAGAGCAGGAAAAAAGATCAAATGACAGGGTGTACGTGGATAAAAGAGACCTGGTTACATTCATTGCAGGTGTTATAAATAGTACTGCGGATGTTAAATCCAAAAATGATAAAATTCAGCTAGTAGTTAAAGCAGCAGTGAATCACCTTGGATTAATAGGACTGACGTGGGAAGAGGTGAGGGAAAACCTTGCCATTCAGTCAAGTCAGGATGTACCATGGGTTGGTTAATCTTAATTATGGTAATCTCCTACAATGGAATGCCAGGAGTTTACTGGCTAATGGTCAGGAATTCAAACACTTCATTAAAACACTGGCAGTGAAACCAGACATGATCTGTATTCAAGAAAATTGGCTGAAACCAAACCTAGATTTTATCATTTATGGATATTCAGGGATAAGGAAAGATAGAGATCTTGGAAAAGGCGGGGGTTGTGCTACATTTATCAAGCAAGGAATTCCATATAGACAACTGGGTGTGAGAGATGATCAGGAATGTGTAATGGTGGAAATATGGGATGGGGGGGGGGCATAATAAATTATTATAATCCCTGCAAAAGTTTGGATCTGCATAACTTAATAATAATACAATGTCAAGACAAAAATAAAGTGGTATGGTGCGCAGACTTTAATGCTCACAGTACAGTTTGGGGAGGCTATCATACTGACACAAATGGAAGGAGTAATTGAAGAGTTGATGGAGGATAGGAATTTAGTATGTATGAATGATGGTAGAGGTATGAGAATAAATGTAAATACGGGGAAAGAATCAGCAATAGATCTTACCTTAGTAACTAACTCGCTAGCTGGTATTAGTAACTGGGAGATTTGGACAAGTGATACAATAGGTAGTGATCATTACCCAGTTGTTTGTTCAATTGGAGAAAGAGGGAAAAAGACCAGGTGATGGAAGTCCAAAATGGATATTTGAGAAGGCGGATTGGGACAAGTTCCAGATATTGAATGAGGAGGCGATAATGAGGATGGAGGTATCTGAAGATGTCGATGAATTGAATAATCAGTTTATATCAGCAATTATAATAGCAGCAGAGAGTTCTATTCCAAAAAATAAAAATAGGAAGAAGAGAAAATTGGTACCATGGTGGACAGAGGAATGTCAGCAGGCAGTAAGGGATAGGAATAAAGCATTCAGACTAGTTAAAATAACCCATAATATGCAACATTTAATCCAGTACAAGAAGGCACAGGCTACAGTGAGAAGAACAGTACAACAGGCTAAGAGGGCTAGCTGGAGGACTTTTTGTGATGGGATAGGTAGAACAACTCCAGTGGGTGAAGTATGGGAAATGATAAAGAGGATGGGATGGGAGGAGATAGAAGGGAATGGGAATACCCGGTTATAGTAACAGAGGAAGGCTCAGCAGTGTCAAATAGGGAAAAAGCAGAGAGCATGGTCAAAGCATTTTGTAAAGATACATAGTTCAGAAAACCTATCAGACGAAGAAAGAAGAAGAGAGGGGAAAATAAGTCATTATCCAGGGATATTAGAAAGGAAGGAGGAAGTAAATTGTATAATAGATGAACCATTTACAATGGAAGAAATGAAGAGAGCAATAAAAATGTCAAGATCGTCGTCACCGGGGAAAGAAAGTATGCTATGTGATGTTAAAAAATTTAGGAGAAAGTGCGCTTTTGAAATTGTTGCATCTGTATAATAGAGTCTGGGAAGAGGGAAGATTGCCAAAAACATGGAAAGAAGCAGTTGTAATTCCAATAAGGAAACCTGGCAAGGATCTATCAAAACCTATCAGCTATAGACCAATAGCATTAACTTCTAATGTATGCAAAATAATGGAAAGAATGATAACAGAAAGGTTATCATATGAGCTTGAGAAGAAGGAAAAGATAGCAAATTATCAGAGTGGGTTTAGGAAAGGTAGTAGTACCATGGATGCAGTTGTTAGGCTAGAAAATTAAATAAGGAAAGCCCAGGAAAATAAAGAGGCAGTAATTGCAGTGTTTTTGGATATAGAAAAAGCTTACAATATGATGTGGAAGGAGGGAGTTCTAGTTAAGTTGCACAAGTTGGGAATTGGAGGGAGAGTTTTCAATTGGATAAAAGATGTTTTGTGTGAAAGGAATATCCAAGTAAGAATAGGACCAGAACTGTCAAATCAGTATACTGTAGAAAATGGTACACCTCAAGGTAGTGTAGTAAGCCCACTACTATTCATAATAATGATAAATGATATCTTTTTAAAGATTCCAGCTGATATCCCGTTTAACATATCATATTAGAAGAATAGTGGAAAAAAGTAAAAAAGTAATATCACTGCCCCCCACTCTATACCAGTCAAATGCTTGACTGGTAGAGAGTGGGGGGCAAGTTGCCAAGCACTGAAAAGAATTTATATGTCCCTGATAAGATCTACGGTGGACTATGGCAGTATAGTGTATACAACAGCAGCTAGATCCCATTTAAAACAATTTGATGTGATTCAGTCTCAAGCGTTGAGTGTGCAGTGGAGCTTTTAAGACATCGCCTGTCTCAGCTATCCAGGTAGAGGTAGAAGAGATGCCACTGGAACTAAGGAGACGGCATATAATAGCAAATTACTGGGTTAACTTGCAGGGGCATAATGACTCGCACCCCACAAAAGAAGTGCTGAAGGATTGCTGGAGGAAAGAGAGAAGTAAAAAGGACAACTTTGGTCATATAGGGAATAGCAAAAGAGCTTGGGGCAACTAATATGAAAATCAGCTCTTCAATAGTACATCCAGTCATAGCCCCAAGGAAGATGAGATGTCCGGAGTAAGATTGGTATCTATTAGAGATTAAAAGAAAGAAAGTGCTGATCTGGTTGGGGTGTTTAATGATTATATTACTGAAGTATATAAAAACTGTACTCAAATATATACAGATGGCACTAAGAACCCTGAAACAGGGGTAACAGGAATGGGAGTGGTGGTTCCAGCAAGAGGAATTGAAATCAATAGAAGAACATCTAATAATTTGTAATAAAAGTTTGTACAGTGGAGATGGTTGCAATTTTAGTTGCATTACAATGGGTGGAAGAAGCGAAAATTGACAAAATCATAATATGTACAGACTCAGCTTCAGCTCTAGTTAGTCTAATATCGTTCCATTCAAGTCGACATATACTATATGAAATTCTCTACTCAGTTACAAGAATAACACTCCAGGGAGGATTAGTTAAATTATTATGGGTTCCAGCACACATAGGAGTGAAGGGGAATGAAAAAGTGGACAAGGTCGCAAAGAAGGCATTAAAAAAGGAAAATGTAGAAATGCAAATAAGAATCAGTAAAGGTATAATCTGGGGAAAAATTAACCAAAAATGGCAAGAAATGTGGGATAGTGAGGGGAAAGGGAGACATTTATACCATATCCAAAAGAGTATTAAAGTAAATAAGGTAGGAGGGGAAAACAGAAAAGAGGAAACGGTACTAACGAGACTAAGGCTGGGACACTGTCCTCTAAATAAAACATTAAAAATGGTGGGGAAACATCAGACAGGTATGTGTGAGGAGTGTCAGGAAGAGGAATCGGTGGAACGTGTAATTCTACATTGTAGGAAATATCAGAGGGAGAGAGTGATAATGGAAAATAGACTAAAGGAACTAGGGATGCAGAAACTCACTTTAAAAACAATACTAAGTATGAATGATAGATTATTTTTTTCTCCTTCCCCCTCAATCCCTGGGAAATTGTAGATTATATTTTACTGATTGATCCACACTCCAGAACAGAAGGTGGCGGTAATGCACCATTAAACTGGATGCCAACCGCCGTTAAAAAAGAAGAGAAGAAGAAGATCTCCAGCGCCAGATGGTCTCCGTATACCATTACGAGCAAACGTAACGGCTCCTCGCGCCACACAGTTAAATACTGTAGTAGCTCTGTCTTGTAATCTCTGGTTTGCTTTTGCCGCAGATATCCCTCTCGCCGGTGATCACAGCCACGTCACCTCACAGATTTCTGCAAACCTGTTCGACCGTCTTGTTCCTACTCTGCCGGCTACCCAGCGGACTCTCTGCTCTGCCGGCTACCCAGCGGACTCCCTGTTCTGCTAGCTAACCAGCGGACTCCCTGCTCTGCCGGCTACCCAGCGGACTCCCTGCTCTACCGGCTACCCAGCGGTCTCCCTGCTAGGCTAGCTAACCAGCGGTCTCCCTGCTCGGCCAGTTTACCAGCAGTCTCCCAGCTGGCCAGCTAACCAACGGTGTCCTCGGCTCCACCTGAGAAACCTCCGGGCCCACGCTACGGATCCGTGGCCGGTCTCTCATCACCACCCACCGTCTTGGTTCGGAGCAGTCCGTCCCGGACTGGATTCACTGCTTCCTCAAGAGCTGTAGTGGACGGCTCTGTCCTCCTCTCCCTTGAGAAGAGACTATATTCTTGCACTTTACCGTTGTCTGAATAAATACTGACTTTTCTGCTCACTCCTTGTGTTCTGCATTTGTGGGTTCTGACTCGTAGGCTACATTACGACACAGTGTGTTTTTTTTAATTTTTTAATTTTTTTTGTCAGCATATCCTTTAAACCCACCAGGTAAAATTGTTAAAATAAATAGATAAACCTACTCATTGTCTATTTAACAGTATAAACTGCATACAAAAATTTTAACTATACATGCTTATGCATTATGTCATTGCAATGACCCATTCTATGTAGCTACTGTAAGATGTTGATTCAGCATGTGATTTGTTTGCTGGCATGCTAAAACTCATATTAGCAATTATATTGATTTCAAAAGAAACTTTCTAATTCAAGTAATATTCTAACATGTCTTATTCAAAACACTAATCACTTAAACTTGGATAAAAATGAGTGCTTATCAAAAACAGGAGTAGAAATATGCAAAAAATATCTTCTGAGGGTACCAAAATCACCAAGTTTTTTTTGCAACTTCTTCTGGGATCAGCAGGCACATGTTACACGTGCTATCAACAAATCTGATTGGCTTGCAATCAAAAGTGTCATGTCACAAGCAGCTTCATTGGAAGAAACTTCACACAGCAAAACATTGTGTTTTGGTTTTTTTGACTCAGAAGTTGTAAGTGGGCTTATATGGTATGTGGGCTTAATGGGATGTTTACCCTATACAGATTAAACTAGCCAAAGATTGAAGAGGACTGCTGACCATGTTGAACCCTTGCCTTACCTGACTGAATGCTGGCTAATAGCTAAAACTGTTGGTAAAAACTACTCCAGAGACCAGCATCAACAGTATTATAAATTAGCTTGTTCTTACTGAAGGATTAACTGGTGTCTGGCTAACTGTGTACCACAGCACACAACACCATTAAAGTTAATACGTAATTTTTTACATTTCCCAGCTTTAAGTTATATTGGCATTGGGATAGTAAGTTGAGTTAATGAAAAAAGACATGGTTTGCTGATTATTGGAAGTAAACTGTCAACTAGCTAGTGGTTCTTTTGTCAGTTAGGCAACCTATCTGGCCTCATGCTAAACGGTTAAATGATTGCAACTGGGCAGGGTATTTCCCTTTCCATGCAGGGTGCTCGGTTTCTTCTCCCTGCCTGAGATGTGATCAGGTGACCTTTTGATGCCGACTTCTGACACACAGTACATTATGGGGTGAGCTGATCGTTGGTTTTAGGAAAGAGGAGGCAAAGACACACACCCATGTCTTCATCAGTGGAGCTGAGGTGGAAAAGATGAACAGTTTTAATGTTCCTGGGAATCAGCATCACAGAGAACCTGTCATGGTCATCACACATCTCCACCCTGATGAAGAAAGCTCAGAAACGGCTGTATTTCTTAAGGAAACTTAAGAAGATAAAATTCCAGTGCCAAGTTCTTGTTAACTTTTACAGAGGAGCAATAGAAAGCCTCCTGACTGGAAACGTCACAAACTGGCATGGGATGTGCACGGCCCAGGACAGGAGGGCTCTGCAGTGGGTGATTAAAAAAAGCCCAGAACATCATTGGTACCCAATAAAAAAGCATCAGTGATATCTGAGAGGTGAGGTCCCTGCGCATAGCCCAAAGGATACTAAAAGACAATACCCACCCCAGCCACAGCCTGTTCACCCTGCTGCCGTTTGGCAAGCGATACAGATGTATCCACTGCCGTACCACCAGACTATAGAGCAGCTTCTTTCCTCAGGCTGTGACACTCCTCAACTTCACCTCATCCTCCGCACTCCACCATAAATAAATGACATCGAAGTTATGCCAGTTTTGCACATTACCATACCTCTACCTTTTGCACTACCCTCATTCCCACTAAAACCAAAGTCTTTCTTTTTGCACTATAATTTAAAATACCCATATTACACTGATATTGCATGCCTTCTCTGTGTATACATGTATAGGTATAATATACAGAGGAGGAGTATTCAACACATTTTTTTCATTAAGTTTTGTCGGATCACAGTCCAGCCGAAGACTCAGTCTGGCTTCCTTTTCCAACACTTTACCAATAACTCAGATGAACAGTAACTGGAGACACTCATAATAAGTCACTGGAGAAGATCAGAGTTCAATGCAATAGAGTTTATTCTTTCACAAGAGATAAACCCGAGCTGGCATCGGTTACCGAACTGACTACACAGCTCTGTGCAGTCTTTTATAGCCCAAAAACTTCCCGCCTTCTCTGGTGGATTCTCCACCTATTTTTCTGAGAATAATCCAACTTTTCAAAGAAACAATGGTGTCATGCTTATATAACTGGGCTGTCTGGAAGGTACCAAAAACTTTCCATGATCTCATTCTAACGGAGCCAGGAAAGAACCTGATTTTTCCTGCATCAGCCGGTTCAGACCAGTTTCTGGCAACACGATCTTCAGGGTGCACTGTCTTCAAGGTGTTTAAAAACTCTTATACTTTCACACATTATAGGCTCCAATACATTTCTTCACACATTATATGCTCTAATACATTTTTTCAACTTCAGTAGTATTATACATCACAACAAAATTGGTGTTAACATGCATACTTAGTCTTTTGTGTAGATTTAATCACTATACTAAGTGCACAGGATGGTTATATGATAAACAGTATATGACATTCCCCCCTTTGGGACTCAGCAGTCCCACCTTCCATTATCCTTTTGGGTCATTGCCAAAGGACACCCCGACTCTGCCACAGGCTGTTCCATGACCACAACACCACCAGGACAATGTGCTGCATAAACAGGTTCAAACATGTGCATCTATATTCTTTTTGGCAACATTGATCCTGTATTAAAGCCATAAGCATAAAACCAAACCAAACACTTATGATAACAAGGCACACATTGTGAGTTTAATCATTAAGTATGCAGTGGGCTGTTTTTTTTTAGCTAATCTTAGTTGAGCAAGCTAGGGTATTGAACATGTCACTACGAATGGGGCTAGTCCCAAACACACAACACACCATAAATGCTTTTAAATGTATGGTAAATTCACAACAACATCCTGTGTACTCTCCAGTGTGTTTTATTGTATTGCATTTAGTGCCCAGTGTTAGTCTCAACAGTGTGTCCGTAGTGCTCTTTGGAATATGCGTACTGTCTAGTGTGCTGACGTGCTACGTGTTCTTTAGTTTTGCAGCTAGCAATGGCTTCTCTCTCTCCCTCTCCCTCTTCTGCTCTCTCTTGCTCGGTGTGTCAAATGTTTAGCTATTCCTCTGCCTCCTTTAGTGATAATGGTACATGTAATAAATGTAGCTTATTTGTACCATTGGAGGCGAGGCTTAGTGAATTGGAAATGTGGTTCCTCACCATGGGAACTTAGTCATTAGCTGTTGTAGTTAGCCAGCCCTGGGTAGCTGGTGCTGACCAACCAGAGGTAACTCCTGTTAGCTGTCCCCCGGCAGCTTCGGAGCAGAAACCAGGGAGGCTGGGTGACTGTCCAAAGGAAGCATAGCCCTAAGCAGAAGCCCACGGTTCACCACCAACCTGTTCACGTTTCTAACAAGTTCTCCTCACTCAGCAAAACACCCGCTGAGAAACCAACTCTGATTATTGGCAGCTCCATTTTGAAAAACATGAAGTTAGTGACACCAGCGACTATAGTCAAATGTATTCCTGGGGCCAGAGCAGGTGATGCTGAATCCCATTTAAAACTGCTGGCTAAGGATAAGCGTAAATGCAGTCAGATTGTTATTAACGTCTGCGGTAACGACTCCCGATTATGTCAATTGGAGGTCACTAAAGTTAATGTTGAGTCGGTGTGTACATATGCAAAGACAATGTCGGACTCCGTTGTTTTCTCTGGGCCTCTGCCAAACCTGACCAGTGATGACATGTTTAGCCGCATGTCTTCATGACAACCCAGAGTTGAGACCAGGAAGCAGAGTTGTAGTCCTACACGCTTCTCTGCGCTTCCAGAGCAGTTACCCACCCAAAATTCCTTAGTGACGGTGTTTGCCTCCCGACCACTTAAATTAATAAAACCAAAAGTTAACGTAAGAGGAGTTATACACAAAAACGCTAAAATAGCACAACAAAATAGGAGAATTAAATGTGGACTCTTAAACATCGGCTCTCTGTCATCTAAAGCTGTACTAGTGAACGATTTAATATCAGAGTATCGTATTGACTTATTTTGTCTTACTGACAAAATGACCTGGCTGGGTCATAAAGAATATGTTTATTTATATAATGATTAGATTTGTTTGGCTTTTGTCAGAGTGTACATAAACCCACTCACTGTTTTAATGATGCCCTCGACCTTGTTCTGTTATATGGCATTGAAATTGAACATTTAATAGTCTTTCCACAGAATCCTTCTTTATCTGACTATTTAATAACTTTTGAACTCCTATTACTGGACTCAACACCATTAGGCAAAAACTTCTACTCTAGATGTCTATCTGATAATGCTGTAGCTAAATTTAAGGAAGCGATCCCATCTGCATGTTACGTACAGAGAGGCAGGAGACACCGGTAGGGAGACAGATGTATGTTTATTTGGATTAAAGCCAGAACAGACAGGTAAGCAGGTATGGAGAAGGGGAAGCCCGTTGGAGTAGGATGGAGAGGGAACCACGCAGGAGTAGGATCCCACTGGAGTGAAGACTTGCTGGAGTGGGAGATCGTTGGAGTGGAATGTAGGGGTAATAAAGAATCACATGTGGAGTCCTTAGATAGGGAGCAGGTGTGTGTGATTAACAGATGGTGGCGCCGGACATATCCGTGACTACCCCCCCTCCACGGCCAGCTCCAGATGGCCGAAAAACCCCTCCGACGTGGTGGTCGTCCTCTTCCACGGGGAGCAGGTTGATCCAGGCGGACGGCCCGGGGGTTGGGCATGTGCGGAGCTGGGAACCTCGGGTGGACGACCCGGGGCCTGGACAGGTGTGGAGTTGGGAGCCTCAGACAGACGACCCGGGGCCTGGACATGGCTGCTGTGGTCAAGCAGGGAGTGCCAGGAACTGGAGACGGCAGTGGAGCTGGTGGGTCGCTGGGCGGCGATGCAGGTGAGTCGCTGGTTAGTAGGCTGAAGACTGGTAGGCCGGGGTGCAGGCTGATGACTGGCAGCTCGGGGTGCAGGATCCCACTGGAGTGAAGACTCGCTGGAGTGGGAGATCGCTGAGTGGGATGTAGGGGTGATATTAAAAAAAAAAAAAAAAAATCGCATGTGGAGTCCTTAGATCAACAAGGTCGGACAACTGGCTGAGGAGAGTGTTGGGCTTTTATGCTGGTTGTGATTAGGTGCTGATGGGGATCAGGAGTGTGATACGGAGCAGGTGTGTGTGATTAATAGACGGTGGAGCCTGCCGTATCCATGACACTGCATTTAATTCAATGCTATGTCTCAATATAACAGAGGACTCCTATGCTAATTTCAGCACCTCCCAAATTGATCATCTTGTTGATAGTGCTGCAGGCTCACTGTGAACAACACTAGATTATATCGCTCCTCCAAAAAAGAAGATAATAAAACAAAGAAGGTTAGCTCGATGGTATAACCCCCAAACCCGCAAATTAAAGCAAACATTGTGAAAACTTGAAAGGAAATGGCGTTCCAACAACCTGGAAGAATCTCGTTTAGTCTGGCAAAATAGTCTGAAAACATATAGGAAAGCCCTCTGTGATGCCAGAGCAGCCTACTACTCATCATTAATAGAGGAAAATAAAAACAACCCCAGGTTTATTTTTCAGCACTGTAGCCAGGCTGACATAGCTCTCTTCAGCCATGTTTTCCTATAGCCCTCAGTAGTAACGACTTCATGAGTTTCTTTAATAATAAAATTTTAACTATTAGAGGAAAAATTTATCACATCCTGTCCTCAACCAGTACGGATTTATCTTCAAACACAGGGACATTAGAAACAGCTGTAAAACCTGATATATATTTTGACTGCTTTGCTCCTATCGACCTTCTTCAACTAACTTTGAAGATTAATTCATCTAAGCCATCAACCTGTCTCTTAGACCCCATTCCAACTAGGCTGTTTAAAGACGTTTTACCCTTAGTTAGCACTTCTTTACTGGATATGATCAATCTGTCTTTATTAACGGGCTATGTACCACATTCCTTTAAAGAAGCTGTAATTAAACCTCTTCTTAAAAAGCCCACCCTTGATCCATGGGTTTCAGCCCAAGTGAAGGTTAGATATAGGTCTATAGTTATAGACCTATATCTAACCTTAGGCCCACCCATAATGCCGCACCTGCAAACGAATCTAATAATTAGATAAACGCTGTACTAAGGCTATCATTATTGATGTCCACATGAATATTCAAATCACCTACAATAATTATTTTATCTGTTTTAAGGACTAAACTTGAAAAAACTAATTCAGATAAAAATTCAGAATATGGACCAGGAGCATGGTACACTATAACACTATAGTTAGCTTGCTAATCACTCCACTGATTCTGAGGTAAATTATCTCATTTTGAAGTGAGGAACAACAACCAGCCCTATTACAGAATACTTTTGTTGTGAGCTAGCTAGTTAATGTTAGTTTTCAGCAGACATGGAAAACAATAACATTACAGCACAGTAAAGTTCATATTGGCTCAGTCATTATTACGTATAGCCTATTTGTAATTTGTAATTAATTTGTAAAAAGATCACCATGTAGTAGCTGATTGCATTAGTACATCTGTAGTAGGGCTGGTCGTTGTTCCTCACATCAAAATGGGACAATTTACCTCAGAATCAGTGCAGCGATTAGCAAGCTAGCTAGCTAACAACATCACTAATCAGAGACAGATCATCATAATCACACTAACAACATATTTTTAAGCCACACGCTGTAAACAAACCAATGACGCAAGTAGAACTACGACTCAACTGGCCATTTGGAAGTTGGGGCGTGGTTATGGCAGAGGTGAAATGAGGAATTGGGTATAAAAGAAATAACACCAGACACAAACAAATACCAGTCAAAACTTCAGCACATTCAGAAGTAGCCACATACCCAAATAATGAAACACAGGCCAACAACCCTTCTGAGTCCAGAACAAGTATTGTTACTGTACTGCCCTAAAAAAGATACAGAGATAGATTGTGAAATACAAAAATCACAGCCTTACCTGATAACAACTTTTGGCCAATTTTGCTGATCATTTGATTACTTGCTCTTTGATGGATCCCAGCACTAGACATCTTGTCTTAGAATTAAATGAACATCACCATTTCAAAAAATCCTGTCAGAAAAAAGGACCACACTAGATTCCATTTTCCATGATGCCCTTCACTAGAAACTCTGATAACAATTCCAGCAAGAAATAAATATTCTATCAATGCAGAGCTGAGGGAGATGTTTACAGAGTCACTAAAAATAAAGAAAGCAATCATAAGTATTTCAGAAAATGAAGACTTCATGAAACAAGCTGTGGCAAAACATCAGGCAACTATCTAAAACTTAATAATTGGTAACTGAAAATATCTTAAATGACAACCGTCATACAGAATGAAATCTTGATAACTGAACTCTATAACGTCATTGCATCAGAATACACTATAAGTTGGCACCATATCACCTCTAATGATCTCAAACTGTTCACCATTTTGAAGACACAAGACATAGATGACATTCCAAATAATCAAATAAAGGTAGAACAACTAGGTAATTCTAACTGCAGCAAATCCTGAGGGGTACTTCCATGAGAAACGTATCAAAAATCATCTCCTGGATATGAGGTCATTCTACAAAGAGATATTGATGAAATAATGATAAATAATTATAACCCAGATTATAACCCAGAATGGATCAAAGCATGGAATGCAAACATGGACATGCAAATATGTTGGATAATCAGGCAGTAATCACCTACATCACAGACTATTACATGAAGGATGAGTCAGGAACAATTGAATATATTAGAAAAACTTTAGAAAAGCTGAAGAAAATGATATTCTCAGAGAAAAAATGCTTTTTTGACAGACAATCTGGAGAATATGAAATCTAGTACAAACTATTCCCTTTCTTACACCTTGCACAATCTAAGATTTTAACAGTCTTCATCCCACTAGCTTCAAACAACATAGAGCAAGATTTTTTAAACAAATCTCAGAAAACACGAGACAGGACTTTATATAGGAATATAGGAATATAGGAATTCAAGTTGAAGGAAAAGACGAAAAATATTACATAAAAATCCATTTTGGAAAAATACACAAGATGAGCTACAGAAGTTAGTAACTTATCATATGCACAATTAGTTCAGAGATATAAATGCAAGATCTGTATAGAGAAAATACACAAGACACAGAAAACATGTCTAAAAACCCCCAACATGCCATTTTTAGAAAATTAAATAATACTGTAGGTTTGGCCTCAACATTGGTAGGGACACAACAACAACCAGGTTAGGTTAGGCCCATGGCATCTCTGTCCGAGATCTTAAGCATCAAATCGGAACTGTTATCCATTGAGAGCATAATAAATGACCTTCTCCACTGTGAAGGAAATTCTTGTGAGCTAGTCAGCTCGGATGATGAAGAAGGTTACAGGAGACTCTGGATGTCTTACACAGTAATGTTTAATGAGGCTTGGCCAAGGAGACAATGATATCAGCAGTACAAGGTGAAACCCAGTGCAATGTCCAAACCATGTCTGAAGGTCTTTTCCTGATCCACAATATTTATCTCCTGCTAGCCTAAATATGTGTACTCTAACTAATGGACAGTGAACTGTAAATCTCACCTAGTCACATTGAACCTAACAAGTAAAACATGGCGCATTCTACAGGGAATTCAGTATGTATCTCCTTCTGTGTCTAAGACAAGAGCACTATCTGTGACCTTGGGGCTGTCTAGGTAACGGCCCCATCTTCATGCCCAGCTGTCGGCCCTCCCAGATGTGAAGAGATAGGGAGACAGTAGGGTGAGCTACTGCGCAGGGGCTTCGAGCTCAGCTCCTTTGTCAGGGTTCCAAGTGACTCCTACGTGATTCCTTGTAGTGACCTGTGACCTGCTTCTCCCCTGTTGCTTACATATCTGACTATGGCCCCTTAAGCAAATTTCCACCACTGATCCCCCCTTTTGATCACTGGTGGTGATCATACCATTCTACTATACCCCTTTACCTATTTTGGGATCAGTCAGAAGCATTTCAGAATGGAAATGACACATACATATAAGATACACAAATAATCAATTATACTTTTAATAAACCAAAAGAAGCATGCATATTCGAAAGTAATTTGATTAATAGTAACACTGTGTCTTAAACTTGATACAATAATTCACACAAATTTATCCTTAATTTATAAGGAAGGGGAAAACCTCAAGAATGAAAAATATGAGGAAAAAACCCATGATTCCTTCAATGATTAATAGTAAACACACAAGCATTCATATATCAAATCACTTAAAACCAATATCAAAGGATAATACAGTGATTTCAACTTTATTATAATGACTATGATAAACATTCTATCAATCATCATGCTTCATTAATTCAAACCAAAGAAACACCATCTAAATAGGATCAAAACACTTTATAACGTATAAAATTAATGTAATGAAAATCTTGAAAGGAATGAATAGTCTGGTAAGGAATAAATCATGATTTTAAAATAAATAAATAAATAAAGTTACATGTTAATAGTGATTATTGCTTAAATCATTAGCACATCATTTTACACCTGAAATAAAAAAATAGCAGCACACTCGGATAGACATTGATATATACTACCTAATCACTTTAATCAAATCTTACATCTGAATCTTTATCAGGCCCTTGTCACCTTTGAATCAGCACATTGATTATCAAAAACTCATCTTTATTTCAAACACATACTTAAACACATTCATCTTTTTCTCATCAGTTGGCAAATCTGGGGGAATCCAAACTTCAATGACTTGAAAATCATAATACCTCATTTCAGTCTCATTCAATTCATTTCCTGCCAACCTCAGGGGTGCTTGAATAGCAACCTTTGTGACCCTGCGGAGGATTAATTTAAACACAAAGATGACACATGACCATAGCACAAGTAGGAGGATCATTGTCACTGCAAGAGAAGTCAGAAATTTAATCAAACCAGATCCCCATGATCCAAACATCCCTGAGAAATTTCCAAAGCTAAATCCATGATCCTCATGCAAATTTTTGATACCTTGTGTTGTGTCATGAACCATGTCCATAACCTCTGGTTTGCATCTGAAATATAAGAACAACATTCAGTACTGATAACTTTGCAAGTTCCTCCTTCGGCTGCTAACAGAAGACCTAATGCCATACGGTTCTGCAGAGTTACAGTTTTAACTTCCTGCATGGTAGAAGACACTAGCTATTTGTTGTGCTGTTGAAAGAGATTAGGCTTAAGACTTTCCTCTTTGATAATGCTTTTTGTTAGTGCTGGCTTGGGTGAGTCCTGAACTATCCCTTAGTTATGCTGCTATAGGCCTAGACTGCCAGTAGACTTTCCATGATGCCCTGAGCTCCTCTCTCCTCCTCTCCCTCTCCATGTGTATGCATTTTTATCCCATTACTGCATGTTACTAACTCAACATCTTCTTTCTCCCGTAGTTCTGTGCTTTCGTGTCTCTCTCCTCTCTCCTTCTGTCACTTTCAGCAGTTATTTCTACCTCCGGAGCTGCAGAGACTGGATCTGTGGTTGTGGGCCATCTGCTGCCCCCATGTTCCTGCTCGACAACTACTACTACAGTTGTTGTTACTGGCCTTGTTACTATTGTAGTGTGTATTGTAGTAATGAGTGCTGCTCTTAGACCCTGCTCTGGGTCCTGAGATAATCTCAGCATCCTTTCGATCTGGATTGCCCCTTACTGAGTTGTTTTCCACCTGTGGCACTCGATTAGTGACATTTACGTTGATGTGAGCATGCGAGCCCTCACACTCCTTTAGCAGGTAGCCTGGATTGCCTTGCTCTCTCTCCTTCCCATTTCCTTGCTTGAGTCATTCATGAGGACTAAGTCCAATTGTTGCATTTGGTGCACTTTGAATAGAATATAGCACTTTAGGCAATGTATCAGGCCATTTCAGGCCTGTTGTCATAATTTTTTTTGGTTAATTTCTCTTTGATGGTAAAGTTAATTCTTTCTACCTAAGGCCTGAGCTTTGTGGATGATAAGAAACGTAGTTTCCACTGAAATCCCATCACAGCAGCTAGACCCTGTGTTATTTTTGAAACAAAAGCTGGGTCTCTATCACTATTTATTCCTTTTGGCACTCCAAATCTGGGAATTAAATCTTTTAGCAAACATTTTACAACTGTTTTTGCATCTTCTCTCCTAGTTGGATATGATTCTACCCACTTGGAGAATTGGTCCACAAGTACAAGTAGGTACTTGTAGCCTTGGCAACTTGGCATATGTACAAAATCTATTTGCATATTTACAAAAGGACCGAATGGTGGTTCTAAATGGTCATGTTTTATGGAACTGTCCTTTCTCCTGGTCTACAAGTGTGTGTGCTACTTGTGTGATGCCGGGTGCGAACCATTGCGAGTGGATTATCTCATTTATCCCCCCTTTTCCTAGATGTGTGGGCCCATGAGCAACACATGTTGAGGAGAGAATGAGGAGAAACAGGCCGACCATCAGGGTGGAGCCACAAGCCAGACTCTGCATCTTTCTTACAACCTTTGCGCAACCAAATACTATAGTCTCCCTGCTATCAGTGCGATTTTACATTTCCGCGACATCATTAAAGGAAGGAACAGAAATTTCATTTGCGGGTTATGTGGAGGTACATTAATGTACCATGGAGAGAGAGGAAATGGCAGCTTGTTTGGCTGCAGCATCAGCCTACATATTTCCACATGTTACAGGATCAGACCCCGAAGTGTGTGCCGCACACTTAACAATAGCAAGTTGAGATGGGAGCAAAATGGCCTCTAAGAAATCAGCAACCAAAGTGTGATGTTGTATTGGTTTTCCAGAGGATGTTAAAAACCCTCTCATTTTCCAAATTTGGCCAAAATCGTGGGCCGTGCCGACTGCATATCTAGAGTCTGTGTAGATAGTAGCAACTTTGTCTTTATCCAGTATGCATGCTCTAGTGAGTGCATAAAGTTCAGCTGCTTGAGCTGAAGTACCATTAGGCAATGCTTGTGCCTCTAACACTTCCCAGTCATTCACTACAGCATAGCCAGCAATGTGTTTGTTATCAGATGGCCTACAAGTAGAACCATCAGTGTAGAGAATAAAATCTGAATTTGGAATTGGTGTCTGCAACAAGTATGGCCTTGGAGACGATGTCATCTCAATAGCATAAATACAGTCTCTATGTTAATCACTTGGAGAAGAGTGGCTGCGTTGAAGGCGGTTAGTATTTCAAAGTTATGTGGGAGCTTGAAAGAATGATTGTCTCGTAAA
The DNA here is from genome assembly GCA_027580175.1 of Siniperca scherzeri. Classification (NCBI taxonomy): domain Eukaryota; kingdom Metazoa; phylum Chordata; class Actinopteri; order Centrarchiformes; family Sinipercidae; genus Siniperca; species Siniperca scherzeri. The sequence goes on from CM050846.1 coordinate 30,651,932, forward strand.
CTGAGCGATGTGCAGCTGTCATGTGCTGAGTAGCAGAGGTATTTAAAATATGCAACACTGAATGAGGAACATGCACTACATAGTCATGAGCAAGTACAAGATGATTTCTCAATCATGGTGGCAACAGCGGCCACTGACCTGAGGCAGGCTGGCATACTAAGGACTACCGGTGAAAGTCGAGAAGAGTAGTACTCAACAGGACGGTAATGTGACCCATGTTTTTGTACCAGGATGCCTGGTTTCCACAAAAACACCTTGATCAAGTAGAGACTGAATTATATCTTCAATGTCATCAATGGCCTTTTAAGGCAAATGATACTGTTTAATCTTTGGCAGCTGTGCATTAGCTTTGAGTGTCATTCTGTGAGGTGGAGAAGAACTTACAAATCCCACATGATTCTTGTGCTTAGCCCATAAAGTGGCTGGAACCTCAGACAGTTCTGAAGGGGGTCCATACTGTACTGCAAGGGGAGGCTGTTGTAACACAAAATTACTTTGGGGCAGTGAGATGTGTTCACTGAGCTGTACCATGTACAGTTCATCACCCACGCTTGTTATTGTTTTCACATGAGATCTAGCTGCTGCTTTTCTCAAGGATTGACAGCAAGTCACCATTTCTCCCACTTGTTTTGGTTCAAAGCGTCCAGCAATACAGACAGTCATCAGTAGATTGTAAAAACTGAACTGCCTGTAAAGACCTGGCATCAGGGATGGTTAGAAACAATCCATCTGGAGTACTTTGAATGGTAGCATGCAATTTGCATAACAGATCTTGTCCCATTAAATTAATTGGGCTTTTCTCTGATATTAGAAAGAATCTGAACCTTAAACTGTCACTCTAGTTTTGCTAGACATTGGCTCTGCCATAGGAACGCATGAAACTCCTACAGTGGTGTCAAAATGAGATGTTGGTGTACACAATTGCTCAGCCACTTTTACAGCAGATAGAGTAGCTCCACTATCTACCAAAATACTGTATCAACAGTAGTACCATTAACTCCTACTGGCATAGTTGGATCTTCAGTGGAGCAAGTAGAAAGCCAAATAGTTGCTGCTTGAATTAAGGTTTTATTTTACCTGATCCTTCCTCTCCATGTGGAAGGATGGCTCCTCTAGGCTTGATTATGATTTGGTTGCGGGCCTTCAAGAGCCAGGTGAGTTTGGCCTGTAGAGGCATGTTGACAATCACATCTTGAGTGACTATGCTGCATGTTATCATATCTGCCAGAGCGCTGTGGGGCTCTGCAGTCTCATACCCAATGGCCTGGTTTGCCACATCTGCAAAAGTTTCCACTTTTCTGTCTGTCATAATTGTTATTAGACTGCTGACCTCCTCCTGTGGGAGAAGTGTTGTCATGGTTTACTTTTTGAACCATTTGTTTAGAGCCTGTAGAGGAATTGTTTTGAGAGAAAATTTGATTCCTGTGCAGGAATCCTGTCCTATTTTATTGATTGTCGTTTTCCAGCTTTGATCATGCAAAAGCGTTTGAATAGTGAAGAGTTCATTATCTTCGCACTTTATACCTGCATGGCTATCCCACACTGAAATTAACCTCTGAATGAATTCAGGCACAGACTCTTTGCTGTCCTGTGTACAGTGGGCAATTTAAGAGAAATCATTACGACTGCATGCGTCATTGTTTAGCATCATCATTTAACCACTGTTCCAGTGTTTTGTGGGCAGGCCACTGGCCACCATCTGTAGTGTCAGGAAAATTGAACTCATCCTTATACAGAGTCCATTCAGTACCATAGTTAAATGTTATCATCTGTTTTACATCAGGCAACAGACAATTGTAAACAGTACACACCTGAGTAAGCCAAATCAAATATTCCTTTGGGCAATTTATGCAATATGACTTTTCTGGTCATATCTGTAATTTCAGCTGGAGTCCAGGGCTTACACACAGCTACATCGCCAATCATAATTTTAGACCCATGGCCTTATCGTCTTTACGTATTTTGGACCTGGTTCTTTCAGCAGGAGGAGCAGAGGGTGGTATATCTCTGATAATTCTTTCCCACAACTGTGGATGTGAATTACGCTTGCTTTGTATGATTTCAGTGTGGCGTGGTACTTTGAGCTGTGCCTGCTCTCTCTGCCCTGCAGATCAGAAATCAGAAATACTTTATTGATCCCCGAGGGGAAACTCTTTTGTTACAGCAGCTCACTATCACATCAGTGCACACAGGAATAGAAGTACTGAGCAAAAATATAATACACTATAATACAGGTCAGAAAATAAATTAAGTACCAAGTAGGTATAAGTATAAAATAAAATAAGTGTGAAGTACAAAGTGGGTTTACAGGTTGATGATAATAATACGGTATGAAGTAATAGTGCATGAACTGTCAAGTTAAGTGTAGCTTATTAAGATTATAATGAGACAGAGGATATTGCAAAGCAGTAATGGAAGTATGAATAAATATCAATAAATAGGGAATTTTAAACTGAAAAGAGTATATTGCACAGGAGTATTAACACAGAATATTGCACAATTATGTCAAGTATTGTAGAGATGTAATGATCAATGTCCAGTTTAATGACTTAGGGTCATATAGACTAACACTTAGAGGGAGGAGTTAAAGAGTTTGATGGCCACAGGCAGGAATGACTTCCTGTGGTGCTCTGTGGGGCTTTTTGGGGGGATGAGTCTTCCGCTGAAGGTACTCCTTTGACCAGCACGTCATGGAGTGGGTGGGAGACACTGTCCAAGATGGCATGTAGTTTGGCCAGCATCCTCCTCTCTGACACCACCGCCAGAGAGTCCAGCTCCACCCCCACAATGTCACTGGCCTTACGGATCAGTTTGTTGAGTCTGTTAGCATCCGCTACCCTCAACCTGCTGCCCCAGCATGCAACAGCATACAGGATAGCATTGGCCACCACAGACTCATAAAACATCTTCAGCATTGTCCGGCAGATGTTGAAGGACCTCAGCCTCCTCAGGAAATAGAGGCGGCTCTGGCCCTTCCTGTACAGAGCTTGAGTGTTCTTAGCCCAGTCCAGTTTATTGTCCATGTGTACTCACAGGTACTTGTAATCCTCTACCATGTCCACAATGACCCCCTGGATGGAAACCGGGGTCACTGGTGCCTTGGCTCTTCGTAGGTCTACAACCAGCTCTTTAGACTTTGTCGCACTGAGCTGCAGATGGTTCTGCTCACACCATGAGACAAAGTTCCCCACCACAGCCCTGTACTCAGTCTCATCACCACCACTGATACATCCCACCACAGCAGAGTCATCAGAAAACTTCTGAAGGTGGCAGGACTCTGTGTGGTGGCTGAAGTCTGTGGTGTAGATGGTGAAGAGGAAGGGAGAGAGGACAGTCCCCTGAGGGGCCCCAGTGTTGCTGACCACGCTGTCCGACACACAGTGCTGCAGGCGCACATGCTGTGGTCTGCCAGTCAGGTAGTCCACAATCCAGGACATGAGGGGGGCATCCACCTGCATTGCTGCCAGCTTCTCACCCAGCAGGGCTGGCCGGATGGTGTTGAAAGCACAGGAGAAGTAAAAAAAACATGATCCTCACCGTGCTTACCGGCTTGTGCAGGTGGGTGTGGATGCGGTTCAGCAGGAAGATGATGGCATCCTCAACTCCCAGCCGGGACTGGTAGGCGAACTGAAGGGGGTCCAGGAGGGGTCTGACCATGGGCCGCAGCTGTTCCAGCACCAGTCTCTCCAGGGTCTTCATTATGTGGGAGGTCAGTGCCACCGGTCTGTAGTCCTTGGAGCCACTGGGACACGGCGTCTTCGGCACAGGAACGAGGCAAGATGTCTTCCACAGAACAGGGACCCTTTGAAGACTCAGGCTCAGGTTGAAGACATGTTGAAGGACTCCACATAGCTGGGGGGGCACAGGCTTGTAGCACCCCGGTGCTAACTCCATTGGGGCCTGCAGCCTTGTTTGAGTGGAGTTTCATCAGCTGTCCTCTCACCTGGTCAGTAGTCAGTTACACAGCAGAGGTTACAGGTGGGGGGCGGGGTCATTAGTGTGAAGAGGGCCATTAGCCTGATATGGAAGGGGGAGCAGTGGACTCAGAGGAGCTTGAGGGCCGACAGCAGCTGAGTTAGAGGGGGGATAAGCAGGAGCCAGTGTGTCAAATCTGTTAAAGAACAGTTGCCAGTCTGCTGCCAGTCGGTCTGAAGCCAGTGATGCTCTTCATGCCGCTCCAGACCTCTCTCATGTTGTTCTGCTGGAGTTTCCGCTCCAGCTTCCTCCTGTACTTCTCCTTGGCCTCCCTGATCTTCATCTTCAGGTCAGCCTGGATAACCCTCACCTCCTCCCTATTACCATCAGTAAAGGCCCTCCTCTTGGCATTCAGGATGCCTTTGATGTCCTTTGTTACCCACAATTTGTTATTAGGATAACAATGGACCATCTTAGTTGGGGCTGTATGCGTCCTTAACGTTAGCATACAGCAGGTCCAGTGTCCTCTCCTCTCTAGTAGAGAGGTGCACCCTTTCAATCTCCGTACTATGCCTGCTGGTATGTGTGGGGAAAGCATTGCGTTGTACTGTGATGTAAAATTATACATTCTGATGTTTCTATTGTTGTCCCAACTCTGACAGTGGCAGCTCACTCCTTTGATTTTACATCTTTAGTGTTATTTTTCACTTTAGGTGATGTAGGAGGACTTTTATTTTTGACCTCCGCTGTGGACTGATTGTTACCCATATTTACAACATGCAAATTAAAACATTAACACACACATGCAAATTCACTAGACACTGCAGCAGCATCCAAAGTTTCCAAACTCTTTACGTCAGCGTTGATACATTTGACGGCCTATTAGTGAAGACTCAGAAAGTATTTTACCTTGCATTCACAACTTAAGATCGATCTCCAGGTCTCTGAAGCCAGAAGCAAACAGAGCCTGCTCTCCCTCTAGGACAAAGACTCACACTTTGATTAATCGAGACAGGCCCTAATGTGACCTGTCATGCAACATCTTCCCAAAGGATTAACCTCACGGAGGGTCTTATCTGTGTCAAGCACAACCTCAAAGAATTGCCCCAGAGTTACCCACCGCAGTGGCACTGTGGAGGTCAGAAACCAACCACAGTCTACCCGTCCCCAATTTAATCACCCGCTGACCTTTGTAATTCTCTTTAAAAAAATCTTAAAAACCTTATGTACCACAATTCATTGAGTTAGACCTCATTGTGCTCATTTTTTGAAGTTTATATACTTAAATTATCAATTTTCATTAAGTCTATCACAGTGTATTTGCACCTTGGTCACGCCAATCATATGCTAATCAGGTACTTAACAGTGATGAGGAAGGTGCAGCCAGAAAACAATAGGCCTGATTACTGATTACTGGGCCATCATGGAAACAATTAGGTCAGTTTCAGGTGAAACTAGCTAATCAACAGATACTCAAGTAGACTCCTTCTTGAGGGCAGGGCTTATGTAACACAGAGTAGCTTAAATTTCTAGTTCCCGTCCCATTTTTTCACAATTGAGAATGACTTACGGATGGCAGCCGAAACATCTTGATTCTGAAAACAGTGTCCAGATGACTACGACTGAAACCTTTTCTACGACTTACACAGGAATGTTTATTAAGGCTTGATCAAAGAGACAATGATATCAGCAGTACAAGGTGAAACCCAGTGCAGTGTCCAAACCATGTCTGAAGGTCTTTTCCTGATCCACAATATTTATCTCCTGCTAGCCTAAATATGTGTACTCTAACTATTGGACAGTGAACTGTAAATCTCATCCAAAGTCACATTGAACCTAACAAATAAAACATGGCGCATTCTACAGGGAATTCAGTATGTATCTCCTTCTGTGTCTAAGACAAGAGCACTATCTGTGACCTTGGGGCTGCCTAGGTAACGGCCCCATCTTCCTGCCCAGCTGTCGGCCCTCCCAGATGTGAAGAGACAGATAGGGAGACGGTGGGGTGATCTACTGTGCAGGGGCTTCGAGGTCAGCTCCCTTCTCAGGGTTCCAAGTGACTCTTACATGATTCCTCATAGTGACCTGTGACCTGCTTTTCCCCTGTTGCTTACATATCTGACTATGGCCCCTTAAGCAAATTTCCACCACATCCACCAGCAAACGCAGCTCAACTTCTAACTAGCCACTCTGGAGCCTCCGCAGCACAATGTACCCTGCTCCGTGGAGCCAGCTCGCTGTAATGAACCTTCAAACAACTCCTGGTCTGATGTTGTGAAGGCAAAGCGTAGGGTCTCCTTCCCTCTCTTTGATCGAAGCAACAACGTTAATGTGCTGCCCCTCTCAAACTCCTTTGCACCACTAGCTGAACTCGCAGACAGTCTGGCTTTGGCTAACCGACCAGACCAGAGGGCAGGAAGGAAACACTCAGCACCCAGTGCCAACTCTGCTAGCTCCTGTTTTTCATCCCCGGAGGGCAAGCCGCCTCTCTGTGCAAGCCATGGAAACGACCCCCATCCACACTGCTCTGGACTCAGGCTCGTGGACTGCTGTGGCCACCATACCTGCTGAAGACACAACTGTGGTCATCACTGGGAATGGTGTTACAAAAAATACTATCCCCAGCCTTGATGGGGCTCCTGCAAACCTTGCCTTGTACAGTGGAGGCTGTGCAGACGGGGAATGAAAATTTCTCCTAGTTGGGGACACTATCATAAGGTTTGTGGAAATTCCAAATGGAATTACATACTGCTGGCCTGGTGCCAAAATCCTGGACATGATGGGACTCATCCTTGTTCTTACTGGCATCCACCCAACTGCCCATACTATTATTGTTCATGTAGGCACAAATGATATCAGACTTAAGCAGTCAATAAAGCTACAACAGGACTATGAAAGAAATATCTAGGCCAATATTTTTTTTTCCACAATAATATGTATAGCAGACCAAAACTCCTTAATTTTTGGGCAACTCAAAAGCATGTGTACTAAAGTACCATCTTTGTCAAGATACCTCCAGCACTCTGCGCTGTCAACCAAACCCACTTGTACAGACTGGATGGCGTCCAGTAGACTCTGGATGAGTTCACAGAGGCTGTAATGTCATACATCAGCTTCTGTGAGGACTGTTATGTACCATCACGCACCAGAGTAAGTTACAACAATGACAAACCCTGGTTCACAGCTAAACTCAGACAGCTAAGGTTGGAGAAGGATTCAGGCATGGTGACAGGGACAGGTTTAGGGAGTCAAAGTACAGGTTTAGCAAGGTGGTGAGAGAAGCTAAACGACTGTACTCAGAGAGACTACAACACCAGTTCTCAGCCAACTACTCTGTTTCTGTCTGGAGGGGGCTCAGACAGATCACCAACTACAAACCTAAGCCCCCCCCACTCCATTAATGACACATGCCTGGCCAACCAACTGAATGAGTTCTACTGTCAATTTGAAAGACAATGGGACACCATCCCCTGCGACCCCATCCACCAGCTTCAGCCCACTAGCATGACCTCCCCCACCCCAGCAGGGGCCTGGGCCTCTCCACAACTGCCCCCCCCAGAGGCTCCCCCCTCCCCTACTGCAACAACGACTCTCTCCATCCTGGAAAGGGACATTAACATATGGAAGTTTTTATTGGACTTATTTTTAACCCACAGAAGACAATCCACAAATGCAGACCACGATACAGAAATATCTCACTATCCACAAATATGTATTTTTTTATTTGTGATGTGTACAGTTATATCCATAAAAATATAGAGTGATTTGCAAATATGCATAACTTACTCTGTAAAAATGTATTTTAATTTCACATAAAAATGATAGAGATTTTACAAATGTAAATCATTTCACGACAACAAATACATGTAAAGTGATATTTACACATTTGTGGATATATTTTTACAAGTGAAATGGGTTTTGCACATTTGTAGATTGCTTCCTGTCAGCTTTCATGTAAAATGATTAAAGTGTTCTTAAAACTAATGCACTTCTTGTTCACTCTTTTGGTAGTAACATACAGTGGTGTGAAAAAGTGTTTGCCGCCTTCCTGATTTCTTGTTTTTTTGCATGTTTGTCACACTTAAATGTTTCAGCTCATCAAACAAATTTAAATATTAGTCAAAGATAACAAGTAAACACAAAATGGAGTTTTTAAATGAAGGTTGTTATTATTAAGGGAAAACAAAATCCAAACCTACATGGCCCTGTGTGAAATAGTGATTGCCCCCTAAAGGATGAGTGCGCATGCGCCAACCTGCATGCTGCCTGTTGCCGTAGCTCCATCTCGTCGTCTTACTTTTTCCAACTTTTAGCTTTCCTTTTTCTTCCAAACTTGAGTAACCTGTGTGTAAGTATAATTTAAACTACGCTCTTTACGAAAATGAGAGTAGAAAGTGTTTTAGTACTTTTTTTTCGCCGTGGAACTTCTCCTGCTACTCAGGAAGGGCACTGCTGCAGATCAACCGTTTGGCCACATTGTTTACACCAGGGAACAGCTGATCGTGCTGAAGCTCAGCGGCATGGCGCCCAGGACAACCGATGTCCCCACTGAGATCTGGAGGAGGACACACCGAGGACGCAGAGGTGGAACGAAGCGGCGAGGGAAGAGAGAGGGGTGCAGACAAGAGAGCAAGAGAGCAAGAGATTTAAGCCGTGTCTGCCTTCTCTCGTCATGGGCAACGTGAGATCGCTGGTGAATAAAATGGACGAGCTAACGGCGTTAGCCCGAAGTCAGACGGAGTTCCGTGAGTGTAGTTTGATGTGCTTCTCAGAGACATGGCTACACCAGGATATCCCGAACCATAATGTTTCCATTGATGGCTTTCAGACTGTTCGGGCCGACAGGGATCACACCGGGAGCGGTAAGCGGGAAGGTGGCGGGCTTGTAGTTCTAGTTAACAACAGATGGTGTAACCCTGGTCACGCTACTATCAAGCAGAGTATCTGTAGCCCGGACATTGAACTGTTAGCTGTGGGACTCCGGCCATATTATCTGCAACGTCATTTCTCACATGCCATTGTTGTGGCTGTTTACATCCCCCCCTCTGCTAACCCGGCATCGGCGTGCAATGCCATTCACACCACCATAGTACAACTCCAGACTCAACACCCGAGTACACTCATATTAATCTCGGGTGACTTCAACCATGTCAGTGTTTCAACAACACTGACTAATTGTCCTACTAGAGAGGAGAGGACACTGGACCTGCTGTATGCTAACGTTAAGGACGCATACAGCTCTTCTCCCCTCCCCCCCGGGTAGGTCAGACCACAACCTGGTTTACCTCAAACCCTGTTATGTGCCTCTGGTTAAAAGGCAGCCTGCGACCACAAGGACAGTGAAGAGATGGTCAGAGGAGGCCTATGGGACACTGCAGGAATGTTTTGAGGTGACAAACTGGGATGCATTCTGTGAGCCTCATGGAGAGGACATTGATGGGCTCACTGAGTGCATCACTGGCTACATTAACTTCTGTGTGGACTGCAATGTCCCAACTAAGATGGTCCGTTGTTATCCAAATAACAAACCATGGGTAACAAAGGACATCAAAGACATCCTGAATGCCAAGAGGAGGGCCTTTACTGATGGTAATAGGGAGGAGGTGAGGGCTATCCAGGCTGACCTGAAGGTGAAGATCAGGGAGGCCAAGGAGAAGTACAGGAGGAAGCTGGAGCGGAAACTCCAGCAGAACAACATGAGAGAAGTCTGGAGCGGCATGAAGAGCATCACTGGCTTCAGACCGACTGGCAGCAGAGGAGTTGAAGGCAGCCTGGATAGGACCAACGAACTTAATCTGTTCTTTAACAGATTCGACACACTGGCTCCTGCTCATCACCCCTCTAACTCAGCTGCTGTCGGCCCTCAAGCTCCTCTGAGTCCACTGCTCCCCCCTCCATATCAGGCTAACGGCCCTCTTCACACTAATGACCCCCCCCCACCTGTAACCTCTGCTGTGTGCCTGACTACTGACCAGGTGAGAGGACAGCTGATGAAACTCCACTCAAACAAGGCTGCAGGCCCCAATGGAGTTAGCTACAAGCCTGTGCCCCCCCAGCTATGTGGAGTCCTTCAACATGTCTTCAACCTGAGCCTGAGTCTCCAAAGGGTCCCTGTTCTGTGGAAGACATCTTGCCTCGTTCCTGTGCCGAAGACGCCGTGTCCCAGTGGCTCCAAGGAATACAGACTGGTGGCACTGACCTCCCACAAAATGAAGACCCTGGAGAGACTGGTGCTGGAACAGCTGCGGCCCATGGTCAGACCCCTCCTGGACCCCCTTCAGTTTGCCTACCAGCCCTGGCTGGGAGTTGAGGATGCCATCATCTTCCTGCTTAACCGCATCCACACCCACCTGGACAAGCCAGCAAGCACGGTGAGGATCATGTTTTTTTTACTTCTCCAGTGCTTTCAACACCATCCGGCCAGCCCTGCTGGGTGAGAAGCTGGCAGCGATGCAGGTGGATGCCCCCCTCGTGTCCTGGATTGTGGACTACCTGACTGGCAGACCACAGCACGTGCGCCTGCAGCACTGTGTGTCGGACAGCGTGGTCAGCAACACTGGGGCCCCTCAGGGACTGTCCTCTCCCTTCCTCTTCACCATCTACACCACGGACTTCAGCTACCACACAGAGTCCTGCCACCTTCAGAAGTTTTCTGATGACTCTGCTGTGGTGGGATGTATCAGCGGTGGTGATGAGACTGAGTACAGGGCTGTGGTGGGGAACTTTGTCTCATGGTGTGAGCAGAACCATCTGCAGCTCAATGCGACAAAGTCTAAGAGCTGGTTGTAGACCTCGAAGAGCCAAGGCACCAGTGACCCCGGTTTCTATCCAGGGGGTCATTGTGGACATGGTAGAGGATTACAAGTACCTGGGAGTACACATGGACAATAAACTGGACTGGGCTAAGAACACTCAAGCTCTGTACAGGAAGGGCCAGAGCCGCCTCTATTTCCTGAGGAGGCTGAGGTCCTTCAACATCTGCCGGACAATGCTGAAGATGTTTTATGAGTCTGTGGTGGCCAATGCTATCCTGTATGCTGTTGCATGCTGGGGCAGCAGGTTGAGGGTAGCGGATGCTAACAGACTCAACGAACTGATCCATAAGGCCAGTGACATTGTAGGGGTGGAGCTGGACTCTCTGGCGGTGGTGTCAGAGAGGAGGATGCTGGCCAAACTACATGCCATCTTGGACAGTGTCTCCCACCCACTCCATGACGTGCTGGTCAAACAAAGGAGTACCTTCAGCGGAAGACTCATCCCCCCAAAAAGCACCACAGAGCGCCACAGGAAGTCATTTCTGCCTGTGGCCATCAAACTCTTTAACTCCTCCCTCTAAGTGTTAGTCTGTAATGAATAATTGTGCAATATTCTGTGTAATACTCCGGTGCAATATTTAGTTTTTCCTTTTTATTGATATTGATATTATTCATACCTCCATTTCTGCTTTGCAATATCCACCGTCTTATAATAATCACAATAAGCTACACTTAACTTCACAGTACATGTACTACTACTTATTACTTATATTATTACATTGTATTATTATACCGTATTATCATCATCAACCGCTAAACCCACTTGGTACTTCACACTTATATTATTTTATACTTATACCCACCTGGTACTTAATTTATTTTCTGACCTGTTTTATAGTGTATTGTATTATATTTTTTGCTTGTACTTTTTCCTGTGTGCACTGACGTAAAGGCGAGCTGCTGTAACAAAGAGTTTCCCTTCGGGGGTCAATAAAGTATTTCTGATTCTGATTCTGATTGCCGCAACGTCAGAAAGGCAGGGTTCGGCTTTTGAGACTTCCAACACTCGTAAGCGACGCTCCAAAATTCTTACCACCATAGTGCTCAGCGTCTGCAGGCAATGCCTACGCATGCTTCACTCCCATACACGCGATGCAGAGGGGATGGGGGTTCCTCCCCGAAACCCACAACTGGCTTGGCAAGAAAGGAACGCAACATCCTTAACCTTGTCACCACCAGCGTTCCCCTGAGAGGATACAGTGGTAGCTATGGTAGCTAACTAACAACATTAGCACTAGCAGTAGCTACAACACACAAGCTCACCCTGATGTGCTAGCTTGTCAGTTAAAGCCATATGGAACAGGTATAATTCCACCACGACCCATCAACAACAACCTGAAAAGCAATATTTATATCTCTCTCATTTGGAGATTACCTAGACGGCTGTGTCAGTGAACGGTTCATTGGAAACCCCAGAGGTCAGGACAGCCGAAGAGTTCAAATGATCTTCACCGGGAAGAAAGCGAGAATGCCGTGTGTGGGTCCACTGGCGGTTATAAAGGGGGAGGGAGCAGCCCGTGCAATTCAGGTCATTGGTCTGTCCCCTGACAAACATGGTGGTAGTGGAGCTTATGTTGTTGGCTTACCTGATTGTGAATCACCCTGAATTTGAAGTAATTCATATTTTTTATTAATAATTTCCTATCAGTCAATTTGCGGATGATACAGTATTTTGTTTTAGAGAAAAATCAATAATTGGGAAAGCCTTGACCATCCTTGTGCAGAAGTTCATATAATGTCCATTCCTATTAAACCTGAAGTGAAATACCTAGGCATAAGTCTAATAAAGGATGTAAAACAAGAGAAAAAAACCCCAATATTTTCCACAAAAAAAAGAAGAAAATATGAAAAATCTCCCAATCCCTGGTTTATCTTTTGGTCGAAGCTTACTGACTAAATCTGAGAGTGTATCCAAATTAGTTTATCCATGTCACTGGCTGTATGTTGCTCCTCAAACAATAAAAAGGCCAACTCGGTAATTTATAGTTTTGTATGGCGAAACAAAACAGAGAAAAAACAAAACAACAGAACTATTACAATCAATAGGAAAACCATATTTAATCAAAATTGGCAAAATATTTTTTTTACTAATCTGAGTTCCAGATTTGCAATTGGTCAGATGGTCATCAGTGATAAGAAGTGTAATAACAAAATTATAGACAAAAATATAAAATGTAAGTTTTTTCACAAGTCCTAAGTGGTCTTTGAGTACCCTGAAATGCGCTCTATAAATAAAATGTATTATTATTATTTTTATTATTATTACATAAGAGATGCAAAAATATGAATAAGTGACAATAATATAACAATCTCAGATAATTACTCAAAATGTTTAAAATGACCAATTTCTCGAGAGGCTAAAGATGCACAATTTAAAATAATTAATAGATACTATCCAGCTGCAGAAACTTTAAAAAGAAGATTTTGGTGTGAGGTTGACCTCTGTTGTTAGAGCCTGAAACCATTGAGGATCTTTTCTATTCATGTTCAGTCACATCACTGTTTGACTTACTCCAAATTCAAGTGTATACAGATAATCTTTCTATATATAATGTGTCTGACATGGTTAATATTATCATCATTATGGGTAAATATCACATTCATTCATGCAAATAGAAAAAACAGAACCCCTCCTTAACTTTATTTGTAAATTAGTTTATTTTTCTTCTTTAAGGATACTAGCTGATACAGACCAGCCAATACAAAAACTATTGCAAGCTGTCTCAATTTCTGGTGTTTTGATCAAGATTTTGTGTTTTATTTATATATTAAACTATTTTTTGCCTCACCATTGGTCAACTGTTTGTTTTGTTGACTGAATCATTTATGATAAAATGATTAATATAACAATGATAATAATAATGCTAATTATTTAATTTTGTCGAAACTTGATCGACTCTTGAAGTGTAAACTTATTTCATTTAATTATATTTACCCATTTATGTACTTGGTTTTTTTTTTACATTTATTTTTGTTTATGGTTGTTGTAGCCTTGCTGTTGTTTAATTAGTGTTATTTTTCTTTAGGAATGCACTGTAATTGTTCCTACTAGGATTTTGTATCATAAGGTTAAATAAAGTTCTTAAATTAAAATAATTTTTTTAAATATTGGGATGGACCATGGATGTATAAAGTGAACTAGATACAGCGGCAGAGGCAAGGCTGTGTGGCCCATAGAGCAAGCGCACTAGAGACTCCGCTGGCTGAGCTGGCTAACTTCCAGTTTAGCCCTCCGCTAACTTGAATGGGGATAAAATTATTCAATTGTGCAGCTCTTCTAGACTTTTCAAATGTTTATTGGACTAAATGGATCAAATTCTGATAGTACTTCCTGGGGTCTTGGGATGGACCCACAGGAAGTGTTCTGTACCAGCTGTCCGATCAAGGCCCCAGGAAGTGGGCTTTGAAGCCAATTTGACACAGCGGCCAAACCGTGGAATTACAACTTCCGGGTCCGTCATGTGATGCACACAGGCCCCACAAGACTTTTTCCCATAGACTTACATTGTGAAAGAAGTGGCCCCAAAATGGCCCCTATTCATTCCAATGAGAATTGCTCGCCTGGCGCATATGCCAAAAATGTTTTCTAGCTTCCGGGTTTACTTCTGGGGTATGCAGCACACTGAATATGCGCAGTGTTTCTCCCGCTGGCTCTGCCCGTGAGTTCCCGCTCAGCCCATAGACTTTACATTGTGATAACATCACAGATTTTTAAATCGCTTTTAAGAGTCATAATTGACCTTGTTTGCAGTTCAAGGTGTCCTGTCAACAGTTTTACAGAGGTCCCTTTGATAATGGTGGCCTATGGGGAAAATGCTTTTTGGGCTGCAGGGGAATTTTTCATTGCAGCCACTAGTGGCCACTGAAAAAAATTGTCAGCAAGGCTGAGCGGTGGCACAGTATCCAATTCTTATTATACATCCATGTGCTGTATCTAGTTCTCTTTATACATCCATGTGCCTGATTTGTTCTGCACATGCGCAAAATTGGTCCTGAGTCATATAAGGTTACCGCAAATGTGCGTGTTCAAAATACTAAAACTAAATCTTTCAAATCAAGATAACAAAGTGTTTTTTTTATCATTGGATATTTAATAGTTCACTATTATGTAATAGGTTTTTTATAACTTCAGTAAATTCCCTGACACTTGTCAGAGCCCGGTCCGTGCTGACACCAGCTCCCGATCCATTCTGTGTACTTATTCCTGCTTGATTTGTACCACGCATGTGCAAACATTTTACTGCCCAGGAATGTATAAAGCATATTTTTAAAAACTTTATTAACAACACAATATTATAGTAGTCTAAGATAAAAATAGAGAAAACAGAGGATTACACTGTGATTTCAAAATAATTTATTATTTTTACATTACATACTGTGATGTACATTTACAGCTTCATAATGACATACTATCTGGAACATGTATTTTTCATATATTGAATGAATTGTATTGAATGAACACAATATTAAAACAAAACATTATTACGGTTTTTAATTACAAATTAAGTACGGATTATCTAATGATATACGGACCGAACTATTACATTTCCAATCATTAAAAACCATTTTGTTATCTGAGTAGGATTGTTTTATGATCAGTCATTCACCTCACGAGTAATTTTTAACAGGCACATTTGCGTTAACTATCTTTGACTGATAGGACCACTTTAGCGGCTTGCTGAATGCGCCTTGGAGCGTTTAAACTACCAAAAATCAACGAAGAAGAAACAGCAGGATTGGTCTAAAGTCTGGGAAACGACGCTAGCGAATTGGTGGTTTGGCATAATCTGATTTGTGACTGGATCAGAATGGCAAATATTAGTGGATTGTCAGAGGATGACGATATGGAGACGGATTGGACACAAATTGTGAGTGGTAGGAAAGGAAGAGGAGGGAGGAAGGATAAAAGAGATAGCCAGTCGACATCTGCGGGAAAACGGGCATTAGAGGAGGAGGAGGAAGTGCGAGATGTCAGGAAAAAAATTATGATGGAGGAAATTAAGGTTATTCTTAAATTTAAGGTGGGTGCGAGATAGCATCGATTAGTCCAATAACGTTGACAACTGGATTGAGGAAGGCAATTAGGGATATAGAAATGGCAAAGGTGTTGCGTGATGGCAGTTTGTTGGTAAAGTGCAAAAATGTGGAGCAGAGAAATAAAGCGATGAAACTGCAAACAGTGTGTAAAAAAGAAATAATAGAAAGAAGGATAGTTGGTGAGAAGAGAGGAGCTAGGGGAGTAATAACAGGAATCCCCATCGGAGAAAACTTGGAAGAACTAAGGAAACTGATGAAAGGAGGAAAAATCACAGGAATTAGACAGCTGCAGGCCTTCAGGAACGGGGAAAAGTGGATAGTGAGTCAGTACTGCTACAGTTCAATGATGAGGTGCTTCCTGAAAAAGTGATGGTAGGCTACATGAGCTTTAATGTAAGAGAATATGTTCCTCCTCCGGAAGCAGGCAGTGGAGATTCAAAGAGTAAGAGCAGAACGGAAAGTAACATATGCAGAGGCTGTGAGGATGTGTAACAGTGAAAGAAGAGAGGAGGGAGTTAACCAAAGTCATCCTGAAACAAATGCAGGAACAGCACAGATACATAGGGACAACACAGGAATATCAATGGACAAGTTAGTGCTGTTTTTAGCCTACGTCATTAACTGCTCAGAGCAAGTAAAAACCAAGACAGAAAAAATCAAAATCATAGTAAAGGCAGCTGCAAAATTCCTAAATATGAAAGATTTATCGTGGGAAAAGATACATGCTGACCTTAGTCAGGGAGAAGGGACCTCAGAGACAGCTTCACATATCATACCATAATGTTGTTAATACTACAATGGAACGCCAGAAGTTTGATAGCAAATGGACAGGAGTTTAAAGGCTACATTGATAAGTTAAGTAGGAAACCAGATGTCATATGTATTCAGGAGACATGGCTCAAGCCAAATCTGGAGTTCATTATTAAAGGATACACAACCATACGCAAAGATAGATACAATGGAAATGGTGGAGGGTGTGCGATATATATTAAAGAAGGTATAAAACATAGACGGTTAAGTACAGTACAAGACATGGAGGTAGTAGTAGTTGAAATTTGGTACAAGAAAGAAAGTATGAGAATAGAAAACTTATATAACCCATGCAAAAAACTAGAAAAGGTAAAACTAGAATCAATACTGGAACAGTGGAGAGGTAATAGCATCTGGTGTGGAGACTTCAATGCACACAGCACAGTATGGGGTGAACAAGAAGATTTAAATGGAGAAATTGTAGAGGAACTAATGGACGAAAAGGAAATGGTATGTTTAAATGATGGAACAGGCACAAGGGTAAATTTGGTGAAGGGAACAGAATCGGCAATAGATCTCACTTTGGTCGGGGTAAGTAGGTGGGAAATACTTAAAGGAAGCACTATAGGGAGTGATCACTATCCGATAGTCACAAGTGTTGGAGTAGAAAGGGAAGTAGAACAGGATGAGAGAGAAGGAAGATGGAAATTTGAAGAAGCAAATTGGATCTTGAAGAAAACACATAATTTTCAGAATCTTATTGACTATAAAAGAAAGCAGGCAGTAGTTAGGAGTTCAGTAAAGCGAGTTAAAAGGGAATTCTGGAAGAGGTACTGTGACTCGCTTGGAAGGACTACACCATTAGACTGAGTATGGGGGATGATTAAGAGGATGTCTGGACATAGGAAAGAGTATGGATATCCTATAATGAAAGATGGGAGGAAAGTAGTAATAGAAGGTAAAGATAAAGCAGAGTTATTAGCAAGGACATTCGTTAAGGTACATAGTACTGAAAATTTGAGTAATGAGGAAAAGAAGCAGAGAGATGGAACAATAGGAAAAAATGTAGAAGCAATGCAGGATGTTGAGGAAGACAGAAGTGCAATAAACATGTTGTTTACTATAAGAGAGCTAAATAATGCATTAAGAAAGTCGGGGAAAGGAACGCCAGGGAGAGACCAAATAAGTTATTGTATGCTAGGAAACTTAAGTAATAGGAGTAAAGGAGTAATATTAGGATTATATAATAAAGTATAGGAAGAGGGATATTTGCCAAGTCAATGGAAAGAGGCAGTTGTCCCCATATGTAAGCCAGGTAAGGACCCAGGACTAGCGGAAAGTTATAGACCTATTGCCTTGACGTCACATGTAGGGAAAATTATGGAAAAAAAATGATAAATGAAAGGTTAAGATTTCATTTAGAGACAAAAGATCTGTTAAAGAATTACCAAAGTGGATTTAGAAAAGGAAAAAGCACAATTGATCCAGCTCTGTGTTTAGAAAACGAAATTAGGAAAGCTCAAATTAATAAAGAGTGTTTAGTAGCTGTATTCTTTGATGTTGAGAAGGCATATGACATGTTGTGGAAGGAAGGGTTAATAATAAAGTTACATCAAATGGGAATAAAAGGGAGAATGTATAGATGGGTTAAAAACTTCTTAACAGCGAGGTTGATATCAGTAAGAGTAGGAAAAGAATATAGTTCCAAGTATTTGGTGGAAAATGGAACTCCTCAATGTCGCGAGGCCGAACTGGGGACCCAAAAGCGGAACACACAGACAGAGCAGATAAGGGCTCGAACAGTTTTATTGTTGTTTAGTCAAGGAGATTGGCGTTGTTCGTGCTGGTTCCGTGGACTTGGCGGGACCGGGATGGAGACCGAGTGGCGGCACTTTGAGCGGAGGCGACGGGACTGGTTCTGGGCTGGCTGGTGAGGCGGCAGGTTGGGCTGAGCTGGCGATGGGTCCGGGAGTCGGGGAACAGGAGCAGCGTGACCGCTGGCGTAGAGTAGAAGTTGCGGGGATCCGGAGACAGACTGGAGCGGAGATTACCGTCGAGGCGAAGAACTATGACAGAGACTGATAAAGTTACCATCAAGGCAAGTATTAAGCACATAAACAGTTCCTTACTTGCGGAGGCCGTTTCGCGTAGTGCATACATGAGTATGAAGGCGATCTGGCGCTGGAAGTGTGGATGAGCCCAGTAGATAAACTGTTGTAATGGATGATGATGAACAGGTGTGCCGGTAATCAACCGCAGCCGGGAGATCGGGGAGCCAGCCTGAACACAGACACACTTACATAGACAACAACAGACAGGGGACAGCCAAGAAACACAAGGGAGGGCAGATACAAAAGAGTACAAAAGGATCAGGGGGCGTAGTGGCTAACTATGACACTCAAGGGAGTATAATCAGTCCAATGCTGTTCTCAATCATGATAAATGAAGTGTTTAGTAGTATAGATAGGTCAATAGGTGTAGCACTATTTGCAGATGATGGAGTTATGTGGAAAAAGGGAAGGAATATAGACTATGTAGTCAGGAAAGTGCAAGAGGCAATAAGGAAAGTAGAGGGCTGGGCAATGGAGTGGGGTTTTAGATTTTCAGTGGCAAAGACAAAGGCTATATTTTATACAAAAAGGAAAATTCAGGACCAGATTAAACTTGAACTCTATGGAGAAAGTTTAGAGAGAGTAGAACAGTTCAAGTATCTAGGTATTTGGTTTGACAAGAATCTTACCTGGTCTACACATATAGGGAAAGTGGTTGAAAAGTGTAAAAAAGTACAGAATATTTTAAGGTGTTTGAGGGGTAGAGAGTGGGGAGCAAACAGGATTTCTCTGAAAACTGTATATATAGGATTAGTCAGGGCAGTGCTAGACTATGGCAGCATAGTTTACCAATCAGCGTCAAAAACAATATTAAAGAAGTTGGATACAATACAATATCAGGCCTTGAGACTCCCCTGCGGTGCCATAAAATCTACTCCAGTATCAGCCTTGCAGGTGGAAATGAATGAAATGCCACTGGAAATCAGAAGAACCCAATTAGCGCTAACATACTGGGCAAACTTAAAGGGCCACAAGGAGAGTCATCCTACTCAGAAGGTGTTAAAACCATGCCAAGAAAAAGAAAAACGACAGATCAAGAGCTTTGGTTGGACAATAGGAAATGCAGCTAATGGAATAGGGATAGGGGATATAATGTTAAGCCCCACGGTACCGTTCTCCGTAGTCCCACCTTGGTTATTAGGAGAGATAATGGTGGACCTGCACCTTCTGGAAAGGAAGAAAGAGAGGAAGGAAATGAACTGGCAGACAAGTATGCAAAAGATGCAACTAAGAAAGTAGAAGTAAATATGACAGTAAGTTATAGTAAAGCTGAAGTTAAAAGCATAATTAAGGTAGAAATTAAAAAGAAATGGCAGGAAATTTGGAACAGGGAAACGAAAGGTAGACATTACTATAGTATCCAAAAGAAAGTAGGAGAAATGAGGGAAACCAGTATATCAAAAAAAGAAGAAGACATTATATCAAGGATGAGGTTTGGGCATACTGGTCTTAATAGTACACTGAAGATAACTGGTAAACATGAGACTGGTATGTGTGAGTACTGTAACATAAAGGAAACTGTAGAACATGTAATTATCAGTTGTCCTAGGTACGAGCAGGAGAGACAGAGACTAAAAAACAAACTGGCAAGAGATCGCAGTAAGTTCGGACTAAAGGAGTTACTCCAACTGAACTCAGGGCATGTGGGGTACAGGGCAATATTTAGGTTTTTGGAAAAGACAGGACTTAAAAGAAGACTATAGGGTAGGAAAAGACCATTATGATCCACACTCCATTTCAGAAGGTGGCGGTAATGCACTAAAAGCTGTTTGCCAACCACCATAAAACATCAGATGAAGAAGAAGGAAGAAGAAGAAGAAGAAGAAGACGACCACTTTAGCGCATGTGCAGAACGGATCGGGCAGCCGGTACGGATCGGGCATTGGCCATTGACGGCACTGCATCATGGATGTAACTGCATGCAGCACTGACAGGTCCATTGATATTACACCGGAAGAGAATAATACATCAATGGTGTAACCTCCGCTCTCATGGTTCACAACATAGCCTATTAGCATGAAGTTATATGCAAAATTAACATTTGTCTTTACAGTGGAGTCGTTATTGCTAGCACTAATTGATCAGATTTGAGATAGTAAGACAACAGCAGTACGCTTTAAGTGCATATACTGCCTATTAGGTGACTGCCTGGAGTTTGATAGAGTAGCTGTTAGCACACCTTTCAAAATGAGAACTGTTTTGATGGTGGCAGAGAAACCGTCGTTGGCCCTGTCGATTGCCAAAATCCTCTCTAAAGGTTGGTACGAATTTATAGCTAACGTTATAATGTAACATGCCATAAAGTGAGACTATTTTTTAAGAAGAAAGGACAACCCCAGGCTAATGGCAACAGGCGAGAGTAACTTTATCATTTCGCTTAGTGGTAGAATACAGTGCCTGTGTTACTACAATACTTACGTATTGTGTCATTTAACTTATTGAAACAACGAGTTTGAAAAATTAGAACTTGGAAAGCTATTTGAGTGATAATTATTTGGGAAAATTAACCCTGGCGCGTTGCTTGCTTCCCTGTGAATGTACGCTAAACTCCGTTGAAAAATCTGATACTTTAATGTTGGCTTGCATATTGGTAAAGATAAACGCAATCCATTAGAAGCACTGCTAAATTACTGATACTAAATTACAAATAGTCAGTGTTTTGAAGAAGGACTTATTGAACTGTACTGTGAACTACTGTAGTGTGTTTTAGTGGAGAATGGCTACTTAAAGGAACAGTTCACCCTAAAATCAAAAATGCATATTTTCCCTCTTAACTGTAGTGCTATTTATTCTTCTAGATTGTTTTGGAGATATTGACCGTAGAGATATCTGCCTTTCCGGAATATAAAGGAACTAAATGGCACTCGGCTTGTGGTGCTAAAAGCGCTACGCCTGTCATGAGAAATTTTGTTGGAAGATGTATTGTCAAAGCAAAAATTGCGATAAACAATGATATTGTCATTTTAAGGGCATTTGCATCTCATTTCATTACATTTATTTACATAAAGAATTATAACGTGATGACAGTAGCTAGTTTGTGTTGGTCCACGATGTTTATTACCTATAGCTAGCTAGCTGTCTAGCTAGCACAGTGATTTTCTAACATGACACGGTGGAGAAGGTGAAAATGACAACTTCCGACATGTTGTTTCGTGGCAAATGGCTGGCTAGCTACCTGTATTGAAGCTTTCAAGAGAGCACGCGATTGCAAATCGCACGTAATCCGTGTCTAGATTACATGCTTTGCGGGCTGTTTTTGAACATCACCAGCATCAGTTTAATGTCAAAAATATCTGTAAATACTCTTCTAATATATAATTAGTATCAGGTCTAGACAGTACTCTTTATAATATTATTTACAGCGACTCAACAAATCCCACCATGAGCAAGCACTTGGCGACAGTGGCAAGGCAAAACTTCCTTTAAGAGGCAGAAACCTCGGGCAGAACCAGACTCAAAAGTGGGCGGCCATCCGCCACTGCCATGTTGAGTTAAGAGAGAGAGAGAGAGAGAGAGAGAGACAGACAGACTGACAGACTGACAGACAAGGGGGGTGGGGGAGAGGGAAGCACAATGCAAATTCCACCTAGAATTTTAAATTAGTAATAATGTAATGCTAGTGGTAATATTAATAAAATAATAATAATAATGATAGGAATGGTAGTCATTGGAATAATAATGACAATAATAGTAACAAGGCCAATAACAACAACAACTGTAGTAGCAGTTGTCAAGCAGGAACACAGGGGCAGCAGGTGGCCAACAACCCAAGATCCAGTCTCTGCAGCTCCAGAGGTAGAAATACCTGCTGAAAGCAACAGAAGGAGAGACGAGAGAGCACAAAACTATGGGAGAGAGAAGATGTCGAGTTAGTAACATGCATTAATGATAAGGCTTGTGTCCATATAGCCTAGGTTTTTTTTCTGGCAGAGAAGCGCTGGCAGGGTGTTGGAGTGAAGTGTGTGTGTGTGGTGAGAGGGAAAAATGCTGTGCGTGGGTTTTGTTTCTATGACAAGCAGACTGACATTAGCTAGGTAGCTAAAAAGAGAAAAAACAACACCCAGGTCAGAAAGTGGTTTTTACCCATATTTTTTTTTAATGTATGAGGCTGGGATGGAGCCGGTTTCCCCCGAGCTTCAGCGGGACCCCAGCCACCAGTGTTATTTGCTCCTCTCCAGGAGAAGCTTTCTCCGGCTACAAAGTGCAGCGAGTTGGGCTACGCGAATTGGAAGGTGTACCAAGGGTGCAATACTGGAATACTTGGGAAAACTTTACAGATCTGGCTGCTTTACGTGTTGTGCTGCTAGCTTGATGAACTCTTTCTCTGAGCTAAAAACAGCACATTGATACGCCGAACGTAAGGATAAGGAAGTTCACAAACAGTTCGTATAAATGTTGACACACAACCACGCAGTAAACCATGAATAACACTAAAAGTCTACAACATACTATGCTAACTTATATGTATTACGGAAGTTTTGTGAGTCGAGTGAAAATCTGCCATTCATGTATACAGGTTCCCGGCCTAACCGGACTGAGTGAGCAGTCATCAAACAATCTATGTCTAATCTTTCTAACAATCTATCTTTTTTCTTTTAAAACGGAAATAACAACGCAACATTTAGAAATGCAATACTTGATGATTAAGGGACATTATTTCATCCTTAAATGTCTGTGTTTCTTAATATTTTATACATATTTATAATGTAATGGTTGGGACAACACTGGGGCTCTGAGTAGAAATCTCAGCTCTGGTGATTTAGGTAATTTAAAGAGTAAATTCCTAATGTAAATTAATATTTTAATAATGCACCAGGTTAGAGGGTTCCTTGTACAATTTACAGCATTAGTTCCCTGAGAATCTCTTTCATATCCAAGGAAAATTGGTATTGTTACTGAAATATCCCTACCTGAATCGGAAATCGAATCGGGACTTTGTGAATCGGAATCAAATTGATTTGGGAGATCGGTGGCGATACCTAGCTCTAATGTTTTGTGTTGCTGCTTCTTGTTATTTTCCAGCATACTTTTTGTCGTCTTGTATCGAGCTTCAGGGATGAGGTAGTCTTTTGTGCAATTTCTATATGCCTATTGTATTTAGCCTGCTGATACAATGTGTGGGTAAATAATTAATTTTAAGTTAAACAAATCTTTCAATTTTCTCTTTAGAGTAGGCCAGATTGATGCATTTAATTGTAAAAATTGACAAAATATTCTTGCTGGGGGCATACCCCTGGACCCCCCTAATTGTACCTGGTTTTCTCCATCCATGCAGTGTTCTCACTTTATTTACCCTAACCTGTTTATATACCTGTTTAAAGAGACAATTATGAATAGATAACATCAGAATTACAACTTTTATTCTGAACTTTTGAGGGTAATGAGGGTCACATTAGTCTCATCTGGCACACATAAAAAAATACAGCGATGTAAACCTGGCCCTACGGTGTGATTCCAAATTATTTACCAACCACCTGGCCGGTGACCCCAATTTATTTTTCTGCCAAACCTAAAAATTACCTGCATTTGGCGCTTGGCGGGTGTTGATTTTGGACCCTGGTTCCATTATATTTAAGAAAGGCAGACATGTTTACCACCGATATCTCCAAAACTCACACCAAAACAATCTAGATGGATAAATAGCACTACAGGTAAGAGGAAAAATATGTATTTTTGATATTGGGGTGAACTGGCCGTTTAAGTAATAAGACTTTTCTGTTGACAAGATAAAGACTATACAGACAGTAGTTAATTCAGAAAAAGGTGACAACCAAACCAGGCTGCCAAAATACACCATATGGATACAATAATGATACCAGTTAATGTAAAACGTCTTTAATTACTATGTTGAGCTGTTAACAGGCATGTATTGAATGGTGACATTTTCAGTGTCTACTTGAAAACAATAATGAGTGAAATGGACTATTTCTCAGAAACCCCTATCTTTACCTCATGTTCCATCTGAATAAACACATTCTTGATGTTCACCAAGGTCCTAAGTTTATGTTAGAGCAGTCAGTCCTGTTCAGCTTTGCCTGGAGATGGCACATATACAAGCTATGTTAATGAGCTCAAACTCCAGAGAGTAGCTGGCCTGTGGGAAGCAGCTGGGGTTTTTCTTGAGGACAGGCATCCTCAGGGACACGGGGATGGTCTCTAGACCAAAAGCATTGTCGAGTCCCCTGCAGGAGTGGCTGGTGTGGCAGCTGGCCTCATGGATGACCTGAGGCACCCGGTTCAAGTTGATGTTCTCCCTGGTGAGAGATGAGGATTATAGAGACAGGCTTTCATTCAGTCGTTTGTTTATTTAGTGAGTCAATGTGGTAGACAAGCAGTCTTATATACTGTCTAACTGTAGGACTGTCTAACCTTGGCTAAAGAAATGTCTAATCATTTATTTTTTATTATCTGGTAGTCATAGGATTTCTTCTTCTAATGGATTAATTAAGTCATCTGGTCTATTAAATAAATTCTGCACTGTCTGCCAGCAGATGTGTTCAGTCATACTGTACAGTGGGATCTCTTCAGATCTCACGCTTACTGAACATCAGTCTGTGTGAATATTATTGTGATGCTTGAGAAGTCCTATTTCAGTTATGAAAAAGATATAAAAAAAACAATTGCACTTAACATACAGTATTTCAGTTTTTTGTCTTTGTTTGCCCATGCAAGCAATGTAAAGGTTGTTAATTTATGTTTAATGTGATCTCCTGCAAATCACATTATTGTGTAGTTTAATAAAAATTCAGTAGTACATATTCATAAATTGTATTTATATAATCTTTATTTTTTCTAGATTAGAGATGTATACCAGGTGTGTGTATTATGCAATATCACATTAATAGAATATTTTTGTGAGATATGAATCTATATGACAATATGACAGCTTTATGCAAATTCATGTAAAAATCTAGTGCTGATATGATTGGTCGATAATCAGTTAGTCAACTGACAGAAAATCACCTACCTTGATACAACTTTGACAATGGCTAAATTGATTTTCTGCATTTCTCTGTTTTATATAATAGTGAACTGAATCTCTTTGGGTTTTGGACTGTTGGTTTGATAAAACAAGATTTGAAGATGTCACATTAGGTGAGAGATTAATCAATAATGAAAACAATCTTTAGTTGCAGTCTGAAATAAAATATTTTTCTGATATCAATATATATCACACTGTGACAAATGTATGCAAAATCACTTTTAAACTGATGTTCAGTGCAATGAACTGTGTTCCATTGTTATGCATTACATTATACATAACTCTTCACTCATGTAAAATCTAATTTTGTTAGTGTTTAATTACACTTTGCCTGAATTCATTAATCAGCAACTATTTTGATCATTTTAAGCAAAAATGCAAAAAATTCCCTGGTTCCAGCTTCTCAAATGTATATTTTTTGCTACTTTGTTTAGTATTCTATGATAGTAAATTGAATATCTTTGAGTTTTGGACTGTTGGTCAAACAAAACAAGATAAGATGGCATTGTCATTGTAGGAAATTGCGACTGGCATTTTATAGACCAAACAATCCCAAGGAGGTTCAATTTACAATGATATAAAACAGAAAATGACAGCAAATCAAAGCTGGAACTAGTGATTTTTTTGTCATTTTTGCTTGAAAAATCACAAAAATGTTGTGACATTTTTAAATTTCTAGTTTCGTCTAACCAACAGTACAAAACCATATATCCAAAACTTGAAATGATATAAACAGCAAAATATCAGCAAATCAATACATTTGAGAAGCTGGAACCAGCCAACGTTTGACAAGATTTAATAAATTCCAATAAACTAATTGATTCATCATTTATACTCACACATAGCTCCAGGTTGCGATGCTGCGCTCGTTGATGCGGCTGGGCAGGTTGACCAGCTGGCTGTAGTAGTCCTGCAGACTGTATGTACAGAAGGATTCATCCACACACTGACTGCCCAGTGGCATGGCCAGACACTGGTGGAGGGCCAGCAGGCACAGCAGAAAGACACGCAGCAACTGGACACAGAGAAAAACTGGAGTATGTTAGCGTGGACTGATTTGTCTGTGTCAGTTACATGGAGATGTCTAGTGTTTGTCTGTTTGTCCTCTCACAGAGCTGTACAAATTTAAATGTGTTCCATGAAGAGACACTGGCAGACGGGGTGACTGTGGCTCGATTCAGGCTTCCCCCAGCCCACATGTCGAAGTGTCCTTGGGCAAGACACTGAACACCAAATTGCTCCTGAGGGCTGTGCCTTCGGTGTGTGAATGCTTAGTTACTTTGATGAGCAGTTCTGCCATCGCTGTATGAAAGTGGGTGAATGAGATATGTAATTGAAGTGCTTTGAGTAGTCAGAAAGACTAGAAAGGCGCTATATAAGTACAGTCCACAGTCCAGTTAATTTTACCCTATTTTTAATTGGCACTGCTCACTTTGCTGTGTAGAAAATAATGCATGTTCATGCACCTGTGGCCACATTGACTGAAGATCCCTCTCCAATCATAGTATTATAGAATTTATTAGGATTTGCCGTTCCCCTTTATCAAGTCATTGGCAGGCAACACTGACATATTTAATAAAGGCTAGTTTTGACTTGGCTGGGTATCGAACCTCTGTACTTCTTGTTTGTGCGCGTCAAGTACAGTAAGCCGACATCAAATTTCCGGTCAGATTTGTGATCTTGTTTACTTATTCTTTGTTCAGATAGCTCCTGATTTAAATCATAATTTTGCCCATTTTATATTATAAGTTAATGTATGGCTGCTTGTGTTTAGACAACATAGACACATATGAGAGCTTTGGCTTTTCTTAAATTCATGAGTTTTGAAGAAAACTATATTCATATTACTCGAAGTAAAGTATCAAACAGTATTGTTTTGTTGTCTGTATTATATCGTCACTACTACGGAAAAATTTCAAAGGATATCCAGCCCTGCTTTTGACTTGAGTTCGGTACCCAACCCTAATCTTGTATGACTTCACGGGCTCAGTAATAAAGCAATACAGAAATAAAATATGTGGAAAATGAATATAATTATTCCCATTTAGTAAGTTGGATCATTTTTGTATCCAATTGTACAATTGATTCTTTTATCTTAATAGGCCTACTTGTGATTTTTAGCCACACTAGTGGCGTAGCTCTAGGGACAGCATGTTGGTCTGTACACCACTTTGGTCTAGACTGAAATATCTCAACTATTTGATGGATTAAAAATGAAAATTGGTACAGACATTCATGATCCCTAAAGATGAATTGTAATCACTTTGGTGTTCCCCTGACCTTTTATCTAGCGCCCTCCTCAGGTCAAAATTTTATTTTGTCCAATTCTACAAAAACTAAAGACATTCTAATCAACGTGTTAGGTTTACTATGAAATTCCATCTTTTGTACTAAAAAGATTGTAACTTTAAAAGATGTCCACTCGATTTGTCTAACTCAGACTGCTGCAGCCTCATATTAGCTTCAACTAAACTTTACAATGCAATTTTGCACAGACGAGGACTGTGGATTTTGTCATTTTGCCATCTCTTGTTGTGCTAAGAAGTGATCTCACAGCCAGTAAGAAAGAATGATTACACCTATCAATAACTATTTCAGTGTGCATATGTCTGTGGGAGTATTGCATTGGAAAATGTGAACCTGTCCTTTAAAACCATAAAACTAAAACCGAAAACACCCTTCAGTCATTATCACCATTAACTTAAGGGCAGGTTTCTTACCTGGAGTTGTTCCATGGCTGATGTTTATGACTGGAGATTGGCGTGATAGAGCTTCTGTTTTTTGTCTTGGGGACGTTGATGGGAGCTGTGGTTCTTTTTTGTTGTTTTTGTCTTCAGTGGGTTGGCTTTGGCTTGGAGTTGATCTGCGACCTGTATCTAGACCTGCCTCTATTTATATGTCCTGTTCTTGTTGGGATTGCTACCATCCTGTGTGTGGGTGTATGTGGGAGTGGGGTGGAGGAACCCATATTGGTCACTCTGGTTCCCATCACAATAGTTTGTGTCCATGTTCCTGTCATTAGCATTCAGCCTTGAGAGAATTATTTTATTCAGAGGACGTCAGCGTGTAGCATTGAGCCCAGGTAACCAAGGGAGGACCCTCACTACCCCCTCACTTACCAGAAAGGGGACACAGATATCAGAGGTCTCATATCCCTCCCTCATTCGCCACCACTCTGACCTCAGAAGTGTAGGCTCTAGATTTAGAAAAGGATAAAAGTGAAGTAAAGTGAATATATAACAAGACATTTTTACTTAACACATACAAAACCAAAACATCAGTTATAACATTATGTACTTCTATATACTTTCAAATAACATGTTTATGTGCAAAACTTCAAACAAATTGTATACTGAATAGCAATAAGAATAAAAAAATGCTACAAGGCAAGCCTAAAGTTTGTCCTGATAAGAGCTTTTTTCATGGTCTCCCAGATTTTGTCCCACTTACTGGCTAACTTTAATGTTTCGTGTGTGAATAGCCAGCTCACTATTTGTGCATCATCTAGCAATTTATGTTTTTATGTAGCATAGGTATATCCCAAATATCAAAAATAAGAGTTGGGCGCCAGACAGGAGAATAATCACAATCCTAAACCTGTCACTTTAAAAATATGGATATAAACAAGTTGGAGATAGAGCCTGGATAACTTGTACACTTGATACAAAAAGTTCTAACCTACACTCTTTGTTTGGGTTTGAAACCAACAGTACGGCGGTTTTTGTTGTACATCTTCAGTAGCCTTTGTCTTGATTTTCTCATATTTTCCTCAACATCTGCTTTGAGTTGGTTTAGCTGATGGACAATATCAGTGTCCGAAATTAACTTTGTGACTCACTGGCCAAGGGGACTAGATGAAAAAATCCACTAGCCAAGCATGTTTTTTACCTGCCAATAAATTGCCTTTTTGTGTCACATATACATTTGTTTCAGTACATTACATTGAGATAATAAGGTATTATGTTAAATACAAACTTAAAGAAGAGGCCAGAGCAAAATTTGAAGCAAAATAATTTAATATATTGATCAAAGGTTAATTGGGTCAAACACAGGACTTTCAGGGTCAGGGTTCCAGGGTTCGTTTCCCGTGTGAAACCAATAGTCAACGTTGATTCTTTTAAGGAGTTAGTTATTTTAACCCAAACCATGATCTTTTCCTAAACCTAACCAAGTAGTTTTGGTCCCTAAACCTAACCAAACTGCGACCGTGACCTGAAATGTTTCTCAACATGCTTTACTTTGAAATTCTATCTGGATGTTGCTTATTTCTTATTGCTAACTTGACCGTGGAATGAGAACGTGTTGAAAACATGACACTGCCACGGTGGACCGGCGTGTGTATTACACGCTTTGGCGTGATACTGGGTTGCAGCAGCAGACCGGCGGCAATTGATTGTTTAGCAGAGTATCTGATGTCTTGTACGGTAAACAGCGCCGTGAAACTAGGAGCGCTCAAGACGGTCAGTTTCGTGGCACTGCTTAGCCGTGTGTAAAACACATTTGATAGTGTGTGTGTCCACATTCCAGGCCAATATCCTACATCATAAAGCCTTTTATAGGTTTTGAAGATACCAGTGTGTCCACTTAGTGTTTTCATGATAGTTCTGAAATATCTGTTGAAGACTATGGGGATCGTGGAACTGGTTTTCTGATATTCTTTTTTTGTGTTATACTTCATTTTCCAGGGCAGAAAAATCCTGTTCTACTTTTTTTGTCCCCTTCAGCTAGCTGCTTAATGATTTGCTCCACATTTTGGTCTTTATGTTGTTCTTCCCAAATTTTTTCAAGGGATATGAATATTCCCATCTATACAGGCAGCATCTGACGTTACGGGGAATCCTTGAAAAAAGCATCAGGAGCACCATTTAGTTTTCCCTATCTGTATTCCACAATAAAGTCGAACTGTTGCAACCTTAGTGCCCATCTGATCAGAGGAC
This sequence comes from Siniperca scherzeri, assembly GCA_027580175.1. Classification (NCBI taxonomy): domain Eukaryota; kingdom Metazoa; phylum Chordata; class Actinopteri; order Centrarchiformes; family Sinipercidae; genus Siniperca; species Siniperca scherzeri. The sequence goes on from CM050846.1 coordinate 30,682,479, forward strand.
TTGTGGTTTTTGTCGATGAGGAATCAACGTAATGACAGTAAAGCTTTGGTTCAAGATAGTGTTGCCATTTTTCTAGAGCCCAAATAATTGCGAGGTGCTTCTTTTCTGTTACAGAGTAATTCCTTTCAGCTTGGTTTAGTGTTCGATTTACATAGGCAAAAACTACTTCCATTCCATGGACGATTCCATTGTCCGTTCTCTGGGTCAACACAGCTCCAAGACCTTTATCACTTCAGTCAGTATAGACTAGGAATGGAAAGTCTGGATTTGGGTGACCCAAGATTGGTGGAGAGATCAAGCTGGACTAAACTGGTCAAAGGCATGCTGGCATGCTTGACTCCAAATGGAAGGTCTTCCTTTCCTTTTTAGATCATTCAAGAGCTGAGCAGTTTTTCTAAATGGTTTTTCTAAATGGTGCCCTTTAAATAAAAAGTATAATTTTAAATAATAGTATGCTGTTAGTATTAGTCTTCTGGTTTGGATATATTCAGCTAGCTCATCCTCATAATCTTCTGAGAGGAAAGCTGATAGAAAAACAGTTTCAAACTGGCTCCAGGTGGAGCAATTTCCCACCAGTCGCGAGCAGTACCCTGGAGTACAGTTCTGAAGGAACTGCATCTGAAGGTTCTGGAAAGAATATCAGCATCAGATAAGGGATGTAGAGCAAGAAAGTCATGGCATTTGGACATATAATTGAGGGGGTCGAGATCATCATTACGCCCTCCATATTTAGGAAAGGTCAACCTGATATAATCACTTTTTCTAATAGCCGGGGGTTTTAGCTGCACTGGTTTGAATATAAAGAGCTTCTATGTCAAGAGAAACTGATATTGAAACTGAAGAAGGATGCTGATTAGCCATAATGCAATGTCTGGGTAGTTATCTCTGACTGAATTGTGTTAAATGTGAAATTTTCACAGTGCAGCATTAAAAGTTGTTCATCACAACGATCAAAATAATTTAGACACCATAACAGATTAAAGTAGTATGCGAAACATTTAAACACTGCAGAGCATATGCAAAGCGTTTTCATCTCAAAACCCACAAAAACCAAAAAAAAAGAAAATTGCAGCTTTAACTCTTAAAAGTTAACTTGTTTCAATGTAATTTCATGGTTTGGGCCCAACGTTGGGCGCCATTTCTACAGCGTGGGTTTATCCTAAATATCCAGAGAATGATTACTGTACAAAAACACAACTCTATTCAGATTTTGGTGAAACTGGATTATGTTTTATGGAGAAAATATTTTCTGGTCTTCCCTCTGATGTCCTGTGGCTACTCTGCTTCAACTTTAGGTAATTTACGGAGTTTCCTGGTGGATAGCCGTTCGATCTCCCAGTCTGGGCAGAGTCAGCTAATAGGACGGCTAGCTGCATGGCTAACTGATCGAACTAGCTAACGGCAGCTAATGTTACAGTTAGCGGCTACTTTAGCAACAAGTAAAACTATCTGTCCATCAGGAAACTCTGTAACGTTAAATCACAGAGTTAAGGCAGGGCAGCTGGAGGACATCAGAGGGAAAACCAGAAAACTTGGAAAGGCTGTGCAATGATAAATTGGCTTCCTCCCATGCAATGATTGTGCAGTGTTTCCTCTGCATTTTTCTGTCATGTAGCTTGCTAGCTCAGCGATGGAATGACTGTTTGGTGTTGTGTTGTTTATAAAGTAAAAATAACAAAACATAAAAAGGTTGGATTGTGGGTCTGGGTTGGCTGTGCTGGGGATATGGCTGAGGGCAGTGACTGTATAGTTGTGACATCACAACCTTACGGAAGACCTGACAGCTCGTTCAAAGGCACAGTTTCTGAATATGGGCTGTGTGCATTTCTCTGTAGATTGAGCGTTTTGATACTTTCACAGTATTTATATAGCACTTAGACCTGCTTTATAATAAAAAAGACATTTTCTACAATATGGGACCTTTTAAACTCTTTAACTTTTGTACGGCCAATAAAGACAAGGAAGTCCACAGCTACCTCCCAGCAGGTCAAAGAGGTAGTTGAACAAGATTCATCCAAACCTGCTCCAGGGATCAGCACATTTCCAGCAGCGCCTTGTTGCCCATGAAAGTTCAGGAAGACTCTAAACTTCTAGTTATCTCCTCCTTTAGCCACTCTCACTCCTCCTTCTGTTCTCATCCATGCTGCTTTTCTTAGTTTTTTTCCCCCCTTCCCCCAGCTCACAGGTGTGTCGGATTTATCTCCTACCTTCCCCACGTTCCTTCCCTGTCAAAGTTGAAAAGGGCTATTCTGCCCTTTTCCACCTTTCTGCTACAGCTAACTTTAATGTTTTGTAAGTGAATAGCCAATTTACTCTTTGTGCTTCATCTATCAGTTTCTGTTTATCTTACTAAACAAAGTAATTTTATTTATATAGCGCCAATTCAATTTTATTTATATAGCGCCAAACAGAAGTTATCTCTTTGCACTTTTCCTATAGAGCAGGTCTAGACCATACTCTTTATAATATTATTTACAGAGACCCAACAAATCCCACCATGAGCAAGCACATGGCAACAGTGGCAAGGAAAAACTTCCTTTAAGAGGCAGAAACCTCGAGCAGAACCAGACTCAATGGTGGGCGGCCATCCGCCACTGCCATGTTTTGAGAGACGGAGAGGGCGGTTTTGAGAGGGAGGGAGAGGGAGAGAGATTTTGAGAAGGAGGTAGGGAGGGAGAGGGAGAGAGATTTTGAGAGGGTGGGGAGAGGGAAGCACAATGCAAATTCCACCTAGAATTTTAAAATAATAATAATGTAATGGTAGTGGTAATATTAATATTAATAAATAAATAATAATAGGAATGACAGTCAAAGGAATAATAGTAACAGAGCCAATAACAAAAGTAGCAGTTGTCGAGCAGCAACAGAGGGGCAACAGGTGGCCCACAACTACAGATCCAGTCTCTGCAGCTCCGGAGGTAGAAATACCTGCTGAAAGTGACAGAAGGAGAGAGGAGAGAGATTTTGAGAAGGAGGTAGGGAGGAGAGGGAGAGAGATTTTGAGAGGGTGGGGAGAGGGAAGCACAATGCAAATTCCACCTAGAATTTTAAAATAATAATAATGTAATGGTAGTGGTAATATTAATATTAATAAATAAATAATAATAGGAATGACAGTCAAAGGAATAATAGTAACAGAGCCAATAACAAAAGTAGCAGTTGTCGAGCAGCAACAGAGGGGCAACAGGTGGCCCACAACTACAGATCCAGTCTCTGCAGCTCCGGAGGTAGAAATACCTGCTGAAAGTGACAGAAGGAGAGAGGAGAGAAACGAGAAAGCACAAAACTACGGGAGAGAGAAGATAGAAGATGTCGAGTTAGTAACATGCAGTAATGGGATAAAAATGCATACAGATGGAGAGGGAGAGGAGGAGAGAGGAAAGAGGTGCATCATGAGAAGTCTCCCGGCAATTTAGGCCTATAGCATCATAACTAAGGGATGGTTCAGGACTCACCCAAGCCAGCCCTAACTATAAGCTTTATCAAAGAGGAAAGTCTTAAGCCTATTACGTGGCTTCCATTAAAAAAGACAATGGAAAACAAAATGAAACTAATTTTCTGTATCTAGCACATCTATATAGCTAGCACATAGAAAAGAATGAATTTTTCTTCTTCCAGACTGACATACTGTACAGCTTCAACATTGAGTGGTAAAATATCAGATCTCAGCAGGGCTCATAAAGATCTTTGCTTCTTAGTCCATATGTCATCAGCCTTTTCTATATTTTCTGATTGCTACCTCATCTGTTCTCCTTGACCTTAAGGAAATTGTACAAGTCGCAAGGGACTCAACGGAGCATGCTCAGTCCATGAATACACCAGCAGCTTTCAGGGCCAAACTGTACGCTTTAAGATGACTTCTGTTTGCGGACATGTGATGAGTCTGGATTTCATCGGTGAGTATCATCCATATTAGGTCCTCCTCACTCTTGACCTGACTTTTATTGATGGCATTTCCTTGCAGTGCTTAAAAATGTAATCACATTTTATTTCTACCTCATTTACCCATATGCAGGAAGAAAAAAATAATAGAAACAGCCTTATAACATAATAAGACGGTGTAGTCCCTCATTCGTCCAGGAGTGTTCTATCGTAGAAAAGGTTTCAGTCGTAGTCATCTGGACACTGTTTTCAGAATAAAGACGTTTCGGCTCCCATCCGGAAGTCATTCTCAATTGTGAAAAAATTGGACGGGAACTAGAAATTTAAGCTACTCTGTGTTACATAAGCCCTGCCCTCAGGAAGGAATCTGCCTGAGTATCTGTTAATAGCTAGTTTCACCTGAAACTGACCTAATAGTTTCCAAGACGGCCCAGTAATCAGTAATGATTACTGATTACTGGGCCGTCTTGGCCCAATATAACATAATGCACTTCATTACCACAACACATCAAATTACAGCTGTCTGACATACAATGCAGAAATTATGTTTGTGTTTCTTACAGAAGTGTTGAATTGGATTGAAATACAATGTATAAGGGTTACTGGTTTTGGGTCTCTCACTGTAGTAAAGTATAAAACAGTATAAACTTAACTTTCCACTCCTTGATTTGGACTGATCTGGGTCTTTGATCCAACTGATTGGTATAGACCCCTGGCAGTTAAGCAAATTGGGTATCAGACATGACTGATCCACATATATTTTTCTGTTCTAATTTTGATGGGTTAAAGAGCAACACCTGAAAATCTTGTTTTTGCTGACCTAAACTGGATTAACTTCTCACGCTGCTGCAGTGATGTACAGGTGTACTCCAGGTAGGGTTGGGTACCGAACTCTGTACTTTTAAGAGTACTGACTGAATCACGTCAGTACTACCGAGTGTCGATTCACATTAAATCAATTGGTGCCAAATTTCTGTACCTGAGAGTGCATCTGGGTTAGAGAGTATAGTATAGTATTGTGGTCAAACACAAAATATATTTAAAAGCTGAAGAGGGTACTATGTTTGATAGCCTAAAAGCCAAGTCCCCCACAGCAGCCGCTGCTAACGTTAGCACGTCTGAAGCTGATGGTAGGCCTTTACTTTGAAACCCGAAGTGTTTTACAATCCCAAAATTCAGGGATTAACATTAACATTAAACATCAAAAAAAGGAATGCTAATGTATGAACGTCTCCACCAATTGTTGAGATGTCATGTGTTAGACTTACCATTTCATGTTAACTCAGATAAGAATTATCCCAATTAGTTTATGCAGTGAGGAAGTATTATACAGATGTGAAATTTTGCAGTACTCAGCAGATACCCTGAGTTCAGTTATCTGAATCGGTATGAGGAAAGAAACTTGCATTGTGACTTCCTCAGCATCTTAAACTTGCAACTTCTTAACTGGATGTCCCATGTCTTGCTTTATGTAATAACTATAACACCTTTTACACCTTGATTTGGGTTGATTTTGGGTTTCAACCTCTTCAGTGTCCAAACTCTTGATTTGGATTTCTCATATCTTACTAAAACTGTTTAAGAGCTTGGTCCTTCTTTTTCAAGGGAAGTACAACAACTGGGACAAGGTGGACCCTGCAGAACTCTTTAGCAAAGCTCCCACAGAAAAGAAGGAGGCCAACCCCAAACTCAACATGGTCAAGTTCCTCCAGGTAGGTTTTAGAGGTTGACCCAGTAATCTGTTTTCACAAGACATTAGTGCATACTGCATTCTGCTCAGCTGGAGGTCAGTGTATTGTGCCTTGTATCTTTGGTGCTCACCCCATGTTTCTGGTGTCATGTCAGGTTGAAGCCAGAGGCTGTGACTACGTGGTTTTATGGTTGGACTGTGATAAAGAAGGCGAGAACATCTGTTTTGAGGTAATTCAGGCCTCTTTTACACCTGGTATTAACATATGATCTGTATCTGGATATGTTATCTGGATATTGACATCCAATCCGTGGGTCTTTGCATTTACACCTGGTATTAAAATACATTCTTGTCAGAATGATTGTGCTGATTGTAATCCAATTGTGATCATATGCAAATTAGTAAGATGGGGCTGGTTTACTAATTTGGTGGCAGAGTCCCAAGTTAAGGGAAGCAATGCTGCTGCATGGGCTGTACCTCTTTTTCCTTTGCTGAGGAAGGGGTCATCTTACTTAGCAGGAAGATGTGGAGTTAGGTGACCTTTCAATTTGTTGGGTGGATTTTTTTCTTAAGAATGTGGTCAAGCTATACAGATTGCATTTACACCTGGCTGAAATCCAATCACAATGCAAGCCTGACCACACCCAAATGTGGTCTGGCTGATTGGAGTGCATTCCAGTCCCAATGCGTTCTGCATGCATTTACACCTGGCATTAACATGCGTTTTTCCTTAATCAGATAACGTATCCAGACAGATCGCATATTAATGCCAGGTGTAAATAGGCTATCAAATTAATTCTGTTTGTCTTCAAACCTGAGGTTGTGTAAGATTTTCATAGCTATTTAATACTTTGGTGTTGCCTTTGCTCTCTTACAAATTACAAACAGGGTCAGCTAGAGATGAATAGTATAAAATAGTACCAGAGCTTTGGTTACATAGATATTAACCCAGGAAAAGTGTCATTTCCCATAATTTGAGGTTATTTATAACGAGCATTGTCCTGTAACACTGTAGTGTAAACTTGCTTTTTTAGTGCAACAGGGCCGCTCAGATTGTTACTGGGTTATGTGAAGAGTATTACTTTCTGCTGAAGAAACAGTCCCTATGAAACTAATCTCAGTATGTTCTGTGGATTATGCAGACTAACAGGGACACTGTTTCTGGAAAGACATGTTACTATTGAATATTTTAAACTTGCTATAGATTTCTTGATGTTTGCCTCTCATCAGAACATTCATTTAGCCCCTCATTTTGAACTGAAGAAGCTTTTTGGATGAGATCTTCAAGATCAGAATCAGAATTAGAATCAGAAATACTTTATTCATCCCCGAGGGGAAACTCTTTTGCTACAGCAGCTCACTATCACGTCAGTGCACACAGGAATAGAAGTACTAAGCAAAAAAATATAATACACTATAATACAGATCACAAAATAAATTAAGTACCAAGTGGGTATAAGTATAAAATAAAATAAGTGTGAAGTACAAAGTGGGTTTACCGGTTGATGATGATAATACGGTATAAGGTAATAGTGCATGAACTGCCAAGTTAAGTGTAGATTATTAAGATTATAATGAGACGGAGGATATTGCACAGCAGTAATAGAGGTATGAATAAATATCAATATCAATATCAATAAATAGGGAATTTTAAACTGAAAAGAGTATATTGCACAGGAGTATTAACACGGAATATTGCACAATTATGTCAAGTATTGCAGAGATGTAATGATCAATGTCCAGTTTAATGACTTAGGGTCATACAGATTATCACTTAGAGGGAGGAGTTAAAGAGTTTGATGGCCACAGGCAGGAATGACTTCCTGTGGTGCTCTGTGGGGCTTTTTGGGGGGATGAGTCTTCCGCTGAAGGTACTCCTTTGACCAGCACGTCATGGAGTGGGTGGGAGACACTGTCCAAGATGGCATGTAGTTTGGCCAGCATCCTCCTCTCTGACACCACCGCCAGAGAGTCCAGCTCCACCCCCACAATGTCACTGGCCTTACGGATCAGTTCGTTGAGTCTGTTAGCATCCGCTACCCTCAACTTGCTACCCCAGCATGCAACAACATACAGCACTGGCCACCACAGACTCATAAAACATCTTCAGCATTGTCCGGCAGATGTTGAAGGACCTCAGCCTCCTCAGAAAATAGAGGCGGCTCTGGTCCTTCCTGTAAACAGCTTGAGTGTTCTTAGCCCAGTCCAGTTTATTGTCCATGTGTACTCACAGGTACTTGTAATCCTCTACAATGTCCATACTTACCCCCTGGATGGAAACCGGTGTCACTGGTGCCTTGGCCCTTCGTAGATCCACAACCAGCTCTTTAGACTTTGTCGCATTGAGCTGCAGATGGTTCTGCTCACACCATGAGACAAAGTTCCCCACCACAGCCCTGTTCTCAGTCTCATCACCACCGCTGATACATCCCACCACAGCAGAGTCATCAGAAAACTTCTGAAGGTGGCAGGACTCTGTGTGGTGGCTGAAGTCTGTGGTGTAGATGGTGAAGAGGAAGGGAGAGAGGACAGTCCCCTGAGGGGCCCCAGTGTTGCTGACCACGCTGTCTGACACACAGTGCTGCAGGCGCACATGCTGTGGTCTGCCAGTCAGGTAGTCCACAATCCAGGACATGAGGGGGGCGTCCACCTGCATCGCTGCCAGCTTCTCACCCAGCAGGGCTGGCCGGATGGTGTTGAAAGCACTGGAGAAGTAAAAAAAAACATGATCCTCACCGTGCTTACCGGCTTGTGCAGGTGGGTGTGGATGCGGTTCAGCAGGAAGATGATGGCATCCTAAACTCCCAGCCGGGACTGGTAGGCGAACTGAAGGGGGTCCAGGAGGGGTCTGACCATGGGCCGCAGCTGTTCCAGCACCAGTCTCTCCAGGGTCTTTATTATGTGGGAGGTCAGTGCCACCGGTCTGTAGTCCTTGGAGCCACTGGTACGAGTCAAGATGTCTTCCACAGAACAGGGACCCTTTGAAGACTCAGGCTCAGGTTGAAGACATGTTGAAGGACTCCGCATAGCTGGGGGGCACAGGCTTTTAGCACCCCGGGGCTAACTCCATCGGGGCCTGCAGCCTTGTTTGAGTGGAGTTTCATCAGCTGTCCTCTCACCTGGTCAGCAGTCAGGCACACAGCAGAGGTTACAGGCGGGGGAGGGGGGGAGTCATTAGTGTGAAGAGGGCCGTTAGCCTGATGGGGAGGGGGGAGCAGTGGACTCAGAGGAGCTTGAGGGCCGTCAGCAGCTGAGTTAGAGGGGGGAAGAGCAGGAGCTGGTGTGTCGAATCTATTAAAGAACAGATTAAGTTCCTCTGCTGCTAGTCGGCCTGAAGCCAGTGATCCTCTTCATGCCGCTCCAGACCTCTCTCATGTTGTTCTGCTGGAGTTTCCGCTCCAGCTTCCTCCTGTACTTCTCCTTGGCCTCCCTGATCTTCACCTTCAGGTCGGCCTGGATAGCCCTCACCGGTGTGAATGGCGTTGCACGCCGATGCTGGGGTAGCAGAGGGGGAGATGTAAACAGCCACAACAATGGCACGTGAGAATTCACGTAGCAGATAATATGGCCGGAGTCCCACAGCTAACAGTTCAATGTCCGGGCTACAGATACTCTGCTTGATAGTAACATGACCAGGGTTACACCATCTGTTGTTAACCAGGACACCGCCTTTCTACTTACCGCTCCTGGTGTGATCCCTGTCGGCCCGAACAGTCTGAAAGCCGTCGATGGAAACGTTATGATCCGGGATGTCCTGGTATAGCCATGTCTCTGAGAAGCACATCAGACTACACTTGCGGAACTCCGTTTGACTCCAGGCTATCGCCGTTAGCTCGTCCATTTTATTCGCCAGCGATCTCACGATGCCCATGACGAGAGAAGGCAGACACGGCTTAAATCTCTTTTGTCTGCACCCCTCTCTCTTCCCTCGCCGCTTCGTTCCACCTCTGCATCCTCGGTGTGTCTTCCTCCAGATCTCAGTGGGGATATCGGTTGTCCTGGGCACCATGCTGCTCGGCTTCAGCGCGATCAGCTGTTCCCTGGTGTAAACAATGCGGCCAAACAGCTGATCTGCAGTGGTGCCCTGACCGAGTAGCAGGAAAAGAAGTTCCACGGCGAAAAAAGTACTAAAACACTTTCTACTCTCATTTTCGTAAAGAGCGTAGTTTTAAATTATACTTACACACAAGTTACCCAAGTTTGGAAGAAAAAGGAAAGCTAAAAGTTGGAAAAAGTAAGACGACGAGACGGAGCTACGGCAACAGGTAGTATGCACGTTGGCGCATGCGCACTCTCATATATCTACAGATATCTACAGTACATTTTTCAATGCTCTGATTACAACAGTCACAATTTCGTTCACCTCTCTTATATTGGGGTGGAGGCAGACATTTCGGAGACTGATATCTGAAAACCTGGACAAATTTTAAACAAAACTATCTGCATATAGAGATACCACTAGAGATAGGTGAGAAAATCTATTTTTTTGTAATTTGCAGAAACTGACCATTAAAGCTGCATTTATTGATTTATTTTTGCCCACTTTTGGGCAGGGGAACAACAAGCTGTAAACACAACATTTGCATATTATTAACTTATAAATGTGAACGTTTTAGCAAACATTTGCCTATTTACACATCCAGCAGACACGGAGCAACATTAACATTCATTTGGAGTTGTGTTTGTGTCCACCTGATGAATGTAAGTCCAATGTTAACTCTTTCAGCTGGTTTGGTCTCCCCCAACTCCTGAATAAAAATAATATACAAATAATAAAAATAAAAATAATTTCAGTTATCATTCTTATTGGTGACCTTGTGTAAATTTCAGCAGAGCTTTGCATAACTTAAAGCCACTAAACCACAATAAGTGAAAACACCTGTTTGTGTGCAGGGCCTTACATCTATAATAACGCATAATATTTTTTAAACTGATCATGTTTTTTGTATGGAAAATCATACAACTCCAGCTGTCAAATAAATGTAATGCAGTAAAAATTATAATATTTCCTCATAAAATGTAGTGGAATAGAAGTATAAAGTAGCACAAATTGGAAATACTCAATAAAGTACTTAAAAATTGTACTTAAGTATAGTACTTGAGTAAATTTTCTTAGTTACTTTCCAACACTGGTGTGTACTGGGTTTATCAGAGCTTTTTCACTGAAAACAGCTGCCTGCTGCTGCTGGAAACAAGGTTAACGAGAGCGCCAAGACTGTACCAAAACAGTAAAGTTGTGGCCGTAAAACCAAAACAAAGAGCTAAAAGAGGCTATAATGCTCCATAGAGCTGAGAAGAACTGCAGAGTTGCTGATAATTCTGTGTAGGCTCATCACTAAGAGAAATTCCTTTCACATTACACGTTCATATAAAAATTTTGATTAGTGCAGCTTTAAAGAATAACTGCACCTAGTCTAATAATCTGAATTGCCATGGCAACTAGTGGTGACAGCATGCTTTTTCTACAACCTGTGCAGCAGTGATGTACCATTGCACTATAGTACCACTCTACATCACATCTGGGAGTCACAAATATAACACCTGACCACACCCAGCTGTAATGTTAGGTGTGGTCAGGTGTGAGGTTAAAGGGACCTTCCCACCGATAGAGGCCAGTGCAGCTATGTTCTATTTCGTATGTGCTCCCCCCTCTAACGAACTTCACTATTGGTTTACCCATACGAGGCACCACCTTGGCACCTGAGAAAAATTCTTTGCACACACCGCTCAATCAGGGGGTAGCACCCTCCCCCTATAAAACCCCAGTACATACATTGCTCGTCTCCCTTTTCTATTTAGCCACCTTGAGTACAGTCACAGCACTCAGCGAAACATTGTCACCATCCGGTGTCACTGAGATTTAGGAGTCCTATCAATAGTTTCTCATTACCTGTTTTGGCCTGCCTGCACGACCACTGAACTGCTGTCGTATCTTGATATTTTGTCAGGGTTCGGACTAATGTTGGTTCAGGCCCAGCTAATAGTACATCTTATCCCTCAGCCTTTGTCTTAGGTTTTAACCAATAGAGACAACAT
>CM050846.1:30711586-30796586 GCA_027580175.1 Siniperca scherzeri
TCAGCCCCAAGTCCATTGGTTCCTACTGAAGATGTAAATAAAAAAATTAAAAAAATGCTGTTGAGGACTATTTTCAACTGCAGATATATCCACATTTGGTGCTCTAGTGAGTATTTGTGGCAGCGGGACGGTGTATGTGGAATTGAGTCAAAATAAACTACAGTATGTGTGTTCATGGTAATGAAGAAACATGTCACCCAGTAAAATGGTGTGGCTCACTGATGTGTTTTTAATCGTTTTTGGACAACAATGGAGCTCTATAGCACAGAGGAATAAGATGTATCAGGCTTCGGATACACACACAATACTTGTTAGAAGGATCAACTCATTGTTGGTTTGGTCTTTTCATGGGATTTGTTGACAATAAGAAAAATACAGAATATCACCAGCCTTATTCGTTAAAAAAAATAATAAATCCAGACTTTCTATTTACTATAATTGAAAATAGGAGGTGCAGTTTCAGTAGTTTTTCAATGGAAGGTAATGGACAAATTGGACAGGAACTCTTCACCATATATTTTATCCTGTGGTTAAAGGAAAATCAACTTTTAAATAATATTTATAGCTTTTAGTCTAGGACACAGTTGTTTTTGCTGTATTTGTATTTGAATGGACTTGACTGTCTAAAATTGGAAAGATGCAACTCAACTTCTGTAGAATAAAACTAATGTAGAATCCAGTATTCTGACAGAGTCCAGCCATCAACCTAATTCAGACTACGATCCAATAAGATTAAGTAATAAGAGATGCAGCTCCCAGTTATGTGAGGGTGTAAGAAGAGGGAAAAAAATGCTCTTTGATGTCTCAGGCATGGGTCCCCAGCATGCCATGCAGATTGCAGAGCGCCTGTATACACAGGGCTACATCAGCTACCCACGTACTGAGACGACCCACTACCCAGAGAACTTCGACCTGAAGGAAACACTAAAGCAGCATACCAACAATCCCATCTGGGAAGAAGAGGTGAGGACTACTGTGGAGCCAAGGATACATAAAAGGATTCATGCCCTGATAAATTCAAGGCCAGCAGTATATACATACAGAAACAGATTAATTGTATTTATGCTTACAGACAGGCAGTTAGAATATGGTGATGTGGATACATATAAATGTTTTTACCTCTCCATCAGGTGAAGGCTCTGCTTTCAACTGGATTAAACCGACCCAGGAAAGGAACTGATGCTGGAGACCATCCACCTATCACTCCCATGCGTGCTGCCTCAGAAGGGGAACTGGGTGAGTCATTCAACTAATTAGATAATAGATAATGAATATCACCTCTGAGAGCAAAAAAGTAAGCCTGTCATCTGTCAAAATAGACATTTTATTTTATATAATGTACTGATGATGGACTTGATGATGGACAGAGCATATTTGTAAGACTTTTTATGCTGATCAACAGAGCACACTCCTTAATCTAACGAATTATCTAATTAAAGTGTCGATTTACCCAAATTACAAACATATTTTTCCATTTTACCTCTGGGTAATATCTCACCATGCAGATAGTTTTGGTTTTATCCGTCCAGGTTTTGAGATTTCTGCCTCCACCCCAATACAATGGAGGTGAATGGAATTTAGTTTGCTGTGTGGAATTAAAAAAATTCAGCAGCAATGTCAGCAATATCTTACCAGAAACAGTGTCCCCATTACTAAAGATAATCCACAGAGGTCGCTACAAACAGTTTTCGTTGGAAATACTTTCTACCACAGAAAAAGTAATAACCATGAAAACCATTGACAGTGAGGTTGAATCCATAACAGAATCGTTTATTCCATTATATATAAACCTCCTCTACTATGACACACCAGCGTGAAGTCAGTCATATCTACGTTTATTGCCTTCCCTAGAGCCGCTGTGACAGTTATTCACATATTCAGTGTTGCTGGAACTCTTAAGAGATGTAGGCCTCTAGTTTCATGTCAGTAAACTGGTGGTAATGGCCAATAACGCTGCAGCAGTGTGTTCTCCCATTTTCAGCCTGCTCTGTTCAGCTTCCCCTGCTACAGTGTAGTACCTGTGACAGTCAGCTGACAGGCAAAGTGGGCGAGTGTGTTATGAATACTCTCCCTTTTTCTGGAGAACTTCTGGCTAGAATGCACAGATGCACAGTCACTATAATGCTATTCTCTTATGATACTAAAATGAATGTGGATAGAATCACAAGGTATAAATACAATACTGATGACAGAAATATCATTGAAATATTTTTAAAGTATTATTTATGGGGGTATTATTGTAGTAATATTTGCAAATGTGTGTGGAGAGTTGTGAAACTGTCTCAGTCTGTATGTGTGTACTCAGATTTGTGAATGTGTGCAAGTATCTGTAAATGTATACTCAGATTATGTAGGCAGTTAGCAGTCATATATATATATATATATATATATATATATATATATATATATATATATATATATATGCACATAGATACCGCATTGGCCACTGCATTGCACCGATGCCTCAACACTGCCACCATATTGGTTCAGGGAAGTCGCACCTCCTAATGCATGTAAGTCTATCAAGGCAGGAGGTCTATCAACAATTAAAATCATCAGAACTCGCTGAATTTTCAACCGATTTACCAGCAGTTTGGTTTGTTATAAATGCCAGACATGTATTTATGATACAGGATACCTACAAAAAATTTACACACCAAAATACTTTCTTTTGTAAATAGTAACAGTAATATTTCTGTAGTATAATATTTGAGATGAACTTACTTACTTAATTAGTTTCTAAGTAGATTTTTTTCTTACACTCATAGGCCATAATATAATTTTGTTTATAATTTTGGAAATAAATAAAGACTTCTGGCAGGTTTCTCAATTCTAATTACATATATATTACATTATAGTGAAATATTCATATTTTGCATTTTAAGTCACACATTATTTACAAAAATTAGTGTATCAGCAGGGTTGTGCAGAGTTGCAGTGTAACAGTTAGGTAAGTGTCAGGTAACATTTTTTTAACGAGCAGTAGGTGTACAAAAACATACAAATACCACGCAAATGGAAATGATTGTCCCTCCTTATTTTGGTATTTTTTCCCGGCCCCTTCCCACCTAACCCTCACCCATTGCTAATGCAAAACAGGTTAAAAATAAGATAATAAATAAAATAAACATTAATGACAGTAATAACAATTATAAGATGGTAAATGGACTGCATTTGTATAGTGCCTTTCTAACGCTTCTACTCAAAGCGCTTCACACTACATATCACATACACACCATTCACACACATTCATACACTGATGGCAGATGCTAACTGCTCATCAGTCCAAAGAAACTAACTAATCATTCACACACTCACGCACCGAAGGCGCAGACCTCGGAAGCAATTTGGGGTTCAGTGTCTTGCCGAAGGACACTTCGACATGTGGGCTGGGGGAAGCCGGGATCGACCGCTGACCTTCCCATTAGTGGACGACCCGCTCTACAACTAAGCCCCTTTAATCTAAAAATACAAAATACAAATAAAATAAGCTGGAGAACTTTACATCAAATACTCAAAGTTCTAAAGGAGATGCATTCAGTCATTTCTTATATACTAAGCTCAGGGACATCAAGTACAAAGAACCATGTACTAAAGAACTATTGGTAGTCTTTCTACATGTCACACTTTATGATGTCATACATTTTAGCAATTGGAGAAAATTCCATATGCCATAAGTATAGTAGTCTACACAAATACACAGTATCCAATTAAACTTTTAATTAAAACATATAATACAAATAATACAAGTGGTCTTAATAATAGGGAAGCACTGTTAGTCGATCAAATTAAGATAAGAGGGGCTGCCAGGTTGAGTAAAATTTCTGGGCTGATCCATGAATGGCAAATTAGATTTTTTCTGGTTTAAGGAACATCATTATGTCCTGTCAGGGATAATGGCGAAGGCGGTGCAGGGGACTTTCAAATAAGTAATTTTATTTCTTCCGGCCATCTGTTTGTGACCTCAAGCTGAAGCGAACTTGGGTTATGCAGCAGGACAATGATCCAAAACACACCAGCAAGTCCACCTCTGAATGGCTGAAGAACAACAAAATGAAGACTTTGGAGTGGCCTAGTCAAATTCCTGACCTGAATCCTATTGAGATGCTGTGGGATGACCTTAAAAAGGCAGTTCATGCTCGTAAACCCTCCAATGTGGCTGAATTACAACAATTCTGCAAAGATGAGTGGGCCAAAAGTCCTCCACAGCGCTGTAAAAGACTCATTACAAGTTATCGCAAACGCTTGATTGCAGTTGTTGCTGCTAAGGGTGGCCCAACCAGTTATTAGGTTTAGGGGGCAATCACTATTTCACACAGGGCCATGTAGGTTTGGATTTTGTTTTCCCTTAATAATAACAACCTTCATTTAAAAACTGCATTTTGTGTTTACTTGTGTTATCTTTGACTAATATTTTAATTTGTTTGATGATCTGAAACATTAAAGTGTGACAAACATGCAAAAAAACAAGAAATCAGGAAGGGGGCAAACACTTTTTCACACCACTGTACAAGGTGAATAGAATCGGTCCAAGCACAGAATCTTGTGGAACTCTGTGACTAACTTTGGCGTGCACAGAGGACTCACTGTTAACATGTACATACTGAGATCGATCTGATTTAAACCAGCTTAGTGCGGCTCCTTTAATGCCAATTGAATGTTCCAGACTCTGTAATAGGATGTGATGGTCAGTGGTCGAATGCAGCACTAATGTGTTACAAAACAAGTACAGAGACAAGTCCATTGTCTGATGCAATTAAAAGGTCATTTGTAATTTTCACCAGTGCTGTCTCTGTGCTATGATGCACGCTAAATCCTGACTGAAAATCCACAAATAAACTATTGTTATTTAGAAAGCCACACAACTGATTGGCGACTGCTTTCTCAAGGTTCTTAGAGAGAAAGGAAAGGTCAGACCAGTCTATAGTTGGCTGAAACCCCTGGATTAAGAGTGGGCTTTTTAAGAAGAGGTTTAATTACAGCTACTTTAAAGGACTGTGGTGCATAGCCTGTTAATAAAGACATTGATCATATCCAGTAATGAGCTAACTAAGGGTAAAACATCTTTAAGCAGCCTAGTTGGAATGGGGTTTAAGAGACAGGTTGATGGCTTAGATGAATTAATCGTCGAAGTTAGTTGAAGAAGGAGCAAAGCAGTCAAAATAGATGTCAGGTTTTACAGTTGTTTCTAAGGTTCCTGTGTTTGAAGATAAATCAGAACTGGTTGAAGGCAGGATGTGATAACATTTTTTTCATATAGTTAAAACTTTATTATTAAAGAAGCTCATGAAGTCGTTACTACCTAGGGCTATAGAAATACATGCCTCAATAGAGCTGTGATTCTCTGTCAGCCTGACTACAGCGCTGAAAAGAAACTTGGGGTTGTTTTTATTTTCCTCTATTAATGATGAGTAATAGGCTGCGCTAGCATTACAGAGGGCTTTCCTATATGTTTTGAGACTATCTTGCCAGACTAAACGGGATTCTTCCATGTTGTTGGAACGCCATTTCCTTTCAAGTTTTCGCAATGTTTGCTTTAATTTGTGGGTTTGGGGGTTATACCATGGAGCTAACCTTGTTTGTTTTATTGTCTTCTTTTTTAGAGGGGCGATAGAAGATTAAGACATAGCATTGAATTAAATGCAGATGGGATCGGTTACTTAAATTTAGCTACAGCACTATCAGATAGACATCTAGAGTAGGAGTTTTTGCCTAATGGCGTGTAGGAGGATAACGAACGCGTGATCCGCTGGGCTATGGAGAGCCATTTCATTCAAAACCTCACCCAAACTGTACACCACATATCCAGTCATCCTGCGTCGCCACCCAATTGGACCTTGTGCACGCCATCCAGCTGGATAGCTCTGATATTGAAGTCAGGTCAGGTGACGTAGTATAAAGCGCGACAAACTACAGGAAGACATGCTGGATGAATGGGTTGAACACAGGGCTGACCCAGAAGGCTAAGGTTCGATTCTTGTATTTGCAAATTTTTACAATTATTATTTTAGACTCCGTTAACTTATTTTTAATTTTATTATAATTTTAAGTTTTCAGTCACCGTTTGGTTGGGTCAATTAGCTCTGACCAATTGGTGCATTATCCTAGATGCACATATACATAAAACCTGAACAAAGGGTCTCACTCAGGAGTTTGCCATTCAACTGAGTTTACTAAATCATCTGTCTGGTAGCAAACAAAACGTTTTCGCCATGGCTGAAAAAACATTTAGAACATGAACATGTTCAATACTCAATATAGGGAGTAGTCAACTAGACATTTAGAACGTGCTCAAATCATGGACTGTCTATAAAATGGACGACATGACACCTCCCTAAAAGTGAAGCCAAAACATCTCGATCGCTCATTTTTGTACAGTGGGAGGAAGTGGAGACGCGTCGTCCATCTTTATATACAGTTTATGGCACAAATCAACATGACAGCACGCCGTGCTCATTGCTAAAAATATTACTCTGCCAGGTGTGTGCCTTTGCAGCAAGACGGAGAGCAAACAGTTTTGTGAACGCAGTGAAAATGTTGCTTTTGAAAGGTTAAACACCAACAAACATGGATTTAAGCAGAATATTTCATTAGATAAAAACATGTGAATTTTGGAAATTATTACATCTATCTTTTTCCAATACATTTTGTCTTTTGGACTTTACAACGCTCTGGATTCTTTAGAAAATGCTTGGATCACATGGAAAATGTTCAGCATGGATGTTACGCGCTGGTAATCTCCATCAGCTGTGCCGGTGAGTCAGTGACATGATGCTACTAGCTTGATAATACGTGCGAAGTTCCCGAACGTAGTAGTTAAATCTGTACATGGAAAAAAAAATTTCAGCAGAAATCTTTACATACAAAACATATGAAGAGTTTCTAAAATATGATCTTTTTTTGTAAAAACTGTTGGGTAGTTTAATTTATAAGTACAGCTGAAATGATTAGTCGATTAATTAATTAGTTGATTGACAGATTTTGATGGTTTAAGTAGCTTCACAAATGTGAAGATTTGCTGCTTTTCTTTTTGATTATTTTAATAATAATGTATTGTTAATAATGTTGAGGTTTAGACTGTTGGTTGGACAAAACAGGCACTGTGAAGGTGTCACTTTGGGCTCTGGGTCATTGTGACAGCATTTCTCACTATTTTCAAATTTTTTACAAACCAAACAATCAATCAACTAATGGAGAAAATAATCAGCAGATTAATCCATAATGAAAATAATCATAATAATAATAAGAGCGGTACACTATAACAAATAGAATTGGCTGTCTTTTTTTCCAAGTTGGGTGTGAAAGACTAAGAACAAGGCTTTCGAATGAGTTATTATTTAGTTTAGGTTTAGGGTTGATTAATAGCCTTGTGTTGAAGATTGCTGCAGCTCCACCTCCTCGACTGGTGCCTCGAGGAATGTGAGTATTAATATGACTGGGTAGAGTGGATTCATTTAGGCTAACGTATTCTTCATGACCCAGCCATGTTTCAGTAAGACAGAATAAGTCAATATGATACTCTGATATTAAATTGTTCACTAGTACAGCTTTAGATGACAGAGATCTGATGTTTAAGAGTCCACATTTTATTCTCCTATTTTGTTGTGCTATTTCCACGTTTTCGTTTAGGTTTTTATGTATAACTCCTCTTCTGTTAACTTTTGGTTTTATTAATTTAAGTGGTCGGGGGCAGACACCGTCACTAAGGAGTTTTGGATGGGTAACTGCTCATGGTTTAGGTCCACTAATAAACTCAATCAGATTTCTAGATATGAGAGCTGCTCCATCAAAAGTTGGATGAATGCCATCTCTCCAAATCAGACAAGGTCTTCCCCAAAAAGTCTGCCAATTATCTACAAAACCCACATCGTTTGCTGGACACCACCTTTCCTCCTGCTCTCACTCTGTCTCTCAACCCAACTGGTCGAGGCAGATGGCCGCCCACCATGAGTCTGGTTCTGCTCGATGTTTCTGCCTGTTTAAAAGAAGTTTTTCCTTGCCACTGTCACCAAGTGCTTCATCATGGTGGGAATTGTTGGGTCTCTGTAAATAATATTATAAAGAGTACAGTCTAGACTTGCTCTATTTGAAAAGTGCAATGAGATAACTTCTGTTATCAACTGGCACTATTTAAATAAAATTGAATTGAATAAAAAATAAAGTAAAAGTCCTGCAATGAAAAGTTTTCTAAAAAGTATGCAAATATAATAAGGAAAATGTACTTAATGTATTAAAAGTAAAAGTACTCAAAGCAGAAAAGAAAAATGTCCCCTGTGACTGTTATACTCTTATATATTATATCATTAGATTATTATTACTCATGCATTAATGTAAAAGCAGGATTAACTACTGATTATTTTCATTATGGATTAATCTGCTGATTATTTTCTCCATTAGTTGATTGATTGTTTGGTTTGTAAAAAATTTGAAAATAGTGAGAAATGCTGTCACAATGACCCAGAGCCCAAAGTGACACCTTCACAGTGCCTGTTTTGTCCAACCAACAGTCTAAACCTCAACATTATTAACAATACATTATCATTAAAATAATCAAAAAGAAAAGCAGCAAATCTTCACATTTGTGAAGCTACTTAAACCATCAAAATCTGTCAATCAACTAATTAATTAATCGACTAATCATTTCAGCTGTACTTATAAATTAAACTACCCAACAGTTTTTACAAAAAAAGATCATATTTTAGAAACTCTTCATATGTTTTGTATGTAAAGATTTCTGCTGAAATTTTTTTTTCCATGTACAGATTTAACTACTACGTTCGGGAACTTCGCACGTATTATCAAGCTAGTAGCATCATGTCACTGACTCACCGGCACAGCTGATGGAGATTACCAGCGCGTAACATCCATGCTGAACATTTTCCATGTGATCCAAGCATTTTCTAAAGAATCCAGAGCGTTGTAAAGTCCAAAAGACAAAATGTATTGGAAAAAGATAGATGTAATAATTTCCAAAATTCACATGTTTTTATCTAATGAAATATTCTGCTTAAATCCATGTTTGTTGGTGTTTAACCTTTCAAAAGCAACATTTTCACTGCGTTCACAAAACTGTTTGCTCTCCGTCTTGCTGCAAAGGCACACACCTGGCAGAGTAATATTTTTAGCAATGAGCACGGCGTGCTGTCATGTTGATTTGTGCCATAAACTGTATATAAAGATGGACGACGCGTCTCCACTTCCTCCCACTGTACAAAAATGAGCGATCGAGATGTTTTGGCTTCACTTTTAGGGAGGTGTCATGTCGTCCATCTTTATAGACAGTCCATGATTTGAGCACGTTCTAAATGTCTAGTTGACTACTCCCTATATTGAGTATTGAACATGTTCATGTTCTAAATGTTTTTTTCAGCCATGGCCGAAAACGTTTTGTTTGCTACCAGACAGATGATTTAGTAAACTCAGTTGAATGGCAAACTCCTGAGTGAGACCCTTTGTTCAGGTTTTATGTATATGTGCATCTAGGATAATGCACCAATTGGTCAGAGCTAATTGACCCAACCAAACGGTGACTGAAAACTTAAAATTATAATAAAATTAAAAATAAGTTAACGGAGTCTAAAAATAATAATTGTAAAAATTTGCAAATACAAGAATCGAACCTTAGCCTTCTGGGTCAGCCCTGTGTTCAACCCATTCATCCAGCATGTCTTCCTGTAGTTTGTCGCGCTTTATACTACGTCACCTGACCTGACTTCAATATCAGAGCTATCCAGCTGGATGGCGTGCACAAGGTCCAATTGGGTGGCGACGCAGGATGACTGGATATGTGGTGTACAGTTTGGGTGAGGTTTTGAATGAAATGGCTCTCCATAGCCCAGCGGATCACGCGTTCGTTATCCTGGAATCGATGGAAGCGGGCTGTTATCACCCTTGGCCACTGCAGTGGCCAAGAGTGCAGGCTTCAGGTGCAGAGACCTGTGCGCTCAGTGTAGCTCCGGGGGCTTCTCGAAAATGCGGTTTCCCATCACTTCCATCAGGAGCTCGGAAACAAACAGATGTTGGTCCGCACTTTCAGGCACACCAACAATACGAATGTTGTGACACCTTAAGGTAAGAGTTTTCAGTCGCTAACTCAGTGAGAGCTGCCTTCATTGATGTTATCCTGTCACTGGGATCCGTAAGGCAGGCTTCAATGGTAGTGAGAGTTCGCCCGTGGTTGTCTGAAGTAAGACAGATTGCATCAAGTGAAGCTTGAGCGGTTGTTACTTCAGTTGAGAGGCTTGTTCTGAGCCTGTTAAGTTCGGTGATTAGAAGGGAGGCTGAAACAGGTTCCTTATCGGCGGCTGTGTTTCCCAAACTTTCCGAGAGACCTGTAGCTCTTGGAATCTCAGGCATTGACTTCTTCGGGTTTTTTTTGCCATAAGTCTGCAGTAGTATGAGTGACAATTGCGTTAGACAAGTGTGGGATCAAGATGAAACGAGAAACGTGTTTTTTTAAAGTACTAAAAGTAATTTGTTCAGGAGCAACTTCTCGCACATCTGCTCTGTCCTACATCTGGGCACCTCCCCAACTCCCTTTTTTTGTCACTTCTAATATACTTTTGTGGCTACAATTCAGGCACATAAGTTACTGTATGTCACATTAGCACCATGAGACAGTTGTAAACAAACACTTCAAAGTAGATAATTTAGTTAAGTTTAAGTTTATTTGTATAGCACATTTCAACAACAAGATAATTCAAAGTGCTATACATAAAGCATAGGGCAATATAAAAAGACACTTAAAAAGAGTTAAATAGAAAATAAAAATAAGATAAAACAGGAGAGTAAAAGTTATAGTTCAGTACAAGAAATTAATCAAAATTTGATTTATTAAAGTGCAGTGGGAAACAGAAAAGTTTTCAGTCTTGATTTATAAGAATTGAGAGTTTAGAAATGTTATTCTCTGTTGCTTGGTTTTGGCATTTCTTTCCTTAGAACATCCAAAAGCAGCACGAAAGTCTGGCATTTTCTTCTATTTAAACTGTCCAGAACCCCGCTGCAAGTGGCATGGACGTATCTCACAAGCCGGATGCAGTATCTATGTGTATATATCTATGGGAGCAGTCTAGTTGGCAAGCTAACAAATCAGTTAGCTATATTAACTGTTAGCAGCCCTGCTTTGTTGAGGCGGTTGCGGCTAAAACACACAAAATAACGTTACAGCAGTCAAAGTGATCGGCTGTCATTGAACTTCAATTGAATTTTAAATCTACACTTAAAACAATGCTTCGTTTGGCTGTGGAGATTTTTGCCGTTCTTTTCATTTTAGTTTTTCTTTTCAGCTAATTGGTGTTAGTTAGCTATTAACACCTGAGGTTTCAGTCTTCTTGATAAAACATAAACCTAAGTTACCTAAGCTAACGTTACAGATGTTCAGAGTTGACAATATTTTATTTTAACAAAACTCGGCAACACTACTTATGAAAACTAACAAAAAAATAACATGCATTTACAACAGGTAATCAAGACTTTGTTGTAGTTATTGCAGCAAAACTTCAACAACTATAAACAATTTGGCTTTTCGACTGTATTGGACAACAACGCACCCCGATCTTTAGATTCTTACATGGACCCCTTCATCTTCAGCCTCTAAACCAGGTTCATCCTCTTCTGCTTTTTCACAGGAAGTGATGGCTGGCGGCTATACGAGTACATCACACGGCATTTCATTGCCACTGTCAGTCAGGACTGCAAGTACCTACAGACCACCATAGACTTCAACATTGGCACAGAGGCCTTCTCATGTAGTGGCAAAACTCTGATATCACCAGGTAAAGCCAGCTGGTCACACATTCAGCTCTCTTCTTGAGTACAAAGCTGCACACAAATGACCTGTAGCCAGTTGCATCAACTCTGCATAAGTTCAAACTTGGTCTGGTTATAACAGAAATGTTTACTAAGTGGAGATTTACAAATGACTTAAAACCGTGCACCGCACAAACTAGTTCTTACATAGAAATGAGTTGTTACCAGGTGTACTGTTACACAGCTTTCAGAGGGAAGAGAAAAAGAGATATTATGGTAGACATGCCTGACCCAACATTTGATAAAGTGCTGTGTAGTAATGTAAACAGAGAAGATTTTAAATAACATTTCAAAACAATAACACAACATACAGTATCTCACAGAAGTGAGTACAGCCCTCACAGTTTTGTAAATATTTTATTATATCTTTTCATGTGACAACACTGAAGAAATTACACTTTGCTACAGTGTAAAGTAGTGAGTGTACAGCTCAAACATTATGCCAATAGAGTTTTGCTAATTGACCCTCCTAAAACAACTTGTGATGCTACAGTGACTTCCGGTTTACATAGTTGATTGTTTTGGACAGTGCTACAGATATTTGTTAGCAACCGATTTACACATTACTAAAGTCTTAACTGGCATTCCTTACGTTTTGATGGTGAAACCTGATTTAATAAATAACTAATTTAAAACTAGTTAGTAGTCAAGCAAACTTAGTGATTGATTTACAAATAGCTGGTGCAACCCAATCCTTGCTACGTGTATATTCTATTCGCAGGTTACACAGTAGTGATGCCGTGGCAGGGCATCCCTCTGGAAGAGGCCATGCCAGCTTGTGAGCGTGGAGACACGTTCACAGTAGACGAGATCAAGCTGTTGGAAAAGCAGACCAGCCCCCCGGACTACCTGACCGAGGCTGAACTCATCACCCTCATGGAGAAACATGGCATTGGTATACCTCAGCACTGCCTGTTGCACATATATGCTGTTTATATCTTATAACTGAAAGTATTTGTAAGAAAGGAAGCAGTCTGTGCAGAGTGTGGGCCTCAAGTCTCAAGGTGTTGCTAATCAATTCAATTCAATTCAATTCAATTCAATTTAATTTATATAGCATCAATTCATAACAGAAGTTATCTCATTGCACTTTTCCTATAGAGCAGGTCTAGACCCAACAAATCCCACCATGAGCAAGCATTTGACGACAGTGGCAAGGAATAACTTCCTTTAAGAGGGCAGAAACCTTGGACAGAACCAGACTCAATGCAGCCAGAAAACAATAGGCCTGATTACTGATTACTGGGCCATCATGGAAACAAAATTAGGTCAGTTTCAGGTGAAACTAGGCAGGGTAAACAGCAGAAACTCAGGAAGACTCCTTCCTGAGGGCAGGGCTTAAGTAACACAGAGTAGCTTAATTTCTCAGACCATTTTTCACAATTGAGAATGACTTCCGGATGGGAGCCGAAACGTCTTGATTCTGAAAACAGTGTCCAGATGACTATGACTGAAACCTTTTCTATGAAGCTGTGTCTTAATTACTTAATATGTAAAATATTACAATGTTATGTGGTCAGGATATCTTTGTACGTTTTGCTCGGGTCCTACTTGGACTCAACATGCAAAAAACCCCCAAAAGAACTCTCTTGGTTACCTACACTAATTAAAAACTAGTCATTACTCACTACTTAATGCTTGTCTTTATTAAGCACTACATTTTTAAGAGGACCTGCATGACAGCATACATCTGCCGTTTTATACATGTTGGCTTCTGTCCTCCTCCGTCCAGGTACTGATGCCAGCATCCCTGTCCACATCAACAACATCTGCCAGAGGAATTATGTGACAGTAGAGAATGGGCGCAAGTTGAAGCCAACCAACCTTGGTATTGTCCTGGTACATGGCTACTACAAGACAGGTCATTGTCTTATATTATTGTATCTTCTCTTAGGGATTTGTAGCTGTTCATTGATTGCAGGCTTCTAGAACATTGCTGAGTCATCTTTGGACACTATTTCAACTGATGCAGATAGTCCCATATAATCAGCCCTTTGGGACATGGGACCAGACAGAATGGTCCAGTTCATTAAAATACATGAGCCACATTATTAGTGAGAATTGAAATTTGTGAATGTTTTTTTGATTGGCTGTGTGTGTGCTTTGCAGATGCAGAGCTGGTGCTGCCCACCATACGCAGTGCTGTGGAGAAGCAGCTGAACCTTATCGCACTGGGAAGGCCAACTACCAGCAGGTCCTGCAGCACACGCTGGATATCTTCAAGAGGAAGTTTCACTACTTTGTGGATTCCATCACCAGTAAGTTTACTGCAGCCACAGGAGCACAGTGTCACAAGCTCCTTTAAGAGATTGTCTGCAAAAAGGGGAACATTGTGTTATGTGTTAAATAAAAACGTCATAAAACATCTAATACAAGTTGAGACAACTT
This sequence comes from Siniperca scherzeri, assembly GCA_027580175.1. Taxonomy (NCBI): domain Eukaryota; kingdom Metazoa; phylum Chordata; class Actinopteri; order Centrarchiformes; family Sinipercidae; genus Siniperca; species Siniperca scherzeri. The sequence goes on from CM050846.1 coordinate 30,725,783, forward strand.
CACAGTCACTATCTGTTGTTAATGCAGCCACTGGAATGGGCTCCATGTTTTCAAAACAGGTCCTGGCATCCTGAGACTATAAATACAACTCATTCATGACTTGCTATTGTCACGGCACAGGTAGTACTGGTAAAATGATTTTGTTTGGGGCTAGGGGATTTAATTACCACTAAGCCCGGCTGTACCAGCTATTAACAGGCCATCACATATCCTGAATAACATGGTTGCCTCTCAACAAGAAAAGGATGCAGGCCTTACCTGAACCCCTAGTGAGCTAAACTAAACGTTTCGCTGTTGCTCCACTCATTCCCCACAGTGTCGTCCACTCAACTGCGTGGTGGGGCCAGGCCACTCAGGTCCTCTCCTGTCCTCTTCTAGTTTTAAGAACCATGCACTGAGCTTGGTTGCTTTCAATTCATTTAGGTTAACAAATAGATGCAGACAGAAACTAAACCAAAATACTTCAGGGATGAGGGTTGTCATTCATTGTCCATCACAGTCTCAACAAAGTTGTGAGTTGCACTTTCAACAGCACGCTACTCTTGTCTCTTCTTCCTCTACTCTTGCTTGGTATTAGGCAATGTTTGACCCGTCTTCTTGAAGTTTGGCAACCAAAAAAAATTACAAATGACAACCTCTGACCATGTTGGATATGAGTTGTATCCACTGCTCAGAAGTAGAGCTGCAACGATCAGTTGATTAATCGATTAGTTGAATGACAGAAAATTAATCTGTAACTACAGACGAGTGACAAATTAATGGAAAAACCAACATAAAGTGTCTTAGTAAGGTGTTGGGCCACCACTTGCCCAATTCCCATCATGAGCGACAGTGGCAAGGAAAAACGTCCTTTTAAGAGGCAGAAACCTCAAGCACAACCTGACTCAGGGTGGGTGGCCATCTGCTGTTGCCGATTGGGTTGAGAGAGAGAGCGCAGGAGGAAGGAGAGCATACAGTAGCACAATGCAAATTCCACATAGAATTTTATAATGGTAGTGGTAATATTTATATTAATAAAATAATAATAGTAACAATAAGAAGACTAATAATAATAATTGTAGCAGCGGGTGTTGAGTAGGAACATGGGGGTAGTAGGTGGCTTGCAATCATAGATCCAGACTCTACAGCTCCAGAGGCAGAAATACCTGCTGAAAGCGACAGAAGCAGAGAGGACACAAAAGCACAAAACTACAGGAGAGAGAAGGTGTCAAGTTAGCAACATGCATTAATGGAATAAGAATGCATGGAGAGGGAGAGGAGGAGAGAGGTGCATCATGGGAAGTTTTCCGGCAGTCTAGGCCTATAGAAGCATAACTAAGGAATGGATCATGACTCACCCAAGCCAGCCCTAACTATAAGCTTGATCAAAGAGGAAAGTCTTAAGCCTACTCTTAAATGTGGAGATGATGTCTGCCTCCCGAACCCAAACTGGGATCTGGTTCCACAGGAGAGGAGCTTGATAGCTGCAGGCTCTGGCTCCCATTCTACTTTTGGAGGCTCAAGGAACCACAAGTAGCCCTGCATTCTGAGATTGCAGTGTTCTAGTCGTGTAATAGGGTACTATGAGCTCTTTAAGATACGAGGGTGCCTGAGCATTAAGAGATTTGTAGGTGAGGAGAAGGATTTTAAATTATATTCTGGATTTTACAGGGAGCCAGTGCAGAGAAGCTAATATTGGAGAAATATGATCTCTTTACCTAGTTCTTGTCATGTGCCGCAGCATTCTGGAGACTCTTAAGGGTCTTACTCGGGCAACCTGATAATAAGGAATTGCAATAATCCAGCCTAGAAGTAACAAATGCATGGACTAGTTTTTCTGCATCGTTTTGACACAGGATGTGCCTGATTTTTTGCAATGTTACGTAGGTGAAAGAAGGCAGTCCTTGAAGTTTTTGTGGGAGTTAAAGAACAAATCCTGATCAAAGATAACTCTGAGGTTCCTTACGGTGGTGCCGGAGGACAGGGCAATGCCATGTAGAGTAACTGTATCTTTAGATAACATGTCTCGGAGGTGTACAATAACTTCAGATTTGTCAGAGTTTAACTTCAGCTTGAAGTTTGGCTAACTGATTAGATTCATCTCGATAAATATAATTGGGTATCATCCATATAACAATGAAAGTTTATGGAGTGTTTCCTAATAATAATGCCTAAAGGAAGCATATATAAGGTAAATAGAATTGGTCCAAGCACAGAACCTTGTGGAACTCCGTGACTAACTTTGGCGTGCATGGAGGACTCATCATTAACATGTACAAACTGCAATCGATCTGATAGATGGGATTTAGATTAGTGTGGTTCCTTTAATGCCAATTAAATATTCCAGTCTCTGTAATAGGATGTGATGGTCAGTGGTGTTGAATGCAGCAATAAGATCTAACAAGACAAGTACAGAGACAAGTCCATTGTCTGATGCAATTAGAATGCCATTTGTCTAGTTAGGATGGGATCTAAGAGACAGGTTGAGTTAGTTGGAGGCTGGTGGGAGAAAAGCAGGCTAAATATACATCAGGTTTTACAGCTGTTTCTAGTATTTCTGTCTTTAAGGATAAATTGTTGCTGGTTGAAGGTAGGACATGATTAAGTTTGTCTCTAATAATTAGAATTTTATCATTAAAGAAGCTCATGAAGTCGTTACTACTGAGGGATCTAGGACTACAACGGTCAGTGAAGCTGTGACTTACCGTCAGCCTGATTACAGTGCTGAAAAGAAACCTGGCATTGATCTTTTTTTCCTCTATTAATGATGTGTAGTCGGCTGCTCTAGTATTACGGAGGGCTTTCCTATATGTTTTAAGACTATCTTGCTAGACTAAACAAGATTCTTCCAGATTGGTGGAACGCCATTTCCTTTCAAGTTTTCGCGATGTTTGCTTTAATTTGCGGGGTTTGGGGGTTGTACCATGGAGCTAACCTTCTTTTTTATCTTCTTTTTTTAGAGGGGCAATTGAGTCGAGCGTCGTTCAGGTGTGAAACTGCTCTGAGTGCAGAGAAGCGTAAAAGACTGCAACTCTGCCTCCTGGTCTCAACTCTGGGTTGTCATGGTTTAGGTCCACTAATAAACTCGGTCAGATTTCTAGATATGAGAGCAGCTCCATTCAAAGTAGGATGAACACTGTTTCTCCTAATCATACCAGGTCTTCCCCAGAAAGTCCGCCAGTTATCTACAAAGTCCACATCATTTGCTGGACTCCACCTCGACAGCCAGCCAGCTAAACATGTCATCACTGGTCAGGTTTTGCAGGGGCCCAGAGAAAACTACAGTCTGTCATTGTCTTTGCACATAGAAATTTAGCATTTTGCATAGAAGAAATTTGTATTGATTTGCAGTGACCCTTCCCTCTAAGGGGACAAGTGGACCCAAACCATACCAGCAAAAGCCCCCCACTGCATAACAGAGCCACCAGATCCCTTCACTGTAGGGGTCAAGCTTTCAGGCCTGCACCGCAGTCTTTGTGACTGAAGCTCCTGCCATCCGTGCACCAACAATAAACCCTATTTCAAAGTTACTTAGATCTTTTCCTCTTGTTATCTTTGATATATTAAATATCTTTGGGTTTGGGACTGTTGGTCAGAGAAAACGAGCAACAATTTGATAAAGTCCTTAAGCTTTGAAAATTGTGATGCATTTTTCAGTGTTTCCTGCTGTTTTATAGATCAAATGATTAATCAAGAAAATAATCTGCAGATGAATTGATAATGAAAATAATCATTAGTTTAGCCCTACTCAAATGATGAAGGTATAACTGATTTTCATTGGTTTGCAATGATTCTACACGTATCTGTAGATTCTCAGGTATAATACCCAACATACATATGAATGGATTCTTAATCAAGGACACATTAAACAACTAATTTACAAAAGATTTTTCCAATACATTTTTTACCTTATCATAGATCATGTGTACCATTGTACCAACCTCTTTATTGCAGCACCACCATAAATCATGATCTCTTAGTTTGAGTCTATACATTCTGCTTGGAGTCCTTTAAAAAGGATCTCATAATTGATGAATTGCATACTGGCTTCTCCAGCAGAGGTATGCCAACTTTCCCAAGGTTTTTTCCCCATGCTAATTTAATTAAGGCCATCAAGTTTAGGTGTGTTGGCATCTCTGATAAAGTCAAAATTGATTCACCACCTTTTTTATAGCAGACATCTTGAAGTTTTTTAATTTCAGTGATTGGGTTAGGGCCAGAGCTCAACACTGAAAAGAGAAAGTACCTAAGCCGGAGATATTCCCAGAAATCGGAGTTAACAAAATCATAGTTTTGTTTTACATAACCAAAAATAACCATATGGCCATCTTCGTATAGGTCTCTAATACTTAAGAACCCTGCATTAACCCACTGGTAGCAACAGAATGGCTTAATTACTCTTTGATTCTTGTATTCCATGTTGAATTTTTATATAACTGTGTACCATTTTCCAACTTTCCCATGAAAAAGACTTATGAAAGGACACAGACTGACCTGATTTTGTTACTTGATTGTGTGTGAGTTATGAAGGTGAAAATGAACAAAAACAGTGCAAATGCAGGTTCATGTCAATAACAAGGATGTGTGATAATTCAGTAGTAAGGTTTGAAAGGTGGAAGTGAATGCAATGGGAGATACAGCAAAGGGTTAAAGTTCTAATGGAATTGATGGCACATTTGAAGTGCTAAATAAACCAAGGGAAATATTATTTGAGATATGTTACAGTTTGGTTCATTCCTATGCAACTCCAGCCCACAATATCTGTTGTGTTTTACAGGTATGGATGAGTTGATGGAAGTCTCCTTTTCACCCATTGCTGCTACTGGAAAGCCCCTGTCCCGCTGTGGCAAGTGCCACCGCTTCATGAAGTACATCCAGGTCAGCAGAACAGTCAAAACTACTGTTAGAATTTGAAGATAGCAGATTGCAACACATGTATTGTTGCATTGCCTGTCACTTCCTTATATAGCACTGGTCTCCACTGTTAAACAGCTAAAAATGTCATTAGGTGGGATAAAAGGAAAGGGATATCTTGAAGTTCTGCCTTTTGATATATATTTGGATTTCACTTGTAGGGTTTTTTCTTCAATTGTGATAATTGTAGAGACAACAAACACTGAACCAACTTGAGACTGCTCCAAAATGTTGGAAATTAAGTTTTGTAATCCAGCAGTCTCAGCCAAGAAATTGATCAGCAACCTTGTTAACATCTTGCATAACATCACAATCACGTGCTTCTTTAGTCCCCCCTCAAACCCTTTGTGTGTTGTTACACTTAAGTTTCTACTTCTGAATCATCAAGGCACTATTTATGTTCCTTTTGAGCTCTGGCCTTCAAAGTTCAGCTCAAATAAAGAGCTTTAAAATGCTAAAGCTGACATGCTCCTTTTATTACCATTTCCACCTGACGACAGAACCACTTTTAAATTCATGAATGAGTCATGAGGCTGCAGATCTTTTGGTCAATGTCATTGTATCGGAATATATGCATAGTGGGTTGCATGTGACTATTAAGTGTCGTGTTATGGCGGAAACCACAAGGTAATCCTTGTATGAAGTCCTCTGGGTGCTACGTAAGACAAGGAACTCACGTGTTTAGATTGCGCCATGTGCACTGAGGCTGTACGTTTGGTTGGTTTGGCCTCATTACGGTTTCAAGGGACTTTATTGATGTCAGTCATTAAAGTTTATATTAGTAGTCCAGGACATGTAACTACTGGGAGTCACATGGTGGTGCAATGTACTTTAGTAATATTCAATTGTCTTCATACATATAGTGGCTTTGAAAAGTATACAGACCCCTTCACTTTTAGCACCTTTCATTGTGTTATAGATTTAATTTAGAATGGAATACCTTTACTTTTTTGGCCTGTCTACACACAATATACATACACATAATATTCCATAAAGCCTTTGAAAACACAGGTATGCCGATGCCTTCTAGATGTCAATGATGACCTCTTTCTAACCTTTTTATATAACTCACAGTGGTCAGTGTGATTGCTGTCTTGAGTAATTAATAGAATGACACTGTGGTAAATGGTGTCCAATGGTTTAAGGGGGTTGTGGCAGCAGCATGAACATACAGGATATTTCCATACTCCAGTGGAGATATTATACTGTACTGTATAATGTTTTTCTCTGTTACTAAAGGAAAAACAAGCTCGTTACTCTAAGTTTTGTAGGACAAACTGCTATTTAACCAAATTCTTAAAGGTCCAGTGTGTATGATTTAGTAGCATCTAGCAGTGAAATTGCAGTTTGCAACCATTTGAATACTGCTCACATCACCCTCCCCTTCCAAGTATGTAGTAGAAACTACAGTGGCTGCGAAACTCACAAAAAGTGCAAATGGCCCTATCTAGAGCCAGTGTTTGATTTGTCTGTTCTGGGCTACTAAACATGGAAACATGGCGGTGCAACATGGCGACCTCCATGGAAGGGGACACGCTCCCTATGTAGATAAAAACGGCTTATTCTAAGGTAATGAAAACACAACAATTCTTATTTTCAGGTGATTATACACTAATTAAAACATACTCCATTTCTGCCAATGGCTCCTCCTAAAGGTACACAATGGACCTTTAGTATGTATAATGTTATGCTGTATCGATAAGATTTCCTCTGGGGATGGGTCAAAGTAGGAACATCAGTTGTTTGAGTTCTTGTGAAATGCATAAATGTAGTCTTTTTGGAGTTTAGAACAAGCATCAATTTAAATATAGCCGCAAGCGTGGTCCAAGCACATTGTTTTGACATATATGCATTATACAACTTTTAAAGCACAAGAGTCACCATGTGTGAACAGATAGTGGAGAAAAAAAGGAGGATGCCCACACCAAGGCTCCCAAGCTGTATTTGAACCGGTGAACTTGCAGTAGCAGGGTTTACATATGGCTTTTTTTTTTTCTCAGCTTACCCCAGAGTGGCTCCGTACTTTTGTTTTCACAGGCTGAATTATAAATACAACGGAGGTCTGTGAGAATGAATGCAGTGGAAGGTTTAAATATTCACCAAAGTTTCAAATTTACAGATAAAACCCTCAAAGAAATGACACATGATTATAACACAGAAATGCTGTCTGATATTTTCATGAAATGTGATCACACATTTGGCAAGTTAGGACATGTTGTTTGTACAGTACATATTACACAACGACATTTATTGTCACTGCATGCTCAATTTGTACATATGTCAGAACTTTTTACATTTCATCTCTAGAATCTTAACAAAATGTGAATCAATTTTGGTAATATTTTAACAAATCTTTTAGGAGTTTTTAGAGTATAAATATGGTTCTTAACATATTGCAAGATATGTTGCAAAAAATATGATGTCTCTAGGACCTTCTGGTGATTTCTAACAATTTTCTCAAGTTTTGATTGCTGTATTGCTAAATATTTTGATTACTAACTTACAAACCCAGCCAACTTTGATCAATCGAAACCAAATTTCACCTGCTGACTGGGACATGACCATAGATCATGTCATCTTATTTTCAGAAAGAAAAAAGTTGCAGTCAATTATGAGAGAGAAACTTTTTAAACATTTGGCGCCCCCTGCAGTGAAGCTCAGAGCTAGCATCTGAACATGTGCACCAAATTTGGTTAAAATAGCTTTAGCCAATTTTGATTTATTTAAAAATTGTATAACTGCAAAATAATAATAAATCAAGATAATAAAAATAATAATGGAGGTTTGGTGGTCGTCAATAGGTGACTGTGACGGAGAGAAGGCCAAGTTTGCCATAGAGCCAATTAGGCCTTTTCCACTATGGTAACTGAACAACCCCTGAATCTAAAGTGTAGCCATTGTCACGGGAACTGCTTTTGTTTCCACTGTACTCGGCCCACTTTGGGGACGAGTTCCTGTAACAAAATTTAAGCACTGCATAGCGTGTGGTACTAAATCCACGTTCCAGGTAAGTCCGGGGGCATAGAATGCAACAGCTCGCTTGCAGAAGCAATAAGGAATTAATAACACAGGACGTGTTTAGATTAGCACTGTGAGGAAGCCTGTTTCAATATAAAGGCAATATTGTGATTTAGAATATTTCAACATGTGTGTCCTTTGTTATTCATTTGTCTGTGTAAACTGCAAACTGATTGCTTGCACAGTGTGGGGGAGTACGCTACCGGTATAACAACATTTCCCAATAACGTTTAGGTGCCGTTGGTATTTTCAATTCATGTAACATTTTTAAAAGTGAGCAATTTTTTCCACTACATAACAGGGCAGTGTGACAAAACACTATATTGCTATATTTTATTTTCTCAAAAGAAAAAAAAAGCTCAAAAATGATTGTGCTGCATCCATCTCTGTTCTCCAGCAGCTGTACTTAATTTCTGATTGAGGAGAGAATCAAGCAGCAGGCTGGTTTGATGGTATGGAGCAGAGAGAGAGTGGAACCGGAAGCTGCTGGTGTGTCCTTCGCGTCAGCTGACCTGTCCTGAAGCAGCCTGCTCTGGAGAGATGGTCAGCAGTGGTGACCATCTCTTGTTCACTCTCTGCTCCATTCTGTCGACCTTCTGCTGCAGATGGGGCCCTTCCATTAATTTAATGATACTGATGTTAAAAGTCATTACATGAAAGACATGTGAAAATCAATATTAGCACCATCTTTGCATTGTTGTCTGTTGCACAAGTGCGCTCGCCTACCAAAGAGTGCATAAAAAGGACAACATTTGTCCTGGTCTGGCCTTTTTAATGATGTATATTCAAACATTCTGCTTTGTAAAACGAAATGGAAACACAAGGCAGAACCTAGAACCAAAGCCTTACAAGTCATTCAAAGTTCAGGGCATGGAAGGCTCCAGGTTTTGGATTGTTAAGTTCCCATAGTGAAAAAGGCCCTACATGCATACAGGATGATATCGTCAGCAACAGTATAAGTGATCAACAGTATAACTATTGTTCTAATTTAGTGTGCATGCTGTATTATACTGCAAATAACTATAGCTTCAAGACACACTTTTAAAATAGATGATAATAACAGCCTTCTGTTGGGATTTGCAATGTTTAAAGGGGGGCACCCACTTGTGTAGGTCCGATCAATTAATTATTAATTATTATCAGAATTATCAAAGATAATCATAAATTACCATTTATAGATAGTAGGTCGAAGGATTTGGAGTTCAACATAGAAGAGGCAAATTACTCACTCTTGTGCAACAATTAAAGAAACCAGCATAATTATACACAGGCATTTATTTAACAGATAAAGCAAAAACACACAATAATGAAGACTAACTCTAAATACACTAAACTACAGAACAAAGGGTGTGTGTGTGTGTGTGTGTGTGTGTGTGTGTGTGTGTGTGTGTGCGCGCACCTGTCTGGGTGCGCACCAAAAGGAATGTACAGTGGTGTGAAAGTGTTTGCCCCCTTCCTGATTTCTTATTTTTTTGCATGTTTGTCACCCTTAAATGTTTCAGATCATCAAACAAATTTAAATATTAGTCAAAGATAACACAAGTAAACACAAAATAGTGAAGTAGACCAAGTGAAGTAGACCAAGAGATCTTCAAAAGCTAGACATCATGCCAAGATCCAAAGAAATTCAGGAACAAATGAGAAAGAAAGTAAGTGAGATCTATCTCTGTCTGGAAAAGATTATAAAGCCATTTCTAAAGCTTTGGCACTCCAGCAAACCACAGTGAGAGCCATTATCCACAAATGGCGAAAACATGGAACAGTGGTGAACCTTCCCAGGAGTGGCCGGCCGACCAAAATTACCCCAAGAGAGCAGCGACGACTCATGTTGTTGTGGGGTCACAAAAGACCCCACAACAACATCCAAAGAACTGCAGGCCTCACTTACCTCAGTTAAGGTCAGTGTTCATGGATGGCAGAGTTCCAAGACGAAAACCACTGCTGAGCAAAAAGAACATTAAGGCTCGTCTCATTTTTCCCAGAAAACATCTTGATGATCCCCAAGACTTTTGGGAAAATACTCTGTGGACTGATGAGACAAAAGCTGAACTTTATGGAAGGTGTGTGTCCCATTACATCTGGCGTAAAAGTAACACCGCATTTCAGAAAAAGAACATCATACTAACAGTAAAATATGGTGGTGGTAGTGGGATAGTCTGGGGCTATTTTGCTGCTTCAGGACCTGGAAGACTTGCTGTGATAAATGGAACCATGAATTCTGCTGTCTATCAAAAACTCCTGAAGGAGAATGTCCGGCCATCTGTTCGTGACCTCAAACTGAAGCGAACTTGGGTTATGCAGCAGGACAATGATCCAAAACACACCAGCAAGTCCACCTCTGAATAGCTGAAGAAGAACAAAATGAAGACTTTGGAGTGGCCTAGTCAAAGTCCTGACCTGAATCCTATTGAGATGCTGTGGCATGACCTTTAAAAAGGCAGTTCATTCTCGAAAACCCTCCAATGTGGCTGAATTACAACAATTCTGCATAGATGAATGGGCCAAAATTCCTCCACAGCGCTGTAAAAGACTCAGAAGTTATCGCAAACACTTGATTGCAGTTGTTGCTGCTAAGGGTGGCCCAACCAGTTATTAGGTTTAGGGGGCAATCACTTTTTCACACAGGGCCATGTAGGTTTGGATTTTGTTTCCCCTTAATAATAACAACCTTCATTTAAAAACTGCATTTGGTGTTTACTTGTTATCTTTGACTAATATTTAAATTTGTTTGATGATCTGAAACATTTAAGTGTGACAAACATGCAAAAAAATAAGAAATCAGGAAGGGGGCAAACACTTTTTCACACCACTGTATGTATGTTTTTTGTTCTGCCTCCGTATATCTTGCGTGCACAAGCATGAACCCACGTGGTCAGAAACAAAAGAACATTTGAAGCGGGAGCTTTAAAGTTATTTTCTGCGGAGTGTGTGTGTGTGTGTGCTTGTCTTTAAAGGCCAAACTAGAGGTGTATGTGTATGATCTGTTTAGGATAACGTTGCCAAGTTAAAAGAAGTTAATTAGCATGCAAAGACTCTCTGTGTGGAGCATAACAAACTGACATCAACTTAGGTTAATTTGGTAGCCACATGCTAACAGATAAATACGTCACAACAAAACCTCAGAAAAACACATTAATACATGTACATCATTAACTTAACAGTCGTGTGCTTTGCCAAGTACACTGTTACTCTATGCTATGCCCAGTTGTTACGTTACCCGTCTGTGGGAGGGAAAGAGAGGTGGCTTTGGTGCTGTTGTTAGCTGGCGGTCAGTCTGTTGTAGATGAGCCATGCTGGGAAGAATTGCTGTTCCGTTGTGGAAGCGTCTTTTGCTGTGCAGTGACCGCTTGTAGAGATCGGAGGAAGCCGGTCACTCCGCCTGTGGTTGTCCTTACAGAGTTAACAGCTCGGCGTTAACTTGCTTTGTGCTCCTGTTAGCATGTGAAGTTAGTTGGCAGGCATTGTGTGCAGCAGCCGTTTGTGCTAAACTTTGTTGCCTTCACAGCGCTTTGGTAGATCAGGAGACTTCGGTTCTGCTACGTGTTTCTGCTCCGAACAGGTTACACGGCTAAGCCAGGAGGAGAGAGTTCAGGTGGGTGTCTGCTGGTGAGCAGGTATCACTGAGAGGGATGCAGCCACAGCTGTCCGCCGCATTGAAGGATTTCAGGAGAAAGAGAGACAGAACCAATGATCGCAGACCTTTTTATTGACCTGGTGACATCCGGGTCACAGACTGGCCAATGCTGCATTCAGTGGCTCTCAGGATTGTGGGACAAAAGAGAATGCAGTCTCCTAACAAAAGTTCAGTTAACAATCACCCAAATGAATGAATTCATCTGTGGAGTCCCAACACTTTTTTTTTCTTTGATAAGCAGCCACAGTATCAGAGCCATAGTGAGGTCTCTGAGGTTGGTTAGGTGAGGACTTGATGTTCATCCCTTGTTGTTTCAACTGTCTAGTCTGTAGGATGCACTTGATCTGATCCTGACATCGGATTCTAACATGTATCTGCAGGCCAAGCCCAGCAGGCTCCACTGCTCCCACTGCGACGAGACCTACAGTCTTTCCCAGAATGGAGCCATCAAGCTGTACAAGGAGCTCCGATGTCCACTGGATGACTTTGAGCTTGTGCTGTGGACCTCTGGGGCCCGGGGCAAGAGCTACCCCCTGTGCCCCTACTGCTTCAGCAATCCGCCTTTCAGGGACATGAAGAAAGGTAGGACAAAACCTGAACTGTAACTCTTGGTAATTCTTGTGGTTGTTAGATAGTGGCTAATTATCTGGAGCCTTGTAACCCTGACAACAAACATGAAACTAGCCTTAACACTAGTAAGTCATTATTACTTTGTAAATGTTTGTTGGATGATGATGAATTATCATGAAAAATTATGAACTTTTAGGGGCCTTTTATGAAGAAGTGGCAGTTCTGTTTCAGGCAGGCAACTAAACCTTGGGGCAAACAATACAATACAAACAATCTATGTTTTCGGTATACAGTAGATTTGACTTTTTCCATGCCAGATGAGGATATATTTCCTGCACACTTACAGCCAGTATGGAGCAGCATTAAAATATTGTGTGGGGGGATGGTCGCCAAGTGATTGCTCATGGTGGGATTTGTTGGGTCTCTGTAAATAATATTAGAAAGAGTACAGTCTAGACCTGCTCTATAGGAAAAGTCCAATGAGATAACTTCTGTTATGAATTGGCGCTATATAAATAAAATTGAATTGAATGGTTATGTGGTTATTCTTTTCATTTGTGTATTCAATTTTTTTGGGGAGAGCAGAGGAAGGACTTTTATGATTTAAGAATTTTATGATTCATTTTTTTGTGAAATTGTAAAAACGATCAAATAGATGCATCAGCAAGATGGCCAATAGTTTTTGAGATATTGTATTTGTATAGAAACAAAAATGTTAACCTGCAGGTGGCGCTAGAGGTAAAGCCAAGGGATCACCAAATTAGTAGGATTCATACTCTGGGGGCCATAAATATCTCATGGCAGTCCATCTAATAATTGTTTAAATATTTCAGTCTGGACCAAAGTGGTGAACTGACCAACTGACATCCCAACATCTACAACACTGTAAAACCCTTTTGCAGTATAAAGTAGTGGCAATTTGTCGTTTTCAAGTAATGTTCTTTTCAAAACATGATAATTTGCAGAAACATGGTTAAAGGCGTTTGCACACATGTGATCATGTGCGCATTAGTAATATTTTTTCGAATCTGTATCCAGTCAATGCAAGCTTTCACATAAGGGACAGAATTTCACTTTCCACACAAGTACGGAATTTATATTTACAAGATTGTTTGTTTATTAGTTTGGGTATTTCCTTCTATTAACTGTTTTGTATTGTTATCAGGGACCCCACAATTTATTTTTGAGTATAATTCAATTTAATTAACTTAATAGGTTAATTTGAAATTAATTAATATGCAGGTAATGTTTATATTCCAAGATGTACTGATCTAACATGTTTTCCAGATCCAGTGTTCATAATTTAATATTTTATGCAGTATTAATGTTTGTGAATGTGGCTTCCGCCACCAGGTTGTGCCTTTGAGTAAGGTGAGAGTTATGAAGCAGAAGCATTAGTAGAAGAAAAACATCCTCCTCTATCCACCGCCTATCAGTCTGATATAGTTTATTTGTCTGTTTATTTAATGTATTTGTCTCTAGTCAATGCTCACAGTTATTTTGTCTTTAAAAGGATATTATGTAGCCTAGTTGACAAAACAGAATAAGCAATGTGAAATTGTACTCTGGAACAATGCCAAGAGGCTATAGGGTCGCAAGAGTTTACTGTGCGTAAAAACCACCAGTGAAAAAATGCTCTTTCTTAGCTACTTGGAGGAGAGATGGTCCTTGTAGGGGGGGCCAAATTCCAAAAGCAATACAAGGATATACAAGGATAAACAAGGATAAAAATGCTGTGTTGGGCAACATTAATTAAAGTTAAAATCAAGGTTAAAATAAGAACCAACACGTACTGGCATTGCTGCCTTCGTTGGAGTGCACAAAAAGGCCAACAACACAGATGGGTATTTATTAACCACTAATCAACGTGTCTGGTGGGTGCGTATGTTAACGCAATCCTCAAGAGGAGAGATCAGACTTTGAATGATGTTTGGCCAAGCTACCGACGACCCAACTCGTGTCAAAGAATATGTATGGACCAAATGCACATTGTGCACAGCTGGAACTGTTTACAAACAAATGGGACTTTCCTCAAAGTAAATACAAATACAAAAAAATCATCTATCTCAGGAGCACCAGGTCATCATCGCTTGATGTTAATTGCCTTGTTTTTTCCTGTGGTGCAAGTTTTTTAAAGAAACATAACTATTTATATGCAAAATTTCATTGTGCTTGAAGTGAATAGTCAGGCGCGTCAAAATTTGCATCCGAATTATTCAAAATCTCAGGCCATTTATTTGTGTCACTGTTGGTGTGTAAAGGCCTTAAGACTGAAAACACATTATCTTTAAAATGCTTTTAAAATGTTATATTAAAACCAGTGTGTTGGGATTCACAATGGTTAAAGGGGCACCAAACCGTGTAGGTGCAATCAATTAAATTTAGCTATCAAGATTATCAAGGAAAATCATAAATAATAACTTTAATGAATAAAGTCCTTGGGGCACCACTCTTCCTAAAGAAGAGAAATAATAGCCAATCAATTGATTAAGTCTCATATAATACACTAAATTATCAATTTGGAACTGATTAATAATTAAATTAATAACTATAACCAGAATTACCATAATAGCTAGTAGGTTGAAGGATTTGGAGTTCAACATAGAAGAGGTTGGCAAATGACTAACTCTTGTGAAACATTAAAGAAACCAGCATAATTATACCCAAGCATTTATTAAAAGATAAACAAAGCAAAAACACACAATATGAAGACTAATTCGCAATTCACTAACTACAGAACAAAGGCGTGTGTGTGTGTGTGTGTGTGTGTGTGTGTGGTCGTGTGTGTGTGTGTGGTCGTGTGCATCCAAGATGGCTGCATGGATCTAAGATGGCGTCAAACAAAGGAATGTGTGTATGTTTCTTTGTTCTGCCTCCGTATGTCTTGTGTGCATGAGCACACATGGTCAGAAACAAGAAAGTGTGTGTAGCGGGAGCTTTAAAGTTCCTCTCCGCCAGGCTTAGTTGTCTTTAAGGGTCAAACTAGAGGGGTGTATGTGTATGATCTGTTTTGGATAACGGTGCCAAGTTAAAAGGAGTTAGTTAGCGTGCAAGTTTTCTTGCATTATACCCCACTGGTAATAATTTTTAATTTTTTAGCATGGGAGTTTAGACAATTATCCTGTGAGGCACTATGAATAGTAAGAGGAGACAATAACGCTCTTGTTCCCCCAATTGACTCTGTGATTTGACATGCTCACGACGTACAACAGCATCTAGTGGCCACAATCGTCAAAGCAGCTTCATTAGTAATGTAATACCTGTAAAATAATTACTGCATGACTTGGCAAGAGAGTATAGATCAATCCTAGATGTCTTTCCAAAATGTAGCCTATCAACTTTTGGTGAATCAGTTCTATTTGTGACACCCAGAGTCCCTCATCACCAAACAAACCCCAGTACTGGTCTTCCTTTTTTCCCCAAGCGGGATTAATAAAGCTCAAATCATCATGAGGCATCATGATCACATAAATGGTAAATGGACGGAACTTATATAGCGCCTTTCTAGTCTTTCTGATTACTCAAAGCGCTGCATACAGATCTACACTAGAAGGAATTATGTAAATTACACAAGGTAGTAGTTGTCTGTATGGGGATTATTTGAGGAGGAAGGAAGTCTTCTTAGAATAAGCAAATATTGCTAGTTAGTAAATATAAAACTAAATGTCACTACTTTACAAACAGACATCACACACACAAAGGCAACATACAAGCAGCATAGCAAGTAAAAAACCTATTCCTCTGGATATTTCTGGTCTAATAATGCCTATATGATTATTACTCAGACTACATGTCGTCTGTCAACACTGGTGAACTGCATAGTAAAGGTTAATATCTGTCAAACACTAAATCTCCTCGGAAATCATTAAAAAGATAAATGGAATTCCACTTCCTTGCTATGCATTGTCCTGTGAAGTGCGTGCACTTGTGCCCACAAAAAAACTAAAAAATTCAGTTTTAAAATTTCCAGATTGAATTAAATAATTTATTAACTTTTTAACGTCCTCTGGAAACAGTTTCCGATGTTGCCTGTGCTACTGGCAGCACATTTGTGTATTTGGTTGTGTTTTCTGTATTTATGAAGTTTTCTTAATTTGCATGTGTTATTTTATGTTGCAGTGCATTGAGCTCTCAGGGCCACCTTACATAACCATTCAAATGCACTTCAGTACGTACATCAGTAAGTGAACGCATCACCATTCATACAGCTGTGTAGTTCAGTGCTGATTTTTTTATATTTTTTATTGCTGCAAGTAGATTTTTTTTGGCTTTATTGTCAATAATTGTTCAGTGCTGATTGACTGTTTTCAGTTCAGTAGTACATTTAGTCTGTTGCTAGTCCAAGCTGTCATGTTCAGTTCAGTACAAAACTAGCCTATACAAGCACTGCACGTAAAGTTGATGGCTCAGCAGCCATTTACGACATAATTATCAGATTATGATTGTGGGGGATGTGGGTTTCACAGTCTTTTTAATAGGCTTTTAACGAGGAAGTAACGTACTGTGAATCTCAGCTGAGATGACAGTGGTGCTGTCACTCACCAGTGAGGGGAGCTCCACTGCTAAAAGCTACTGATTTGGTCAGTGACAATGGTGATCCAGTCTAGTCAGTACACTCTGAAGATTTGTTGATAAAGATTCGTTCGTACATGTACTGAACACCTCTAGTGAGGAGTAGATGTCTTCTGCACTGCTACAGCTTCGTTCTGGACTGTTGCCGCCAGCCAGAGTACCGTTGTAAATTGTTGCAGCATCCAGCCTGAAATCCACCCACAGCCTTTTTCCCGCATTCCTCGCCCATTCTCCCTCTTTCCTTTGCCCATGCTTCAGGTGACATTCCATGGATTTGTGAGTACCAACTAACATTGCACATGCAATTATTTTGATAGCTTGCACTAGCAAGTGAAGTGGTCATTTTATTTAGGCCACAACGTTCTCAAGCAACGACTCAGGACTGCATCATTTTATTTTAAAAGACACTACTTTTGAGTTGCAGAGTGAGAGCGCGAGCCCTTAGTTGAGTTTTGAAATTGGTAAATAAGGTATTGAGATTTTTTCAGAATGTAATTTAAAGGGTCACTCCTTAGAAAATTCAAGGTATATTGAAACTTTTGAAAAAGGGTCAGATTCAAGTGAAATATGTATTTTGTATATTGTTTTCTTAATTATTGTAATTTATTTTTTCAAGTGGGTACAATAATTGTGTTAACCTTTAACTAAAATAATGATTTCAGTTTAAAAAGGGATAGTAATTAAATACATAAATTCTTAGTGGGATTTACATCATAAACTTATGTATCCCTATTAAGTGGAGGCACCACCATTTCTTTTGTAATTCATACATATTAGAGAATTAGTGCTAGTGCTGCGTAAACATAGCACAGATGGGATCTACATAGAACTGAAAACTGATTATTAGAAAGTAAAATTAAGCAATTAAATTTTTTTTAATAAACACCATATCTGATTACTATAACACAAACAAATACTGGAGGGGGTGTTTTGGTTTGTGTTGATCAAACTTTAATTTGAACTTGACCATCAATTAACTGTAAAATCACTACAGGTTGCAACTACCCTGTCCTTTATTAAGACATTTACAGCAGGTAAAGTAAGTATTGAACACGTCACCATTTTTTCCTCAGTAAATATATTTCTAAAGGTGCTATTGACATGAAATTTTTCACCAGATGTTGGTAACAACCTGTGTAATCCACACATGCAAAGAAATCTGACCATAGATGTCCATAAATTAAGTTATGTATAATATTGTTTCCTTGGCTGTGTGTTTGGGATCATTGTCTTTCTGAAATGTCCACCCTCATTTCATCTTCATCATCCTGGTAGATGGCAGCAGATTTTTAATCAAGAATGTCTCTGTACATTTTTCCACTCATCCTTCCTTCAATTATATATTATATTATAAATTACATATTATATGAAGTTTGACAGTACTGTATGCTGAAAGACAGCCCCACACCATGATGTTTCCACCTCCAAACTTCACTGTTGGTGTGGTGTTTTGGGGGTGATGTGCAGTGCCATTTCTCCTCCAAACAAGGTGTGTATTATGGCATCCAAAGAGTTCAATTTTGGTCTCATCTGACCAGACTATATCCTCCCAGTATGTCACAGGCTTGTCCAAATGTTGTGCAGTTAACTATAAACGAGCTTCAACATGCTTTTTCTTCAGTAATGGAGTCTTGCGTGGTGAGCGTGCATATAGGCCATGGCGGTTGAGTGCATTACTAATCGTTTTCTTTGAAACAATTGTACCTGCTAATTCCAGGTCCTTCTGAAGCTGTCCACAAGTGGTCATTGGCTCTTGAACAACTCTTCTGATAATTATTTTCACTCCTCTGTCAGAAATCTTGCGAGGAGCACCTGGTCATGGCCGGTTTATAGTGAAATTATGTTCTTTCCACTTCTGGATTATGGCCCCAAAAGTGCTCGCTGGAACATTCAGAAGTTTTGAAATCCTTCTGTAACCAATGCCATCAGTATGTTTTGCAACAATAAGGTTGCAAAGGTCTTGAGAGAGCTCTTTGCTTTTACCCATCATGAGATGTTTCTTCTGTGACACCTTGGTAATAAGACACCTTTTTATAGGCCATCAGTTGGGACTGAACCAGCTGATATTAATTTGCACTGACAAGGGGCAGGATTGCTTTCTAATTACTGATTGTCTTGGCTTTCCATACCTTTTTGCACCTCCCTTTCTTCATGTGTCATTTAACATTATTACACATAACTTAATTTATGGACATCTATAGTTTGATTTCTTTGCATGTGTGGATTTCATGAGTTGTTACCAACATCTGGTGAAAATTTTATTTCAATAGCACCTTTAGAAATATATTTACTGAGAAAAATGGTGACATGTTCAATACTTATTTTACCTGCTGTAAGTGTGTGTTTGGCTGCATTTACCTCAGTAGTAACATCCATACCAACACCATCTCCACCTCCACCTGCTCCACTCTGAGCTGCTGCTCCTTCCTCTCTCTCTCGCTGTCTCTCTGTCTTGGTATATCACTTCATCTCCTTTTCATTTCCCATGAACATGTTTTTAATGTGTTAAGAATTATATATGCTAAGGATTATAAAAAAATAAAAAGTAATATTTTGAGTAAATATTTTGTATTCAAGATCAGAGCTCTCTTTCACTTGCAGTGTGTGTCTGGAGGTCAGTACCAGGTTCAGTCCAGGAGCTGACTGCGTAATGAGCTGCTGTCTTAGGCACTGAATACACGCAAACTGTGGCCTCAAACTAATTTAAAACTGCAGCGCACAACACCACTTTCTTATTAAATCTGGCCCTTTCAGTAGTCTTGGTATATATTCTGATCTCTCTGATATTCTGACCCCTTTTCCCAGGTATGGGATGCAATGAATGTACCCATCCGTCTTGTCAGCACTCTCTCAACTCTTTGGGCATTGGACAGTGTGTGGAGTGTGACAGTGGGGTTTTGGTGCTGGATCCCATCTCTGGACCAAAATGGAGGATGGCTTGTAATAAATGCAACGTGGTGGTGCACTTTTTTGAACATGCACACAGAGTGCAGGTAAGAAAATAGTCCTACATCTTGTCCTATGTCAAGATAATCTTATGTATGTAAGTATTATATACACGTAATGATCTAAATATCCAGTCTGCAGGCTTTTATTCCTCCCAAACATATAAGCAGCTGATATCCCTCATTAAGGCATCTTCAACTAGAGATGGTGTACGAATAAGTTAATTTACCTGCAGAAATGACTACTTTTAAAGTGAAATGTTTTGCAAAAGTTTCCTTTCATGTGCAATAAGGTGCACAAGGTTTTGCAGCTGAATTTAAAGGAAAAGTATGACTTCCCTTCCCTACTCTCTCTGTGGCTCTCAGCCCCAAGTCCATTGTTTCCTACTGAAGACATACATCTTTAAAAACGGCTCACAGCTTCGATCCTAGCTTCCCCTTTTAGTAGTCAGAAGACTAGAAAGGCGCTATAAAAGTACAGTTCAGTGCAACAGTGGAAGGTGGAACAGAGGAATAAGATATGTCAGGCTTTGGATACACACACAATACTTGTTAGTAGGATACATTCATTGTTGGTTGGTTTGATGGTTGGTTTGACCTGATGATGGCACAAGACTAAAGGTCAAATTAAATGTCTGGAACAAATGTCATGGCAGTCCATCCAATAGATGACATTTCACTGACAACCACAAATGTTAACCTGCTGGTAGCACTAGAGGTAAAGTCAGAGGATCACCAAAGTCATTAATATTCATCTCCTGGGAACCATGGATGTCATCAAAATTTGGTGCCAGTCCATCCAGGTGGTGTTATATTGTGAAAACTCTGACCTGCTGCTTGAGATCCTGTGGCAGGGCCCTACTAATGGTTCCAAAATCTTGACTTGTCACTAAAGATGCCCGGGCTTTTACTGTCTGTGCCCTACAGCTGTGGAACTCCCTGCCTGGAGATCTCAGGCAGGTAAACACAGTATCCTCCTTCAAATCTCTTCTTAAGACTCACTTTTATCATATGCCTTTTTCTTAATCTGATGGTATTTGTTGCGGTCAGTAGGATTCAGTAGCATTCATTCTCTGGGGACCATAAATATCTGTACAAAATTATTTCCTGATGCAGCCACACCCAGTGGACATCTGGGGTTACTTGCAGCCATCCATTGCTGATTGTTTCAAATAGGCATGTTGTTTTATTATGGAATAACATAGATCTATTACTTTGTGAGGGACTGTTACTGAGTGGAAGTAACACTGATAGATATACAATATAATATTTATTCTTAAAAGATTGGAACAGACATGAAGACACTACAGTATAAATTCTCCAAACAAAGCCCATACTATGTTTTTGAGCTATAGGCACAGCAAGTCTGATAGGTATAGGTATTATAGAAATAACAGCTTACACTCTGTAGGCTATTAGTTGGTGGTGGTGGTGTTATTCATCATGTGCCTGTTGGCAGTTTGACAGAATCATAGTTCTGCAGTGATACTGTTTCCTCAGCAGCCATCTGTTATAGTCCCACCGGGTCAGTTGGAGTGACGAGTCGAACACATTTTCAGTGAAGGGGTGTTTATGTCTGTTAAATCACTTCCATGTAGGGCACACCCAGATTTCTTTTCTCCCAAGTTCTTCCGGATGTGTCCTCATTCCTCATCTTCTCAACACGATTTTGAACACTCTCTAGAAGATTCAGTCATCCAAAGCTACTTTTAAAACTGTGAATCGTGGAGTGATTTGAACTCAGCCTAATAGTCCCCCATCCTTGTATTTATGATGTCTTGTTTTTTTTCCCCTGAAGGTTTTATCATTTCAACTCTTATAATTTCTCTTGATCCTATATGCTGCCTCTAAGGTTCTTCTCTCTTCCCATAGGTTGCTCAGGAAAGCTGCGATGCCTGCGACGCCTCTCTGGTTGCGGTGGACTTCAACAAGACTCGTACTCCACTCCCTGCAGGCGAGACCCAACACACCGGCTGTGTTTTCTGTGATCTGGTCTTCCAGGATCTGGTGGAGCTCAAACATGCCACCATGAGGCACTCCATACATCGGGGAGGGGGTGCAAGACGAGGAGGACGGGGACGTGGCAGGGGACGCCGTGGCAATCTGAAAAAACCTAAAGACAAAATGGCTGCCTTGGCAGCTTACTTTGTATAGTGCCTGTGCATAGTATGTCCTGTTATTTGCTAGACACATAGCATGAATTTGTATTTCAGTAAATGGACTTCTGTTTTTACATGTGTTTAATTACACTGAATTAAAATATGTATTAAAATAAATGTTGATGAATGAAAACCTTATAGAAAATTATGTCTTTGCAGTTTTTGCAGTACTACACTTTTGAAATTTCAACAGATTGAGCTTTGAGTTTAAATTCTAACAGGCATGCTAGTTAACATGCTAACACATGTACAGTTGGTATGGTAATATGAACTTGTATCATGCTATAGCATGACACAATTGTTCCATTTGTTTGAAAAATATGTATGTACCATTTATCTTGCAAACGTTTAGTAAGTTAGCATAACTTTTGACATGTTTTCCAGGACATATTTTTGTTCATACTTTACTATTTAAGCTTTTAACTTGATTATTTCCACTAATGCTCTTCCATATTAGGTTTTTTATCTTCAATCGTAGAAAAGGTTTCAGTCGTAGTCATCTGGACACTGTTTTCAGAATCAAGATTTCGGCTCCCATCCGGAAGTCATTCTCAATTGTGAAAAAAAAAACTCTGTGTTACATAAACCCTGCCCTCAGGAAGGAATCTGCCTGAGTATCTGTTAATAGCTAGTTTCACCTGAAACTGACCTAATAGTTTCCAAGATGGCCCAGTAATCTGTAATCAGGCCTATTGTTTTCTGGCTGCATCTACTTCGTCACTGTTAAGTACCTGATTAGCATGTGATTGGCGTGACCAAGGTGATAATACACTCTGATAGACTTTGGGCAGATTGAATCTCAGACCACCATTTCTGTTCAAAGAGGGGTTCTCTTTTTCCACAAAAATGGCTTCCTTGACGCCCCGTTCAAACCAACTCTTCTCTCTACTTATAATCTTCACCTCGCTGTCTTCAAATGTGTGGTTTGTAGCTTTTAGATGCAAATGCACGGCGCTCTGTAATCCTGAGTTAGCATGTCGTCTGTGCTGATAAAGTCTTTTGTGAAGTGGCTGTTTGGTCTCGCCTATGTACCGTTCTTTGCAGTTTTCCTCACTGCACTGAATGGAGTAGACAACATTGCTCTGTTTCTGTGTGGGTAACTTGTCCTTAGGGTGAACGAGTTTCTGTCTTAAAGTGTTGCCTGGTTTAAAGAAAACAGGAACATCGTGTTGTCTAAAGATCCTTTGTAGTTTTTCAGACAGTCCAGATACATAAGGAATTGAGACACCGTTCCTTCTTGGTTCTGTTACACTTTTGTCCTGTTTTTTGGCTCTTTTTCACTCTCAGCCTGTGGTTATCCTACTTGGGCTATCAACAAAGTTAAGAGTCCTGTTTTTTGGCTCTTTTAACTTTGTTGATAGCCCCGTCCAATTTTTTTTTTTTCACAATTGAGAATGACTTCCGGATGGGAGCCGAAACGTCTTGATTCTGAAAACAGTGTCCAGATGACTACGACTGAAACCTTTTCTACGATAGAACACTCCTGGACGAATGAGGGACTACACCGTCTTTTTTATCTTCACTTTCCATTTTCAAATTGCCATTTTTCAAGCCCTGTCAAAGAACTTTCCTTCAGTTTCCTTTTTCTTGTAAGTAGTGTAAAATAATACTTTATTTACCGTTTTCTCTCTTAATTTCCTATTTCTATTTTATGTGCGAAATCATCCTACGTATAAATAGTGGTACGGTCCTTTAAATTTACAGTGGAAGGAGGCGGGAAGTGTGATGACGTACAGGAAAATGGTCCAATAGGGTGTTGAGCATACCAAGTATATCGCAGATCTCTTAACATTATCTATAGTGCATTGTGATTGTATTATTACCATCAGGTCTACTAACGCAGGTTTGTTTGTGTGCTTTATCAATGAATCTCTTTTACTCTTTGTCTCGCCAAAGGGTGTGTTTTCCCTCAGCTGTCGGTCTGTAGTTTGTGTAGGCGTACTGTGCTAAGGGGCTGTTCCAATGTAGCTAGCCCCAGGTAAAATGAAGAAACGGATTTATACTCGTCGGGAAAATTATAATTTCTAAACTAATCAAGCCAGTAATGACTAATTGTATGTTACTGACTGCATGCATGATAGTTTAACGTTTCACTAGGGAAGATAACTTGTAGCACGCTTGTGCAATGTCACAACACGTGCAATCATGCAATTTTTACATGTTTGGGAAAGCAAAATACAAAATAACGCCAAACGAAAGTTGAGTAGCGTAGGTTGTATGCATTTGGTTGCTAACGTGCCTCTCAACAGCTTTGGCACATGCCCCTCTGACGTCGAAATAATATGGCACAATTCTTGTAAAATCTGTAGCTGCATATTCGCTTTTGAATTTAGCTACATAGTTAACCGTTAACATCGTTTCAGCAGTAACGTTATTAACACTTAGAACACGCAAACCTGCCGCCCAATATTAATTGTTGTTTAATAATGTTATTATTATGAATAATAACATTATTCATAAGTAAGAAGAGGCAACCGCTTCTAGCTTAAAAACGGATGTCTCCTCGTTGGCTATCGTGTTATTTAAGGAAGCCCATTTCCGCCAAGAAAAGACAAGAAAAAGTGTATGGTAAAAATGAAAATACTCATGGTAAGTAAAAATGTCGACTAAGTAAGTCAAAATTGTGAGATACTAAGCAATTTTTTTACCTACTCAGTCAAAATTATGACATAGTAGATTTTTGATTTACTATCATAAATGTGGACTTACTTTAAAGTAGTAAATCAAATTTTTTACTTACAAGTTAAACGTTTGAGATAGTAAGTCAAAGTCACTACAGATCAGTAGGTGTAGCTTTTCAATTGTAAAACCCTGTGCGCTGTTATGACAGGTTATAACAATATTATAATAACATTGAGTTGTGAGTGTATCTCACAAAGGTGTTACCAGGTGGACATACAAATTTCTATCTGTCATGTATAATGCATTAATTGTCCATCACAGTATTGGAGTGAAATTTAAAGCTTTCTCTGCCCTTCAAGTCTCCACTAGTGACCTGTGAGTCCTGACCCCCCTGTTTACCTGAGAGCTTACTGCAGAGTCTGTGGGATGGAAGAGGGGGCCAGGTGCTTCCTGGGGAGGTTAGTGAAGGAGTTCCCCGCTGTTCTGGAAGAAGGCAGTCCGCTGCCTGGCAGCCCTCTGAGCTGCAAGGTCTCCCTGGAGGAGCTGCATGGAGAGAGCCTGGAGCTGGGCCTAAGGCTGCTGGCTGCTAGGTATGTCAGAGAGGGAGATATAAATACGCAAAATGCATTTTGTGTATTTGGTAGGCCTGAAGGATACAGCAGCACAAGACAAGGCTAAATACGCACACAGAGATTAAATGCCCCATGCTCTAAGTGCTCTTGTTCCACCTGATTAAGGTCAATGTAATAAATATGTAATGTCACTTAATGTTAATGTTACTTAATAGTAAAGAATTTCAAAATGTTACAAAAATTAGATCTTCATATTGCATTTCTCATGGTTCTCAGAAATTACTTATCGTCTCTTATGCGCAAAGAAAATAAAATGTATACGTGTAATCATATTTTTAATTGGCTTTTTGCAAATATACATGTGCATGACAAAAGACTGCGGACAGGAAAAGTAACAGCTGAGCGAAAGATGAAAGGAGAGGTAATTATGCAGAGCAATACGTCCTTGTATTTAAAATAATTCTGTCCAAAGTCTGACTAAAATTTAAACTAAAACAAAGTAAACTCCAGAGATTTAAATAAGTCTGTTTCCACCACTAAACTTTTGACTATTATTAAATTCACACTCTTTCACACTGTGAGGAAGAGCTCTGCTCTGTCTGACTGAAGCAATCCATGCTTCCCAAATAAGGTCGGGGATAGGGGAGAAATCGGATTACTGACCTGCTGCCGTAGACTGTATAAAAGCAGTGGACGTAACCACCATGACATCACCCACTGGTTTGTGGACTACCGTTTTGAAGCCTCAAGTTTTTTTTTTTGGAGCCAGAAGTGACTATATTTGGACGAGAGGGTGGAGCTGGGGAGGAGCGAGGGTTTCTACCTAAGGCAAATGCTAGCACTAGCTAGCTAGCTTGGTTAGCAAGGTGCATCCGTAATTCACGTTAACTGTGATATTCATTGGGATTCTAGTTTTGGCTAGCGAAAAACAGGCTTAAAACAAAATGTATTTACCGGAAAAAATGAACGGCCAACTCCTTGGAGTGTCTTTTAGTACAACCGAATGCTGAACAAGACATTGTTAGGTGACCAAAATGTTACAATTAACTTTCATGAACTGAAAACACAATGTGGAAGGGTCAAAGTTCTTAGACGAAAACACCGACAGCACCCAAAAACAAGTTCACGGCTAGTTAAATGTACACAGTGCAGAGAATACACAACAACTTTATCCTGATTGAAAGGTTGCTGTGGCAGCGACTTGTCAATCACAAGATAGCCACGCCCTAAAGAATACCCTGCTTTATCGTGTATTTTGCTCTAAATGGGACCATAATTTACAAAATGAACATCATGCTGTATTGAGGAAGATTTAAACGATCCCCCGATAGCGATAGCTATTGAGACCATAAACTCATAAGGAACGTGTTTACTGAGGTAATAAATCAAGTGAGAAGTAGGATAATTTTCTCATAGACTTCTATACAATCTGACTTCTTTTTGCAATAAGTGGAGCCATTAGGTTGCAGGTTTAAGGCACTTCCGCATTGGTTTCACTTTTCAGACCCGGAGGTTGCCGCTTGCCTGCTGAATTTATACATGGATTTACAGTAGCCAGGTTACTACAGTGCATGTAAACGTGTACAGAGGTCTATTCAATTTGCGGCCCATGGGCCACATCTGGACCAGAAGCAAACCTCAGAGTGGCCCAGCATACATAAATCTGATATATGACAAAATAAGTAAACTACATATATAGTGTATGGAAGTAGCTAACGAGCAAGCCATCTTGCTTCCTTCTCATCTCTGTTGAGAGTTTCACATGCGCAGTACTGATCGGGCAGCATTTTTACGGATGTAGCGACACCGCCAGTCATAGCTTTTTGTCTTTTCAGCAGGCATGGCAGCAAAAGAGTGAGAGAGCACCAACAGTTTAAGTATACCACGATGATCAAGAGCATATATTGGATATACTGCATGTTACAGTTAGAAGAGAATACCATGTGACTGTAGTGGCGGACTCAAGTTGGCTGCCTGAACTAGCCCGCAGGCTTCGCCTGATTAGTTCCTGATTAGTGCGGAGTCGTACCTAAAGTATGGCTTTATTGCGACCGATGACTTGTATGCTCCAAGCCCCCTGTGTGATATGTGGAGACAAGCTGTTTAATGAGGCAATGAAGCCCTCAAAACTGCTTTGACACCTTGAGTCCAAGTACCCTGCACTTAAAGACAAACCCGTTTTTTGAGTGGAAAAACGCGAGGAACCTGGACAGAAGTAAGTGCTGAGAACAACCACCTTTACAAATGCAGCTGCTCTGAAAGCATCGTACTTAGTGGCTAACCATATTACTAAAGCTATGAAGCCTTTCACCAGCGATGGTTTAGATGAGAGACGGCTCACTTGAGAGCCATTTACTGTATCTGTGTCATGTGGGTTTCACCACTGCTCTACCCCTTTAGGAGACCAGCGGCAGGTCCTAATTTTATTCAGTCCAGTGGTAGAAGTGAACGTGAGCACAGATTA
The DNA here is from genome assembly GCA_027580175.1 of Siniperca scherzeri. NCBI lineage: Eukaryota > Metazoa > Chordata > Actinopteri > Centrarchiformes > Sinipercidae > Siniperca > Siniperca scherzeri. The sequence continues at coordinate 30,753,232 of CM050846.1, forward strand.
TGACCGATTTTTTCGCCAAAGTAAATATTGGACCCATTTTTCACAAGCCACACATCTTCCGAACAAATCAGACAAATCGGGAGAAAATTAACTTTGATCGAGACCTGTCTCTGTCTCAACCACACACTCTTGCAAGATCTGGCAACATCTGTTCTCTAACCGTCGGTCTGGTTTCACTGCAGTGCTGCCGTAGTCGCTTTCCAACCGGATAAACAATCTAAATCTAAATCTCATCTAAGGGATTTATAAGTGAAACCATGAATTAAAAGTTAAAACTTGTGTTTCTTTGCTTAATAATTACTATTAATAATATTTATTATTATTTAATTGGGGAGAGTCAATTACGCCCACTTAGGAGACAGGAAGTGTATACCATTTCATACCATTGGTGCTTGCCTGGGAAAACAGCCACTACAATGAACCTTCAAGCTCAGTTAAACTGAAAGTAGGAACATATACAATTTAACAAATGTGTGAGGCCTTTGTCTCCGAAAAATCACTGGCTTGTGTGCTCTCTTTTTCTTCAGTATGTAAGTATGCCCTGTCAGGAAGACTTCCTATCCTGTCTGTAGAAGCACCATTGTTGTCCCCATTTCCTGTTTCCTGAGTCCAGTCTTCTCTGCAACAGAAATGTAATTCTGGAAAAGGAAAGGGTGTGATAGATGACAGAGTTGATCTCACAGTTAGATGCGCATTTACCAGCAGCACTGATTGTGTGTTGATCATGGTCCAGTTATATTTTACCCATTTGTGTTTGCTAGTGTTGGCTTGTTTATTTCTGTACTCAGGTGGATCAGTCACCATCTGGATGTACAGTTGTGTATCACTTGGCTGCCAAGTCTGGTGAGAGAAATTAATCATGTTCAGATCTTGACAAAGTACACAACATGTTTTCCTGCTTGTCTCTGTTGGTTCAGGGGTGCTCCTGCAGGCCTCAGTGCCCTCCTGTGCCAGGCAGCATTGTCCCAGCTGCTACAGAACGACCTTTCACCTTTCCACTGCCCCAAGGAAGCTGAGGCCAACCTGGAAGAGGAACAACAAGTAGTTTGTAAGTATTTTACTTTATGCTCATTTTGGAGTAGTGCAACAAGCTGTGAACACAACATTGCCATATTATCACCTTAAGTTGTTATGGCGAACCTGTTAGCAAACAGTTGTAGGGCTGCAGTCAACCAAAGAAAATCTGAAAAAAAATCCAGTTTGTATACATAGCCCTGGCTCTGTAAATGGGAAACAAACAGAGTGGCTCGGACCAAACCACACAACATTATTCTAGCCATGATTTGTGTGTCAGGTAACTACTTGCCCATGGACATTCAGCTTACTTTCTAGTTTGCCAAGATATGCTTTTGTTGTGATGTTAGCTTTTGTGGCTGTCATGTTGGATGAAACAGTAGAGATCAGAAACATGGCAGATGTCATATGTGCTTCGCTATGTCACTGCTTTGACGTTCCTGGTCCTTCTGGATCCACAACAGTTCGGCCATTACAGTGACCATTTTCCCAATGCTGCCTTTTCAAGTTTGATGGAGAGCTATATAGGGTTTGGTACCGTTAACATTTTAACCGGTACCTTTTTTCTGTACTTGTCATCATGTCATCTGTGACTGCTGTGGGGGACTTGGCTTTCAGGCTATCAAACACGGCACCCTCTTCAGCTTGTTTGACCAGGTGTTTCCTCAGGTTAGACGTGTTAAATATTATAGCAAGTGTTGTCTGCCTCGAGTTTTGAAAAGTGTAACCACACTTGCGACCACTTTCGGCTCGCCATTGCCCTGACTCAGCAGCCCTTTTTACACAGACGTCCTGCAATACTGTAACGAAGAGCCGTCATTATGCCTGCTTTGCTTTTTTACACTGAACCAAACAACGCCGGCATAATGCTGCCCTAGTGTGTGATTTAGATAGCGGAAAATACCCCCTCAACATAAACAGAGTTGATCGTCATAGCAACACCATTCCAACAGTTAGGAAACAACACATGGGAGCTTTATTTTGGTGGTGGGTTCCAAAATGATCGCTATTCACTGTCCATGGTTCTGAAGTGTCTGTCGCTAATGGTTGCTGTGTGCACACTGTCATGATGTCTAGGCTTACATGAAAGTTTGTTGTTTTTGTGTAGTAGGAGGAGGTAGGTGCGTTTTGCACCCTGGCCTGTTTGTCACCATATTCCAAGTGCACACACAGCTTGTGTGATGATGTGATTATTTGTAAGGAGGATTTGCATTTTGCTTTAGAACTAAGCTGTTTCTTGCTTTGGTGATAACTCTCACTCTGTCCGTGCTGTTTGCTTGTTGCATTGCTAAGGCTGGACTATCATCTTAATTTTTGTTTCAAAACTGGAATTGTCATAGGTAACTTTTGCAATACTATAGTTTGCTTTTTTTTTTTTTCCCGACAGGGGAAGGGGGGTCAGAGGGCCAAGGTTTAAGAATCACGGTTCGCTACTGGTATATACTAAAAGTAAAAAGTAGTAAGAACCAAAAGGTTGCAATTGATTTTTTGTTTATTTTATCTTTCTGTCAGTACTTCAATCAGAGGCAGTCCAACGTCTCTTCCTCAATAAGCTGATAGATGTGGCGCTGGCATGGCATCAAAACTTCTCCAAGCTCCCACCCTCCCCCTCCCGGTTCCTCCACTGCTCCGTTCATGCCATCAAGAACACAAGGCGGAAGATGGAGGACAAACACTTGGCCCTGGCTGAGTTCAACCAGCTCTTTGGAATCCAGGTACAAGCCCTTTACTGCAACACGAAACACTGCTTGTCACTGGTTTTCTTGTCTTGTTATTCACAATTCACAAAAGTTCAGAAAACAGAAATCAAAACACCTTCAAAATTAATAAAATGTATCAAACACTTATTTTGACATCTTTTTTTGTCTCTCTATACCATCATCTAGGACGGAGTGGAGCGTGCCTACTTTGCTGTGTTTGACGGCCATGGAGGGGTGGAAGCTGCCACCTACGCTGCCACTCACCTCCATGTTGCTCTGAGTAAACAGGAGACACTGCAGAGTGACGCAGCCACAGCCTTTAAAACTGCCTTCAAACAAACAGATGACATGTTCAAGGCCAAAGCCAAGAGAGAGGTACTGACGCAGCACCAGTCCAACATCGTGAACACACAAGAAATCACAAGATAAGGCTCAGTTCATGGAACACGTGCATGTAAGGTTTTCAAAGGTGCGACGTACTATGTGGGAGTTATTGGCCAAAACACAGGTTTCAGCTGACATATACATGCACCATTACACACACTGATGAGAATGTGCCACTGGTAAAAACCCAGGCTGCTAGATAATATGTATGTGTGTGTGTGTGTGTGTGTGTGTGTGTGTGTGTGTGTGTGTGTGTGTGTGTTGTCAGCGTCTGCGGAGCGGCACTACAGGTGTGGCGGTGCTGATCCAGGGTCAGGAGCTTACTGTGGCCTGGCTAGGAGACTCTCAAGCAATACTGGTCAGAAAGGGACAAGCTTTAACACTTGTGGACCCCCACAAACCAGACAGAGAGGTAGGGATATCACATACACACACACACACAGCTCTCTGCTGACCGGAATTTCGGGGCTGTATCCAAAACTAAACAACACAAGGTCACTTCATAGAAATATAGCAGATTGTATTTTCCAACATGTTTGACACATTTATTGCATCAGATGAATTTAGCCCAACAACAGCCAAACAGATGTAGCCATAGTAAGTCTGTCCCAAACTAATGTTGGAGATCAAGGGGAACATTTTTTTTTTCCTTCCAGGCTTTCTCAACTTCTAAAGGTGCTGAAATTTGTCTTTTAATATGATGCTGATATAGGTGAACTGAGGGAAAAAATTAATGAATTACCTTACCTCCAAACATTTGTCTGTGCATGTGATAATGACATTTGCTTGAAAAACAGTATTCAGTTTTTCCAGGTCAAGCAAAAGTTTGTATCAAAAATAATTAAAATCCTTACTTCTATAGATTTCACTTTTGCCCCTCTAGTGTAGAAAGTGCAAAATATTGAAAATAAATTATTTTAGTGAAGTTGCAGTGGATCAGTGGAGTACACAGATCTCACAGCTAATACACATTTTAACTAACACAACTAGATAATAAGCATACCATTCTTTGTTATATCCTGCTGATATTGATCAAATGTTTTAAACCCCAGAGTCCCAATTCTCCCTAGTAATAATATAAGTATCGTCTGGAAACTGCTATATTATCAGACCCCAATGTTTAAACACAAAACTGCCTGTGTCTGCAAGCCCTGCTTACACCTGTATGCAATTAAAACTCTCCACTACAGCAAACTTCTGAACAGACATTTAAACGATTTCTTCAAAAATTCACAAATGAATGTGCCACTTCCTTGTCTGATCAGGCCCTAAAGGCTGGGCTATGCTCAAATCAAACTAGTTTGTCCGGCCTGTTGTCTGACCACGGCTAAAGTGCTTATACCTGTTCCGAATGGCTACACTGAAAAAAGGGGTGAAAAGCCTGCCATCATAGAGACGGGTGAGACGTGGTGAATCATACAAATAGGGATAACACGGTCCATGGTCCCCTGAAAGTTATTCTTGCTTATTTTAGTCACCTCTTGGCCTTTTCTCCTGCACCACTATAGGGCCAAATGTTCAATGAATATACAATAAACCTCTAATGCCTCCATCAGATCAAATTCTTTTTTGGTTTGGTGTTCCCTTACCTTTCGTTTAGCACCACCAATAGACTGTATGGCACCACCCTAGGGTCAAATTGCAGACTTTGCACAGAAAATATTGAAAGTTTACTGCTACTAAGGGGATAAACCCTTTTTATTTTAAAGACTGTTTCCTGTAGCATGGTCAAATTTTACCTGGTTAAACAATTGGGTAAGCGATAGCAAAATTGTTAGTATGTTGTTTGTTCTGTCTATCACTTTTATGCTGTGGGTGTAATGACAGCTGCAGCCTCTAGGGGACTCTAGAGGGGCTTTAGATTTGTGTCCTTGTTTTATGACAGAAGGAAGCAAGAAGATGATTTAAAAAAAACTACAGCAAGAACTTGAATTGACTGAATGTCTACACTGCTGTGGTTACAGGTCTTGATTTAGTGTTGTCAAGGTCTTCTGTCTTAAAACACCAGGGATCAATGTGATGAGTTTAACATGACTATTGACAGTCACATGGCACATGAGTTAAAATTGACTTAACAGTGAAGATAGTTACAACAAATTACTGCACATCTTCAGATAAAATATATGGTGGGAAGGTGGTCAGATGTCTCTTTTGTCCTCCACTGTCCAGGATGAGAAACAGAGAATTGAGGATCTTGGTGGCTGCATCACCTTCATGGGTTGCTGGCGTGTTAATGGCACATATGCTGTATCCAGAGCTATAGGTAAGTCAGTCACAACCAATAAGAAGAGAGCAAAATGCATTTGTGTGGCATTTTGGGCTTAATACAGTAAACATATAGTGGCCTTTATTTACCTCAACGACAGAGAGAAACATTTTTGTAAGTATATTTTATCATATTGTAACTACTAGTTATTACGAAATGTGTTAAAAGCCAATGAAATAGTAAAACACCTATCTAGGTTCTATAAGGAGGGTATTATGTAAAAAACAAGTTTTATGAAGACATCTTTATGACAAAATAAATGAATTGACAAAAAACAAAGCTCCCCTTTTTTAAGTAATATACCTTTTTTTTAATGTCCTGCCCCATCCAGGCTGTAATTGGTCGGTTCACAAAAAGTGACATTGACGAGCGCATCGACTTAATAAAAAGTTGAACGTGTTTCAACAAAGGGCACCCGATAAATAGCCAGCTAGCCAAACTCATCTTATCCCCGTTGTCTTCTGTCTTACTGCTTCAGCGGCAAAACCTTGACTAACTGTTGAACTGGTATTGAGGATCTTGAGGAGGAGGATGTGGGCTGATGCATAATCAAAGTGAGCCAATGACGCATCTCTCTCAATTCAATTCAGTTCAATTAAATTTATTTACATAGCACTAATTCATAACAGAAGTTATCTCATTGCACTTTTCCTATAGAGGAGGTCTTGACTGTACTAATTAATAATAATAATGTAGTGGTAATATTAATAAAATAATAATAGTAATGATAATAATAGTAATATGGCCCGCAATCATCCATAGGAGAAAGGAGAGAGATGCATCATGGGAAGTCTCCCGGCAGCATAACTAAGGGATGGTTCAGGACTCACCTGAGTCAGCCCTAACTATAAGCTTTATCAAAGAGGAAAGTCTTTAGCCTACTCTTAAATGTGGAGATGGTGTCTGCCTCCCGAACCCAAACTGGGATCTGATTCCACAGGAGCGGAGCTTAATAGCTCTGGTTCCCATTCTACTTCTGGAGACTCTAGAAACCACAAGTAACCCTGCATTCTGTGAGTGCAGTATTCAAGTGGGGTAATAGGCTACTATGAGCTCTTTAAGATACAATGGTGCCTGAGCATTAAGAGCTTTGTAGTTGAGGAGAAGGATTTTAAATTCTATTCTGAATTTTACAGGGAGCCAGCGCAGAGAAGCTAATATTGGAGAAATATGATCTCTTTTTTCCTAGTTCTTGTCAGTACACGTGCCGCAGCATTCTGGATCAACTGGAGAGTCTTAAGAGACTTATTCGGGCAGCCTGATAATAAGGAATTGCAATAATCCAGCCTATTCGTCCGATAGTCGAACCTCGGATTCAGGAGGAGCAGAGTGGTTTTCGTCCCGGTCGTGGAACACTGGACCAGCTCTATACTCTCCATCGGGTGCTCGAGGGTTCATGGGAGTTTGCCCAACCAGTCCACATGTGCTTTGTGGATCTGGAGAAGGCATTCGACCGTGTGCCCCGGGGCGCTTTGTGGGGAGTGCTCTGGGAGTATGGGGTCCGGGGCCCTTTGCTAAGGGCTGTCCGGTCCCTGTATAACCGGAGCAGGAGCTGTGTTCGCATTGCCGGCAGTAAGTCAGACCTGTTCCGGTGCATGTTGGACTCCGCCAGGGCTGCCCTTTGTCACCGGTTCTGTTCATAATTTATATGGACAGAATTTCTAGGCGCAGTCAGGGGCGGAGGGTGTCGGTTTGGGAACCACAGGATCTCATCTCTGCTGTTTGCAGATGATGTCGTTCTGATGGCTTCTTCAAACCGGGACCTGCAGCATGCACTGGGACGGTTTGCAGCCGAGTGTGAAGCAGCTGGGATGAGAATCAGCTCTTCCAAATCTGAGGCCATGGTTCTTGACCGAAAAAGGTGGCTTGCCCTCTTCGGTGGGCGGGAGTCCTTGCCTCAAGTGGAGGAGTTCAAGTATCTCGGGTCTTGTTCACGAGTGAGGGACGGATGGAGCGTGAGATTGACAGGCGGATCGGTGCAGCGTCTGCAGTGATGCGGGCGCTGTACCGGACCGTTGTGGTAAAGAAGGAGCTGAGTCGAAGACAAAGCTCTCGATTTACCGGTCAATCTCGCTCCTGCCCTCACCTATGGTCATGAGCTTTGGGTAGTGACCGAAAGGACAAGATCGCGGATACAAGCGGCGAAATGGGCTTCCTCCGCCCGGTGGCTGGGCGCTCCCTTAGAGATAGGGTGAGGAGCTCAGTCACACGGGGAGCTCGAGTAGAGCCGCTGCTCCTCCACGTCGAGAGGAGCCAGCTGAGGTGGCTAGGGCATCTGATACGGATGCCTCCTGGACGCCTCCCTCGGGAGGTGTTCTGGGCATGTCCCACCGGGAGGCGGCCCCGGGGAAGACCCAGGACACGCTGGAGGGACTATGTCTCTCGGCTGGCCTGGGAACGCCTCGGGATCCCCCCGGAGGAGCTGGAGGAAGTGTCTGGGGCGAAGGAAGTCTGGGAGTCCCTGCTTAGACTGCTGCCCCCGCGACCCGGCCCCGGATAAGCGGAAGAAGATGGATGGATGGAATAATCCAGCCTAGAAGTAACAAATGCATTGACTAGTTTTTCTGCATAATTATGAGACAGTGCCTGATGTGCCTGATTTTTGCAGTGTTACATAGGTGAAAAAAGGCCGTCCTTGAAGTTTGTTTCACATGGGAGTTAAAGGATATATCCTGATCAAAGATAACTTCGAGGTTCCTTACGGTGATGCTGGAGGCCAGGGCAATGCCATCAAGAGTAACTATCTTTAGATAACATGTCTCAGAGGTGTTTGGGGCCAAGTACAATAACTTCAGTTTTGTCAGAGTTTAACAATGCAGGTCATCCAGGTTTTTATGTCTTTAAGGCATGCATGAAGTTTAGTTAACTGGTTAGCTTCATCTGGCTTGATTAATAGATATAATTGGGTATCATCCGCATAACAATGAAAGTTCATGGTGTGTTTCCTTATAATAATGCCCAAAGGAAGCATATATAAGGTGAATAGAATCGGTCCAGGCACAGAACCTTGTGGAACTCCGTGACTAACTTTGGCGTGCACGGAGGACTCATCGTTAACATGTACAAACTGAGATCAATCTGATAGGATTTAAACCAGCTTAGTGCAGTTCTTTTAATGCTAATTAAATGTTCCAGTCTCTGTAATAGGATGTGATAGTCAATGGTGTCGAGTGTAGCACTAAGATCTGACAAGACAAGTACAGAGATAAGTCCATGCAATTAGAAGGTCATTTGTAATTTTCACCAGTGCTGTCTCTGTGCTATGATGCACTCTAAATCCTGAAAATCCTCTAATGCACTGTTGTTATTTAAAAACTCACACAAGTGATTGGCGACTGTTTTCTCAAGGATCTTAGAGAGAAAGGGAAGGTTGGATATAGGTCTATAGTTGGCTAAAACCCCTGGATCAAGAGTGGGCTTTTTAAGAAGATGTTTAATTACAGCTACTTTAAAAGACTGTGGTACGTAGCCTGTTAATAAAGACAGATTGATCATATCTAGTAAAGAAGTGCTAACTAAGGGTCTTTAAGCAGCCTAGTTGGGATGGGGTCTAAGAGATAGGTTGATGGCTTAGATGAAGAAATTTGTTGAAGTTAGTTGAAGAAGGTCGATGGGAGAAAAGCAGTCTAAATATATATCAGGTTTTTCAGCTGTTTCTAAGGTTCGTGTGTTTGAAGATAAATCGGTACTGGTTGAGGGCAGGACTTGATGAGTTTTGTCTCTAATAATTAAATAATTATATTTTATCATTAAAGAAGCTCATGAAGTCGTAACTACTGAGGTCTATAGGAATACATCACTTAATAGAGCTGTGAATCTGTCAGCCTGTTTTATGGTGCTAAGAAGAAACCTCTATTATTGGTGAGTAGTAGGCTGCTCTGGCATTACGGACGGCTTTTGAGTGTCATTCGCAGTGAGACTGCAGCACTATCAACAAGATGATCAATTTGGGAGGGACTGAAATTAGCATAGGAGTCCTCTGCTATATTTAGACATGGCATTGAATTAAATGCAGATGGAATCACTTCCTTAAATTTAGCTACAGCACTATCAGATGGACATCTAGTGAAGGAGTTTTTGCCTAATGGTGTGTAGTCCAGTAATAGCAGTTCAAACGTTATTAAATAATGGTCCGATAAAGAAGGATTGTGTGGAAAGACTATTGAATGTTCAATTTCAGTGCCATATACCAGAACAAGGTCGAAGATGTGGTTAAAACAATGAGTGGGCTTATGTACACTCAGCCAATTGAATCTAATAATGAGATAAACGCAGTACTAAGGCTATGATTATCAACATCCACATGAATATTAAAATGACCTACAATAAATACTTATCTGTTCTAAGGAGTAAACTTGATTTAAAAAAAACTCTGTTTTAGTATACTCCTGGTCCTTACTCTGAATTTTTGTCTGAATTCTCAAACAGAATTTGCTGTCTTGTTTTCCAGGTGAAAGACTAAGAACAAGGCTTTCAAATGAGTTATAATTTAGTTTAGGTTTAGGGTTGATTAATAGGCTTGAGTTGAAGATGGCTGCAACTCCACCTCCTCGGCCGATGCCTTGAGAAATGTCAGCATTTATATGAATGGGCGGACCTAAAGTCAGTGTGAGTGCACCACATACAGGACAAACTGTGCTATAGCATGTACACTTGAATATGACTTTGTATTTTATGTGAACATGAAATTGGCTAATAACTGAAAATAAGTCTCTTTTTGATCTAACTTGTGGATTGAAATCTGATACATTTCTAGTTGAACTCGGCTCATTTTCTCCTCCATTCTCTTCAACCTCGTTAGGGCCCGAGCACAAAAGTGCCAGGACCAATGGCTGCTAGCACTGAAAGTGTAAGGAACCTATTGTTTTTCTAGAGATTATTATAATTATTATTATTATTTTGCCCCTTTGAGCACATTTTTGAGGGGGTTAGGATGCTCGTAAATTCTTGAAATTTTGCACACACGTCACAACTGGCGAAAATCGCAACGTTCTGCAGTGATTGGGCTCGGGTGTGGCCAGGGGGCTCTATAGCACCCCCAAACGCATACCATGGTTGGGGAAGAAATTGCTTTGATCTTCATGAGATTTTTGGGGTTCATTGCTCTCATCATAAAGACCATATTTCAGTTTCTTTTGAGGCTTTACAGGAAGTCAGCCGTTTTGGATTTCCTGCGTCAATTTAAAATCTTTAAACACGGGTCTTTAGGATGCTGAAAAAGTCACAAAACTTTGCGCCCAGACTTGAACTGGTAAATACTTTAATTTGAGTCCAGTTTTGCGCTTGGGGGTGGCACATCGGCGCTCTAGTGCCCCTTAATGACTTTTAGCCTTCAAAACGGCTAGGGATAGTCGAAAACTTGGTACATACGTCAGAAGGGGTGTGTTTTGTTTTCTGGTATAGTCTGGGGCTTGGGTGTGGCAAAATGGCTCAATAGCGCCCCCTACATAATTTCAACGAAGCAGCCCCCGCAGTACGTTTCACCTAGATATAAGAAATTTCGGTGGCAAATCAGAATCAGAAATACTTTATTGATCCCCGAGGGGAAACTCTTTTGCTACAGCAGCTCACTATCACGTCAGTGCACACAGGAATAGAAGTACTAGGCAAAAAAAATATAATACACTATAATACAGGTCAGAAAATAAATTAAGTACCAACTGGGTATAAGTATAAAATAAGATAAGTGTGAAGTACAAAGTGGGTTTACCGGTTGATGATAATAATAAGGTATAAAGTACTAGTGCATGAACTGCCAAGTTAAGTGTAGCTTATTTATAATGAGACAGAGGATATTGTACAGCAGTAATAGAGGTATGAATAAATATCAATATCAATAAATAGGGAATTTAAGTATATTGCCCAGGAGTATTAACTAGTGATGTGTCATGCGCAAAAGATGCGGCTCTGAGAGCCGATGCTTTGTAGTGAATCAGAAGAGAGCCGGCTCCCAGTTTTTTTCCTTTCGCTGCTTACCTCAGTGCTCAGCCTGAGCTCTGCTCAAGGCGGAACTTTGTTTTGATTGGTCAGCAATGGCATCGTGGCCAATCAGATGTGAGGATATGGGATCATACCATTATGTAAAAACAGAGAGGGGGATGCTGAGAAGTGGAGCAGCGCTCCACTCAGGGTCGTTAACTTGCAGTGGAGTCCACTGCAAGTTAACGACACTGTCTGTCAGATAGCGGTGAGGAGAGTGTGTGAGTTGGCGTAGTTGGCATACTGTTGGCGTAGTTGAAACTATGAGTGACACCCGAAAGAGAAGCAGCATCTGGCTTCAGTTTAAAGACAATGGAAACAACAAAGCAGAGTGCATTCACTGCAAGATGAAAATTACTTTAAGAGCAGGTTCCACCACAAACCTGCATAGACGTATGAGAACTGTCCATCCTACAGTGCAGTTAGAGGAGAGAGGGCAAGCTAGCACACCATCTACAGATCCTGGTGTGTCTCATCCCAAAAAAACAGCAACTGCAGCAGCATCTACTGGCTTCCCCACACATGCAGGTATAACCTCTCCTACTGCAACTCAAAGCAAAATAAGTTTATAATTAAAATATTAAACAAAAGAATGGTTTTGTAACAGAATAAATGCACAAAATTAGGCAATTATAAGGATTCTCATAAAAACACTGCACATGAAAGGGTTTTCAACACATAAACCATTAATTTTTGCAAAGTTATGGTAAAATAAAGGCCTAAAAAAAAATCCTAAATTAAGAGCCATTCAGGAGTCGAAAGAGCCGGCTCTTCTTTGGGAGCTGAGCCAAAAGAGCCGGCTCTCTGAAAAGAGCCGAACTTCCCATCACTAGTATTAACACAGGATATTGCACAATTATGTCAAGTATTGCATAGATGTAATGATCAATGTCCAGTTTAATGACTTAGGGTCATACAGACTGACACTTAGAGGGAGGAGTTTGATGGCCACAGGCAGGAATGACTTCCTGTGGCGCTCTGTGGTGCATTTTGGGGGGGATGAGTCTTCCGCTGAGGTGAAGTGGGTGGGAGACACTGTCCAAGATGGCATGTAGTTTGGCCAGCATCCTCCTCTCTGACACCACCGCCAGAGAGTCCAGCTCCACCCCCACAATGTCACTGGCCTTACGGATCAGTTTGTTGAGTCTGTTGGCATACGCTACCCTCAACCTGCTGCCCCAGCATGCAACAGCATACAGGATAGCACTGGCCACCACAGACTCAGCATTGTCCGACAGATGTTGAAGGACCTCAGCCTCCTCAGAAAATAGAGGCGGCTCTGGCCCTTCCTGTAAACAGCTTGAGTGTTCTTAGCCCAGTCCAGTTTATTGTCCATGTGTACTCCCAGGTACTTGTAATCCTCTACAATGTCCACACTGACCCCCTGGATGGAAACCGGGGTTCACTGGTGCCTTGGCCCTTCATAGATCCACAACCAGCTCCTTAGACTTTGTCGCATTGAGCTGCAGATGGTTCTGTTCACACCATGAGACAAAGTTCCCCACCACAGCCCTGTACTCAGACTCATCACCACCGCTGATACATCCCACCACAGCAGAGTCATCAGAAAACCTCTGAAGGTGGCAGAACTCTATGTGGTAGCTGAAGTCTGTGGTGTAGATGGTGAAGAGGAAGGGAGAGAGGACAGTCCCCTGAGGGGCCCCAGTGTTGCTGACCACGCTGTCCGACACACAGTGCTGCAGGCGCACATGCTGTGGTCTGCCAGTCAGGTAGTCCACAATCCAGGACACGAAGGGGGCATCCACCTGCATTGCTGCCAGCTTCTCACCCAGCAGGGCTGGCCGGATGGTGTTGAAAGCACTGGAGATGTCAAAAAACATGATCCTCACCGTGCTTGCCGGCTTGTCCAGTTGGGCGTGGATGCGGTTCAGCAGGAAGATAATGGCGTCCTCAACTCCCAGCCAGGGCTGGTAGGCGAACTGAAGGGGGTTCAGGAGGGGTCTGACCATGGGCCGCAGCTGTTCCAGCACTAGTCTCTCCAGGGTCTTCATTATGTGGGAGGTCAGTGCCACCAGTCTGTAGTCCTTGGAGCCACTGGTACACTGCGTCTTCGGCACAGGAACGAGGCAAGATGTCTTCCACAGAACAGGGACCCTTTGAAGACTCAGGCTCAGGTTGAAGACATGTTGAAGGACTCCACATAGCTGGGGGCCACAGGCTTTTAGTTTGTTTTTGTTTTTTAAATAAATCTTTAAGTTTTAACAAGTTAAATACAAAGTTTACAAAAACACAGCATAAATAATTCAATAAAATTTATACAAGAATACTAAACATAATACAAAGTGGTAAAAGTGCAAGCCAATATGAAGGGCCAAGCGATAAAGTGCACAAAGAGGTAAAATATTAAAAGTCCAGTGTGTTCCAGGAGAATAAAAGTCTTTTATCTAAAGTTCTCCTCCTCCGGAGGTCAGTCAGTACGTGTTTTACGACCATGTTGCTGTCAATGACAGTCTGCTTTAAAACCATGGCACATCTGGTTTTCCAAATCTTTACACAGACAATACTGATGACCAGTTGAAACAGTTCTTTTTGTTTTGGAGGCATTTTCTCTTCTAGGAGACCACACATGACCGAGTTGTAATTTACATCGAAAGAGAGACTGAGTCCTTTCAAGGTGGTCCAGACCTCTTGAGCCCTGTAGCAGTCCATCAGGAGGTGCTGTTTGTCCAATGATTTATTGCAACACCGATGAGACACGACTTTAGTAGTGATAAAGCAACTCCACGAAACCACAGCTCTCACATGGAGTCTGCCGACAGAGATGAGCCACCGGACATCACGAATGCTCTCTGAGAGGTTTTTGCTCTTTAATATTTTTAACACTTCTGTGCTTTCACCATCACCCACATATTTATATTTAATTAACCCACCATATTTATAATCGTTAATTTTGTTAAAAATGATTTTGCCAGTAAAATCACACCAATTTATCTTTAAGTGCTGATATTGTGCAATAAAATCACTATAAGTGAGCTTATAATAGGGGACACGTCTGTCTTTGCCTCGTCTCTTATGCCAATGTGAGCGATCTCCGACCCAGAGAGCATTCCTGGAGATGGCAGCACTTACATTTTTAACAAAAGCAATAGTCAGCCTGACCCCCAGCTCTAAAGCTCCCAAACCCCCAAAGTCTCTGCTTTTAAACAGCAGTTCCCTTTTGGTTACCTCCCTGGTTGTTCCCCAGACTAAGTTCACACACTATTTGTTGAGTTAGATTACCATTTTGTGTGATGGGGGAAGATGTTCGCCAGGAAGAGGAGTTTGGACAGGATGAAAGTTTTAACGATGTTAATTCTTGATTTATAATAAGTATTTTTGTTCTCCCATTTTTTAACCTCTTCCTTAATTTCACACAGTTATGTATCCCAGTTTCTTTCACCACAATCTTTGTTACAGATGGTCCCAGAATTTTAATTTCTTGTTTTACAATATATTAATATCATGTCTGTCACTCTCTGCTCCGATCCAAACTACCTCTGTTTTGGCATGATTTAGTTTCACACCAGAAGCCAGCTCATACAAACTTAAATGATTAGTTAAAACATCCATTTCTATCAGATTTTTTATAATAACAGTGATGTCATCGGCATAAGCCATAGCTGTTACCTATGGCGCGTGTCCTACCCGTGTACCCGAAATAAGACTATCAGAGTTAATTTAATTTATTAGCGGATTAATATCCAGGATGTATAAAGCAGGACTCAAAGGACAGCCCTGCTTCACACCTCTGTCTACTTCCAAAGACTCAGTTAAAACACCATTTACATTTACACACACACTTGATTTGACATACAAACATTTAACCATATCAATAAAAGCATCAGGAAAGCCATATGACTTCATGACGGACCAGAGGTAATCTCTGGAAATGAAGTCAAAGGCTTTCTTATGATCAAGGCCAATAATAAAAAAAACTTTTTATCTGGTTTGTGTAAAATTTCTCTTAGGACACACAGATTGTCCCACATGAGCCGGCCTTTAATGGCACATGTCTGCTCTTTAGCTATAATTTCATCTAATATGTTGTTTAATCTATTCATAATTATCTTTGCCAGAATTTTATAATCTGTATTCATAATAGTGAGATGTCTGTAATTGTCCAGATCTGTGTTATCTCCTTTCTTAAATAACAGACATAACACACCTTGATAAAAAGAGTCCCCCATACAGCCACTGTTCAGACCTTCATTATACATTGAGGTGAGGAGGTTTAGGACTTCGTCAAGATATAACTGGTAAAACTCAGACAGGAGGCCGTCTGGACCTGGACTTTTCCCAACATTTAGTTGTTGGATGGCCTGCGTCACCTCATCTTTTCTGATCTCCCCAGTCAGTAGAGAGAAGTTTAGTGAGCTGTGTGCGGGCACTCCTTCTAACAAAATACTTGCACAGTCAGTTTCAATTTCTATTTTTTTATATGCATTAGCACATAAAGCTCTTACCACTTCTCTTTTCTGTACTTCACTATGAACAGCACCACCATCTTGATTTTTTATGGATTTAATGAATTTACTTTGTATTTGTTTTTGACGTATTTTATGGGCGTGGTGTATGTTTCCTCTGTTGTTTATTTCTGTATGTTTACAGATACTGTATAATAATTCATCATTTAAGTTATCTATTTGTGTTTTTAAATCTGCCATAGTTTCATCTTCTATTAAGGACCGTTTCTTCATCTGTTTAAAAAAAAAATATATTGTTTCATTAAAATATTGTATTGTCTGTTTTTAACTTTATTTAATTCTCTACATTTAAATTTAAAAAAGTCTTGTATTCTATATTTTAATATTTCCCATAATTTAATATCAGACTTGGTCACACATTTTAATTGTAATATTTTGGGAATTTCCTGCTTTAGTTCTGCTAATATATCTGTGTTTTTTAAGCACTGAGTGTTCAGTTTCCAGATGCCTCTTTTTTCTGAGGGTCCAGAAGATACAACTGTTTTAACTATTAGGTGGTCTGAAAAATCATTTAACACTGTACCATATTGATTCACTGTAAAGTGTTGAGAAACATATATTCTATCAATACGTGTTTTTGTTTTTGAGTCAAATCTGGTGAATTCAATAGCAGTGGGATTAACAGCTCGACACGATTGCGATTTTCAGGAAGCCCATGATGAGAAGGAGGGGTGTTAAATCTATGGTGACGGTTTTTTATTGAGACGTTTTTCCTTTTGTTTATTCATGTGCTTTGCTCGTCTCTTTTTTGTGGCTATCTCGAAAGGTAAATCATTCTGAGACTCAACGGGGGCAGAAAACTCTGATGGGGGGGAGGAGGAACCTGACTCACTGTCGGACGACCCTGACTCTGCTTCGGAGAGCGGAGTGCTGCAGGCCGGCTGACCTGCTAGTACCCTGGGGGGGCTTAAGTCGGAGCTCGGAGACTCGCTCGCACTCTCATAACACTGTTCACCATCCTCATTGTTCTCATCTTCACTAATATCTTTATATTCGTGGATCTCATTCTGGCTACAGATACTTAAACTCTCCTCACCTGACAGAGAGGTGGGGTCGTGAAGTAGAGGAGCTGCTGGAGACGACTCCTCCGAAATGGGCTGAATCTGCGGCTGTTGGGCTCGCTGAGAGGCGAGCAGCTGGGCTTCGGGCTGAAGGGAGGAGGGACGGGTTCCCTGCTGCTGCTGGATGGCTGGAGGCGGACCCGGCTGCTGCTGGACGGCTCGAGGCGGACCCGGCTGCTGCTGGACGGCTGAAGACGGGTCCGGTTGCTGCTGGAGGCGGGTTCGGCTGCTGCATGGCGGCTGGAGGAGGACCCTGCTGCTGCTGGACGGCTGGAGGCGGACCAGACTGCTGCATGGCGGCTGGAGGAGGACCCGGCTGCTGCTGGGCTCTTGCTTTGTTGACATAGGAGGCAGGACAGCTAAAGAAAGTGTGGCCTTTTTCGCCACACAAGCTGCACAAACTTTCCAAGGTGCACTCTTTGGCTTTGTGGCCCAGATTACCACATCTCCAGCATTTCACACTGGGACACTGCTTCACCTGGTGGTCAGCAGAGTGACAGATGAAGCAGTTGATGGACTGTCCAGAGTAAATTATCTCCCTCGGCCCCTACAATGGGTGAATCGAGTTGGGGATTTGTAATATCGATCCATTAGAGTCTTTACGCATCTTCACTTTGTACTTCCTGACCCCGTACCATATGCCGAATTTATCGACTGGTTTGATTGTATGCAGGATGTCACAGAATCTGCGTAGGTATAGCTCAATGTCATGATCCGGGATTCTACCGGTCCGAAATTTAACTACCAGAGTGGTGATGTCCATTTGAATGGATGACTCTATAGACCAGTCCTTCCACTTCGGATCTCCGTTTTTTGAAGCTTGCATTTCCAGAAAGCGTCGCAGAGGAGCTTCCTGAAAGAAACACAGCTCAAAGTCTCTTTTGTTTGGTAGAGCAATGAAGGATTACACGTCAGTGGTGTTAATCCAGCAGGAGTCGAAAAGGAGGACCTCACCGACATAATCACGGTTGGGAGGGTCACCGTTGCCGGTGTATTTCATACGAACCCAAAATTGTCCGAATTTGGAGGCATATTGTGGTAAACTGCCTAGGGCGGCCATGGTGGTTTGCTGCCCAGCCGGGCGCTGAGCGGCCACGAGGGCACCGTATGTCTGTGCACTTTTTTTTATTTATTATTTTTTTTATTTAAGTTTAAACAAGTTCAATACAAAAGAGAACAATACCACACAACAACCACCAAAAGGTGCTTTCATAAACTTCCGTTCTTGTTGCCGCCTTTTCCACGCCCACTCATTTTGCAGTCTTTTATCTCAAACACTCTGAAACAAGTCTTTTAGCACCCTGGAGTTTCATCAGCTGTCCTCTCACCTGGTCAGCAGTCAGGCACACAGCAGAGGTTACAGGCGGGGGAGGGGGGGAGTCATTAGTATGAAGAGGGCCGTTAGCCTGATGGGGAGAGGGGAGCAGAGTACTCAGAGGAGCTTCAGGGCCGACAGCAGCTGAGTTAGAGGGGGGATGAGCAGGAGCCGGTGTGTCGAATCTGTTAAAGAACAGATTCAGTTTGTTGGCCCTGTCCAAGCTGCTTTCAACTCCTCTGCTGCCAGTCGGCAAACATTTTCTTTAACTGAAAAAATAAAAACGAGGCTTTACAAAAATCAATAACTAACTGAAACTGTATTGTGTGTTTACAAAACTATTTGAAACAAACTAAAATTATAGAGAAAATGTTCTTAGTTTTCGTATGTCAGTTTATTTCATATTACATAAGCCTAGTATTTCAGGTGGATATGCAACACATCACGGATCGCAAGGTGTTGACAGCTGGCGTAAAATTGGCATAGCTAAAAAACAGGAAGTTTTGCCAGACGTGTTGCCAATCCGTCCACGCCACAGCTAGCATCATCGCGGCGGCGAAAGTCAGGAGAAAGCACCAGAGTCCCATTTGGTATTACTTTGAATACGACTGTGTCACAGATAAAAGCAAGTGCCTTGTAGCGATTTGGAAGGTAATAAAGTATGTGAAACATAAAAATCCCACGAATCTGAATGTCCTTTTGAAAAAATTGCACAAGAAGGCTAACCTAGCTTAACTTAACAAGGTAAGGAGAGCACCCAGCCCCGAAAGAGAAGCTAACGTTAGATCCAGGCCAGGCAGTACAAATGTACTGTATTGTAGTATCATGTTTTGTTTATATTACGCAATACTTTTTCTGACCTTTTTGAATCTGAATCTTAAAAATTACTTGCAGAATAATTGTTCATGCAGAACAACATGAGAGAGGTCTGGAGCGGCATGAAGAACATCACTGGCTTCAGACCGACTGTCAGCAGAGGAGTTGAAGGCTGCTTGGACAGGGCCAACGAACTGAATCTGTTCTTTAACAGATTTGACACACCGGCTCCTGCTCATCCCCCCTCTAACTCAGCTGCTGTCCACATCAAATTTGATGATGCTTAATAGTGTAGCTTGTGAGTTTTCATCAAAAGCCGTTGCCATGATGGCTTATTATTCACCATGAAACAGGAAATTGGTGTAACTTGAGTGTACATTGTCCGATCAGCCCAAATTTCACATTTTTGATAAGAGTCCCGGCCTGAGGACTTCTACATGTCAATGTTGAGTTATAGTCATAGCGCCACCTACTGGCAACAGGAAGCAAGCCATGTGTGGCAAACATCATCTGATCTACATGACATTTACATTGTGGTCTACACTTGATATACAGCAACATCATGTATGATTAGTGCGTGTTCTCCACCACCACATAGTGGACACAGGAAGTGGTATTTAACTCCTTCTCGCAGTGCCTGATGGTCGAGAACATTCAGAGTTGTGTCAGCCGGCCTCCGTTCACAAGACTGTGGGCTGTGCTTGCAGCTTTAATTGTTATTGTTATTCTGCCCCTTCAAACGCATTTTTTGATGGGCTTAGGATGCTAGAAAACTTCTGCAGTAACTGGGCTCGGGCGTGGCCAGGGGGCTCTATAGCTCCCCCAAACAAAGCGACAAAGTTGTTTTGATCTTCATGAGATTTTGGGGGTTCATTGCTCTCATCAGAGCATATTTCAGTTTCTTTTGAGAGAGTTTTCCCCAACAGGAAGTTAACCATTTTGGATATCCTGTGTCAGTTAAAATTTTTTAAACACATGTTTGAGACCTTTAGGTTGCTTAAAAAGTCACGAAACTTTGTGCCCAGACTTGAACTGGTAAAAACTTCA
Organism: Siniperca scherzeri; assembly: GCA_027580175.1. Taxonomy (NCBI): domain Eukaryota; kingdom Metazoa; phylum Chordata; class Actinopteri; order Centrarchiformes; family Sinipercidae; genus Siniperca; species Siniperca scherzeri. The sequence goes on from CM050846.1 coordinate 30,773,298, forward strand.
ATTTGAGTTAACTTTTGGGCTTTGGGGTGTCACGTTGGCTCTATAGCGCCCCCTAATAGCTTTAGGCCTTCAAAAACGGCTATGGATAGCGGGGAACTCACAAAACTTGGCACACGCATCAGAAAGGGTGCGTTTTGTTTTCTGGTATAGTCTGGGGCTTGGGTGTGGCAAAATGGCTTGAAGCAGCCCCCACGGTACATTTCAGCTAGATGTACGAAATCTGGGAGGCAGATGTATCTTCTCTAGACTTAAAAAAAAAAAAAAAAGAAGCCTCCTGGAAGCATACCCTAAACCCAACAGGTTGAATTTTGCGTGCCATTTTTCGCTATTTACAAGACAACGGCTGTCGTTCCCCCCTAGGCACACAAGGAGGAGAAGGCCTGTTCAACGCTGCTTGCAGCTTTAATTGTATTTCCCACCTTTTCCCCTCCTGACTACAAACTTTTTCTGCAGGCCATTTAGGAAAACTGCAAAATCAACCCTACCATTTAATTGTTAGCAGCTGCTAACCACACATTCCACATCACTCTTCTAGGTGACTTTGACCAGAAGCCCTATGTGTCTGGAGACGCCGACTGCTTCACACGCCAGCTGTTTGGGGACGAGGACTACGTGCTGCTGGCGTGCGATGGCTTCTTTGATGCAGTCAAACCTTTAGAGGTCCCACAACTGGTCCTGGATGCACTCCAACAGCCTGGTGACCCCGAGGGCGGAGGAGACACTCTGCTGGAACAGTCTGAGGATGCTGTTGGACTGAGAGTCGCTCAACAGTTGGTAGGTCATGCTAAGGCAGCTGGTTCTAGTGATAACATCACAGTGATGTTGGTGTTCCTGCGTCCGCCGGAGCAGCTGCTGGCTCAAGACTCCACCACAGGAACTGTACAAGCTACTCAGGACTCCACCTCCCAGGATGCACCACAGCAGTGAAGGAGGAGCTCTGCTGCACAGACACCACTGTGCCAAGCTTCTGCCTGACTCAGCATTTCTCAGCCTGTTTTTGTCCCCAGGTGCTGTCTAACATCATGCAGACTGACAAAGCTCATTTGATGTTGTCACACTATGTCACTGCTTTGGAAGAAAAGTGTTGATTCAACTATATTCAGACCAGATCATTTGAAAAGGTCTGCTAGATGATGCAAGGTCAGATTAACCCACTAGGGTTCCTGGGGCAAAAGCAAGCCGTGGGCCCCTTTTGAGTCCCCAAACATGCTCCCCCAACCCAGACCCCAACTAGCATTCGTACACTGGAATACTACCTGCCCCAGGTTTGCTGTGTCAGTTGGTTTGTGATCATTTGATGAAACATTAACTTGTTTAAGGATATGCACCATGTGAGCATCATATCAACTTTTCATGTGTGTGAGAGATACAAACTGCAAAAATATGATGTCCTGGTTTTAACCTCAATATCTGTCGTCTCATGTAATCATGTGATTTTGACTCTCTAAAAAGGGCTTTGTGTTTTTGTGAGAAGTAAGCTCTCTGTGCAAAATATTATCCATTCATATCTCTTTTAAAAGAAATCAAACTAACATAAGCATTGCAACCATTTAAACTTTATTTCTGTTATATCCCATTTGATGGAAAAACATTTTTTACTGAAACAGATAAAGCTTATGAAATGAAAGTCTTAGTGATTGATTCTTTTGGAGAAGCAAAGAAATTCAATTTCAATTCAATTTTTATTTATATAGCGCCAATCCAGAGGGAGGCACAATGCAATAAAAATATAATTTTTTATTTTTTTAATAGTAGAATAGTAATTGTAGTGTTAATATTAATAAATTAGTAATAATAGGAATGACAGCTATAGGAAAAATAATGTCAGTAACAGAGCCAGGAACACGGGGACAGCAGGTTGCCCACAACCACAGATCCAGTCTCTGCAGCTCCGGAGGCAGAAATACCTGCTGAAAGCGACAGAAGGAGAGACGAGAGAAATGCGAAAGCACAAAACTACGAGAGAGAGAGAAGATGTTGAGTTAGTAACATGCAGTAATGGGATAAAAATGCATACAGATACAGATGGAGAGGGAGAGAAGGAGAGAGGAAAGAGGCACTTCATGGGAAGTCTCTCGGCAGTCTAGGCCTATAGCATCATAACTAAGGGATGGTTCAGGACTCACCCAAGCCAGCCCTAACTATAAGTTTTATCAAAGAGGAAAGTCTTTAGCCTACTCTTAAATGTGGAGATGGTGTCTGCCTCCCGAACCCAAACTGGGACCTGATTCCACAGGAGAGGAGCTTGATAAGTGAAGGCTCTGGCTCCTATTCTACTTTTGGAGACTCTAGGAACCACAAGTAACCCTGCATCCTGGGAGCGCAGTGTTCCTAGTCGGATAATATGATATTATGAGATCTTTAAGATATGATGGTGCCAGACCATTAAGAGCTTTGTAGGTGAAGAGAAGGATTTTAAATTCTATTCTAGATTTTACAGGGAGCCAGTGCAGAGAAGCTAATATTGGAGAGATATGATCTCTTTTCCTAGTTTTTGTCAGTACACATGCCGCAGCATTCTGGATCAATTGGAGAGTCTTAAGGGACTTATTCGGGCAGCCGGATAATAAGGAATTGCAGTAGTCCAGCCTAGAAGTAACAAATGCATGCACTAATTTTTCGGCATTGTTTTGAGACAGGATGTACCTGATTTTTGCAATATTACGTAGGTGAAAAAAGGCAGTCCTTGAAGTTTCTTTCATGTGGGAGTTAAAGGATAAATCAAAGATAACTCAGAGGTTCCTTACGGTGCTGCTGGAGGCCAGGGCAATGCCATATAGAGTAACTATATCTTTAGATAATTTGTCTCGGAGGTGTTTGGTACCAAGTATAATAACTTCAGTTTTGTCAGAGTTTAACATCAGAAAGTTGCAGGTCATCCAGGTCTTCATGTCCTTAAGGCATGCCTGAAGTTTAGTTAACTGGTTAGCTTCATATGGCTTGATTAATAGATATAATTGGGTATCATCTGCATAGCAATGAAAGTTTATGGGGTGCTTCCTATTAATACTGCCTAGAGGAAGCATATATAAGATGAATAGAATCGGTCCCAGCACAGAACCTTGTGGAACTCCGTGACTAACTTTGGCGTGCACGGAGGACTCATCGTTAACATGTACAAACTGAGATCAATCTGATATATAGGATTTAAACCAGCTTAGTGCGGTTTCTTTAATGCCAATTACATGTTCCAGTCTCTGTAATAGGATGTGATGGTCAATGGTGTCGAACGCAGCACTAAGATCTAACAAGACAAGTACAGAGACAAGTCTATTGTCTGATGCAATTAAAAGGTCATTTGTAATTTTCACCAGTGCTGTCTCCGTGCTATGATGCACTCTAAACCCTGACTGAAAATCCTCAAATAAACTATTGTTATTTAGAAAGTCACACAACTGATTGGCGACTGCTTTCTCAAGGATCTTAGAAGGAAAGGGAAGGTTAGATATAGGTCTATAGTTGGCTAAAACCCCAGGATCAAGAGTGGGCTTTTTAAGAAGCGGTTTAATTACAGCTACTTTAAAGGATTGTGGTACATAGCCTGCTAATAAAGACAGATTGATCATATCCAGTAAAGTGCTTAAGACTATCTTGCCAGACTAAACAGGATTCTTCCAGGTTGTTGGAACGCCATTTCCTTTCAAGTTTTCGTGATGTTTGCTTTAATTTGGTGGTTTGGGGGTATTTGCATAGGAGTCAATGTCATAATGATTAAAATTTTATAAGCAACTCAACACCTAATGGTGAGATTTAAATAGCACTGAATTTATAGCTTTGAAATGTTTTACTTTGAAAACAATCTCTCTCAATGTCTGTGGTTTGAATTCTGCTCTTTGAAATTTGCTGAAGTCAATTTGAAGTTGCACTTTTGAAAAAAATAGTTTTTTTTTCCAGCTTCACAATTAAAATAGAAATTTCAAGTATGCAGAGTTTTCAGTCACACATCGGAACTTTTCTGTCTTGGATCATGTGACTGAGAATTAGCAACTTGAATGTAAAATCAAGTTGTGGTTTAAAATTGCACCACTGTAAATTTCGAAGAGAGGAATTGACTGTTTGCTAAGCCCTGCCCCCTTAGTTACTGTTGCTATGCCTTTAAAATGTTCTGTTCTCACAAAGCACATATGTGGTCTACAGTGACAACAGTGGTTTACCATCAAAATGTTTAGTAATTTTTTAAATAATGCCTCCTTGATTTCAGACAGAGGTAGACAAAAGCAGCTTCTCATTTCTAGCTGGCAACTGTCGATTTTGTGGGCTGAAAAGACAACTGTCCCTGGCAGATTTTATCAGCTGTAGCTAATTAAGCTAATGTTAGCTCCATGAGTTGGTTGAAAACGCTATCTCCAGCTATCTTGTTTAAAAACAAGACCCTCAGAAGGGGTCTTAAATATGCACTTGATGGCTACATACATGATATAGTGCTAAGACTAAAGCTTCTAGCATAACCCTGTTTGGCTGTTTAACTAACCGCAGTTAGATTTATGCTTTATTGTTTATATTTTTAATGTTTCAAGATAAGTTTGAATATGAGGACTAACTGTTGTGTTAAACAAACTTAACACTATATCAGGTAACGTTGGCTTGAGTCGTTGGAGTGCAAACTTCCCCAAAACCAATATATATTAGGACAGAGCTGAGGTTAGCCTAAACTCTGTTATAGAAGTGCCCAGAACCGGCTTCCATGTCGTAGGAAAATGCGCTGTCATGAACTGGCTGTTTTTTTTGACTCGCTAATAATATGCTAACTCACTGCTAGTAGGCCACTACTGCTAGGTTAGTACTTTAGGTAAGAAGCCAGTTACCCAAACATGCTAACATTAGAAAAGATAAACATACAGCTTAATCCATTCCTTACACTTATGTTCTCACATATGCTGTCATGGTTTTGTTTTTGGAAAGGCTGGAAAAAGACACCATGTGGAGAAATCCAAAGCTTGACAGGCCTGCCGTGTGTAGATACGGTTACTAAGCCATTATTGGGCAATCTCTGTTTGGGGGATAGGTTTAGCAAAAGGTCAATTCAAACCACATAAATGCAGGTGGTTTTAATAGATTTAATAAATTCAGTGATATTTCAATTTTAACATTAAATATTCAGTAGTGATTCAATTTCACAAATAGGTTCATTTGCTTATAAGATAAATGTAAGATTAATCTTCACAGCTTTTCTTTGCTTCCATAGTCTGTGCCAGAAAGAAAAGCTTGCCTCCCCTTGACCTCTATACTGTTATGATAAGTCTTTTACAGTTTTTGGTCTTTATGCTCTGTATTAGTAATTTTAGTCAAGCTTTAGTTCTCATCACATTCTCTATGAATCATCAGTATTAAATGTAGTTTTTGGATTGCACTCTGTCTTGGAGCTCATGGATTCAAAAAGGTTTTACTATTTCAGGTTCTGCAGTGGGATTGGATTCAGACTGACATCATTAATGTGCTCAAGTGATTTCTCCCAAGTAACTTTAACTGTGCCTTTGCCTTATGACTTAAAGAAATGCCTCGGAAATCTCTTATTCTGTGCTGTGCTGCAGTGGATAGTTTTAGTGTTCCATGAGGGAAATTGAATACTTAGAGGAGCTATTGTCAGCTTCAGTCTAAAAATGCCTTCAAGAACTGATATCAGTCCAGCTCTTATGCCAAGCAGTATGACTATTAAAAGTATTTTACACTGTGTACCTTGCAGGAAAGGACTTGGATTAAGTCAGTAAATCAGTAAAACTGGCCCTTAACTGTAATTTTGACATACTGTTGTGAAAAGCTGTTGTTGAGATGTTTTGAATCTCTGGAATACAGAACCTGCTATTTCTGAGCTTCATCCAGGAAGAACAAATTGACACAGCGATCACAGAGAGGCAACAGTATAGGAAGTATTTTTGTTTTGAAGGAGTGCTAGTGTGCCAAAACTAACTACATGAGCTTGGCATGCTGAAGTAAGGAAGTATTGATGTGGAACATGTTGCTTGATTAACTGAATCACAAACTCTGACAGTATTTCTGGCTCTTGTGTTTGATTTTTTTTATATCTTTGATCATTCTTAATTATATCTTATTGCGAACATTAATATTAAGATTTCAGCTGTAATGATTTTGAGATGTATAATACACTGTAATACTCTGTATAGCTGACAAGATGGTGTGCTTTTTTATATAATATTTAGCATCAGTGACTGAATTAAAGGCAATGAAAATAGAAAATGTTTAAGATGTGTGTGATAATTGTTTAAAGCAAAGTAAATAGATCTAAATCCATTATAAAAAGTGAATTTGAGTTTTGTTTGTTTGCACAGGTTAATCAGAATTATCTTTTATTTTTCTTTATAAGTATGTGTACACATACAAGGAATTTGACTCCGGTTTTTCATTACTTTCAGTGTCCTTAAACACAGTTCCAAGAACAATTTTAAGGAAGATAGATAGAAATAGACCTTTGGCTAAAAACAATTATAACAAAGATAGGTAAACATAAACATTTAACTATAATGTACATACAAGAAGGTTAAAAAATAGATGCGTATATAAATATATATAAAAAGCAACAATGAACAACAATATACCACGTCAATGTACAAGTCAAGTTTCTGTAAATTGTAAACAAAGTGCTGGAATAAATATTGAAAGGTTAATGTAGTAGGTTACTTTATATACATGAAATAGGTGGTTATATGCTGTAGCCTATATACAGTGTGCTTCGATTTATATTTGAAAATGATATGCACGTTATATATATATATATATATATATATATATTATAACAGTGTGTATTTAAACTATAAAATTTACATTTTGTAGCTACAGTGGATGTTTAAATGTAACATAGTTATTGTATAGGGATTGTTTTCTGACACTGTATGACTGATTTAACTGTTCATCAGAGTGATGGCATGTGGGGAAAAAAACTGTTTTTGTGTCTGGTTATTCTGGAATACAGTGTTCTGTATCGCCTACCAAAGGGGAGAACTTGGAGCAGGTTGTGTCCAGGGTATGATGGGTCTGAAGTGATTTCCCCTGCCCGTTACCTGACAGTGGAGATGAATAAGTCCTAAATGGAGGGCAGGTTGGCACCAATGATTTTTTTCTGCAATACTGACTGTCCGTTGTAATCTGTCGGCCGATACAAACCAGAAAGTGATGGACGTACAGAGAACAGACTGGATGATTGCATTGTAGAACTGTATCAGCAGTTCCTTTGGATTTCATGACCACAGACATCAGAGCGACAGGCCTGTAGTGAATGAGTCCTGTGATAGAGGGTTTCTTGGGGGCCGGGATGATTAAGTATTTGAGGCAGGAGGGGACTTCACATAGCTTCAATTCAATTTTATTTTATTTATATAGCACCAATTCATAACAGGAGTTATCTCATTGCACTTTTAATTTAGAGCAGGTCTAGACCGTACTCTTTAAAATAATATTTACAGACGCCCAACAATTCCCACCATGAGCAAGCACTTGGTGACAGAGGCAAGGAAAAACTTCCTTTTAACAGGCAGAAACCTTGAACAAAACCTACAGGCTCTAGGTAGGCAGCCATCTGCCTTGACTGGTTGGGTTGAGAGTGAGAGAGAGTGAGCAGGAGGAAAGAGAACATACAGTAGCACAATGCAAATTCTGCAGAGATTTAAAATAATGGTAAAAGCAATGGTAGTGGTAATAATATTTATAAATGATAAGTGATAATAATGATAGGAATAACAATGATAATAATAGTAATAATAAGACTAATAATAATATTTGTAGTAGCAGTTGTCGAGCAGGAACATGGGGGCTGTAGGTGGCCCACTATCATTGTTGGGCCTCACCACCACGTGTGGAGAACAAAGACAGAGGCCTGTATGTGTAACAAAAAGCCCCCCCCTCAGGCCCATTAATTCACACCTGTGTGCGAATCCGTTTGAATCCAAACTCTGGATTCCACTGCAACTCCGTTGCTACAGGGGCCACATCACGTGAACTTTAAACTCCCTAGGTGAAGTCTTAACTCGTTGGACGAGCAACAGACTGTTTTGTGTTTGCTGCGATTTTGGATACTGAAAGAGATTGTTATATTCCACATAACAACCCTTTATCTGCAGAAGGAAGATTCGGATTTACTGTTTTCTTCACGGAAGAGAAGGAACCACTTAACCACTCTTTTCCCACCAAAAGTCAACTGCTGCCCCCCCCCCCACTGCCTCAGAGGAACAGCTTTGCCTTTGAGCCCGTTAACAAATGGTGTCTCGGCCAACATCCGTATCCGAGCCTGAGGACAATCTGCCAGATAACTCTAACGGACTGAACTCATCAAATTGCTATCAAGAAGCAATACCAAGTAAGAGGCTTGTGTCTGGGCAAAGAGAGTTTATAACTGTTATTCCATCCAAGCTTCACTGTTGTGAATTATAATTATAAATATTATAAAGAGTATGGTCTAGACCTGCTCTATAGGAAAAGGGCAATGAGATAACTTCTGTTATGAATGGGCTCTATATAAATAAAATTGAATTGAAATAATGGACCGCTGCGTATCGTGTTGTGTGTTTTTTATGCCTAGCACATCCCAGTGTGTATCGGTGCCACGCCGCTGGGCCGTTTACTTGTGTTAGTTTTAGCCACTGTGGAAGCTAATAACTCCATCCATCCATTTTCTTCCGCTTATCCGGGGCCGGGTCGCGGGGGCAGCAGTCTAAGCAGGGACTCCCAGACTTCCTTCGCCCAGACACTTCCTCCAGCTCCTCCGGGGATCCCGAGGCTCCCAGGCCAGCCGAGAGACATAGTCCCTCCAGCGTGTCCTGGGTCTTCCCTGGGCCGCCCGTGGGACATGCCCAGAACACCTCCCGAGGGAGGCGCCCAGGAGGCATCCGGATCAGATGCCCTAGCCACCTCAGCTGGCTCCTCTCGACGTGGAGGAGCAGCGGCTCTACTCGAGCTCCCCGTGTGACTGAGCTCCTCACCCTATCTCTAAGGGAGCGCCCAGCCACTCGGCGGAGGAAGCCCATTTCGCCGCTTGTATCCGCGATCTTGTCCTTTCGGTCACTACCCAGAGCTCATGACCATAGGTGAGGGCAGGAGCGAGATTGACCGTAAATCGAGAGCTTTGTCTTCGACTCAGCTCCTTCTTCACCACAACGGTCCGATACAGCGCCCGCATCACTGCAGACGCTGCACCGATCCGCCTGTCAATCTCACGCCCATCCGTCCCTCACTCGTGAACAAGACCCCGAGATACTTGAACTCCTCCACTTGAGGCAAGGACTCCCCACCCACCCAAGAGAGCAAACCACCTTTTTCCGGTCAAGAACCATGGCCTCAGATTTGGAAGAGCTGATTCTCATCCCAGCTGCTTCACACTCGGCTGCAAACCGTCCCAGTACATGTTGCAGGTCCCGGTTTGAAGAAGCCATCAGAACGACATCATCTGCAAACAGCAGAGATGAGATCCTGTGGTTCCCAAACCGACACCCTCCGCCCCTGACTGCGCCTAGAAATTCTGTCCATATAAATTATGAACAGAACCGTGACAAAGGGCAGCCCTGGCGGAGTCCAACATGCACCGGGAACAGGTCTGACTTACTGCCGGCAATGCGAACACAGCTCCTGCTCCGGTTATACAGGGACCGGACAGCCCTTAGCAAAGGGCCCCGGACCCCATACTCCCAGAGCACTCCCCACAAAGCGCCTGGGCACACGGTCGAATGCCTTCTCCAGATCCACAAAGCACATGTGGACTGGTTGGGCAAACTCCCATGAACCCTCGAGCACCCGATGGAGAGTATAGAGCTGGTCCAGTGTTCCACGACCGGGACGAAAACCACTCTGCTCCTCCTGAATCCGAGGTTCGACTATCGGACGAATTCTCCTCTCCAGTACCCTGGAATAGACCTTACCGGGAGGCTGAGAAGTGTGATCCCTCTGTGATTGAACACACCCTCCGGTCCCCTTCTTATACAGAGGGACCACCACCCCGGTCTGCCAGTCCAGAGGCACTGTCCCAGATCACACGCGATGTTGCAGAGACGTGTCAGCCAAGACAGTCCCACAACATCCAGAGACTTAAGATACTCAGGACGGATCTCATCCACCCCCGAAGCCTTGCCACCAAGGAGCTTGCCAACAACCTCAGTGACTTCGGCCAGGGTGATGGATGAGTCCGCCTCGGTCCCCAGCCTCCGCTTCCTCTTCGGAAGACGTGACAGCGGATTGAGGAGATCCTCAAAGTATTCCTTCCACCGTCCGACAACATCCCCAGTCGAGGTCAACAGCTCTCCACCCGCACCGTACAAGGTGTTGGTGAAGCACTGCTTCCCTCCTGAGCCGCCGGACGGTTTGCCAGAATTTCTTTGAGGCCGACCGATAGTCCTCCTCCATGGCCTCTCCGAACCTCTCCCAATCCTGAGTTTTTGCCTCTGTGACCGCACGGGCTGCAGCACGCTTAGCCTGCCGGTACCTGTCAGCTGCCTCGGGAGTCCCACGAGCCAACAAGGCCCGATAGGACTCCTTCTTCAGCCTGACGGCATCCCTTACTTCCGCGCCCACCACCGGGTTCGGGATTGCCGCCGCGACAGGCACCAGAAACCTTGCGACCACAGCTACGAGCCGCCAGATCGACAATGGAGGTGGAAAACATGGTCCACTCGGACTCAATGTCCCCAGCCTCCCCGGGATCTGGGAGAAGCTCTCCGGAGGTGTGAGTTGTAGACCCTGCTGACAGAGGGCTCCGCCAGACGCTCCCAGCAGACCCTCACGATACGCTTGGGCCTGCCAAGTCTGTCCGCTTCCTCCCCGCCAGCGGATCCAACTCACCACCAGGTGGTGATCGGTTGACAGCTCCGCCTCTCTTCACCCGAGTGTCCAAGACGCGGCCGGAGGTCGGATGATACGACAACAAAGTCGATCATCGACCTCCGCCTAGGGGTGTCCTGGTGCCACGTGCACTGATGGACACCCTTGTGCTTGAACATGGTGTTAGTTATGGACAAACTGCAACTAGCACAGAAGTCCAACAACTGAACACCGCTTGGGTTCAGATCAGGGGCCGTTCCTTCCGATTACCCCTCTCCAGGTGTCACTGTCGTTGCCACGTGGGCGTTGAAGTCCCCAGTAGAACAACGGAGTCCCCGGGCGGTGCACTGTCTAGTACCCTCCCAGGGACCCCAAGAAGGCCTGGTACTCTGCACTGCCGTTCGGCCCATAGGCCGCCACAACAGTGAGAGACCTGTCCCCACCCGGAGGCGGAGGGACGCGACCCTCTCGCTCACCGGGTAACCCAACACGTGACGGCTGAGCTGTGGGGCTATGAGCAGGCCCACACCAGCCCGCCGCCTCCCCGCAGGCAACGCCAGAGAAATGGAGCGTCCAGCCCCTCTCGAGGAGACGGGTTCCAGAGCCCAGGCTGTGCGTGGAGGCGAGGCCGACTATATCTAGCCGGTAACGCCAACCTCCCGCACAAGCTCAGGCTCCTTCCCCAGCAAGTGACATTCCATGTCCCTAGAGCCAGTTTCTGTGTCCGGAGATCTGGTCGCCAAGCCCCTGCCTTCGACTGCCGCCCAGATCTCTCTGCACCGCCCCTCACGGATCCTCCTGCGGGTGGTGGGTCCACGGGAGGACGGCCCCACGCCGCCCTTCGGGCTGTGCCCGGCCGGGCCCGGGGAAAGGCCCGCCACCAGGCGCCGCCGTCGAGCACCCACCCCAGGCCTGGCTCCAGGGTGGGGCCCCGTAGCGCCAATCCGGGCGACGTAACTGGCCTTGGTTGATAATTCATAGGGGGCTTCTGAACCGCTCTTAGTCTGACCCGTCACCCTGGACCTGTTTGCCATGGGTGACCCTACCAGGGGCATAAAACCCCAGACAACATAGCTCCCAGGGTCATTCGGGTACTCAAACCCCTCCACCACGTTAAGGTGGCGGTTCAAGGAGGAAGCTAATAACTGCTTTATCAAATCAAAGTCCAGTAACACAGCTGTTGAATGTAAGTTTGCAGCCAGGTTCCTGTGTGATAAAGGGACAGCTATTGTGTCCTACCACAAAATTTGAGATTTCTTGTACTTTGCCTGGTGTGCCTTTTTTCCCCCCCTCTACCTCTCCTACTAACCCACACTTACATGCTTCATGTACATCTATACACACCTACAGTGGGGCAAAAAAGTATTTAGTCAGCCACCAATTGTGCAAGTTCTCCCACTTGGAAAGATGAGAGGCCTGTAATTTTCATCATAGGTACACTTCAACTATGAGTGTCAGAATGGGGAAAAGAATCCAGAAAGTCTGATTTTTAAAGGATTTATTTGCAAATCATGGTGGAAAATAAGTATTTGGTCAATAACAAAAGTTCATCTCAATACTTTGTTATATACCCTCTGTTGGCAATGACAGAGCTCAAACGTTTTCTGTAAGTCTTCACACACTGTTGCTGGTATTTTGGCCCATTCCTCCATGCAGATCTCCTCTAGAGCAAGTGATGTTTTGGGGCTGTTGCTGGGCAACACGGACTTTCAACTCCCTCCAAAGATTTTCTATGGGGTTGAGATCTGGAGACTGGCTAGGCCACTCCAGGACCTTGAAATGCTTCTTACGAAGCCACTCCGTTCCCCGGGCGGTGTGTTTGGGATCATTGTCATGCTGAAAGACCCAGCCACGTTTCATCTTCAATGCCCTTGCTGATGGAAGGAGGTTTTCACTCAAAATCTCACGATCAGTCGCCCTGGTCCCTTTGCAGAAAAATAACCCCAAAGCATGATGTTTCCACCCCCATGCTTCACAGTAGGTATGGTGTTCTTTGGATGCAACTCTGCATTCTTTCTCCTCCAAACACGACAAGTTGAGTTTTTACCAAAAAGTTCTATTTTGGTTTCATCTGAACATATGACATTCTCCCAATCCTCTTCTGGATCATCCAAATGCTCTCTAGCAAACTTCAGACGGGCTTGGGCATGTACTGGCTTAAGCAGGGAGACATGTCTGGCACTGCAGGATTTGAGTCCCTGGCAGTGTAGTGTGTTACTGATGGTAGCCTTTGTTACTTTGGTCCCAGCTCTCTGCAGGTCATTCACTAGGTCCCCTCGTGTGGTTCTGGGATTTTTGCTCACCGTTCTTGTGATCATTTTGACCCCCCGGGGTGAGATCTTGCGTGGAACCCCAGATTGAGGGAGATTATCAGTGGTCTTGTATGTCTTCCATTTTCTAATACTTGCTCCCACAGTTGATTTCTTCACACCAAGCTGCTTACCTATTGCAGATTCAGTCTTCCCAGCCTGGTGCAGGTCTACCATTTTGTTTCTGGTGTCCTTTGACAGCTCTTTGATCTTGGCCATAGTGGAGTTTGGAGTGTGACGGTTGTGGACAAGTGTCTTTTATACTGATAACGAGTTCAAACAGGTGCCATTAATACAGGTAATGAGTGGAGGACAGAGGAGCCTCTTAAAGAAGAAGTTACAGGTCTGTGAGAGCCAGAAATCTTGCTTGTTTGTAGGTGACCAAATATTTATTTTACCGAGGAATTTACCAATTAATTCATTAAAAATCCTACAATGTGATTTCCTGGATTCTTTCCCCCCATTCTGACACTCATAGTTGAAGTGTACCTATGATGAAAATTACAGGCCTCTCATCTTTTTAAGTGGGAGAACTTGCACAATTGGTGGCTGACTAAATACTTTTTTGCCCCACTGTACATGTCAACCGAACCAGATAGCATGGTAGCCTTTGGTTCTGACCCCATTGTTTAAGTTTCACGGGCCTGCCCACCATTTTGGATCTGTGCGTGACAACCACCCACGTGGTCACGCTCGCCATGTTCCTTTCTTCCCCTCTCTATTGTCCCACACACACCTACACACAAACACACAAATGCCCACACTTTACATACTTGCTGATTGTTGTATGCTTATTGTGTTTAGAGTAAATTATAGTGGTTTGTTGGCTGAAGTTATTGATTATTTATCAGTGCTAAAGTTAAATAAATTCTATTGTGCTTTTAAAGAGCAGTTGCCTGTGGTTATTTTGTGTATGTGTTGCAATAACAGCTTGTTGTGACGGTCACCAATAACAAAAGATGACTGTTTTGTAAAATGCATATCAATCTAAATGCTAAATAATGACATTAAAGAGTGCAGGAGTTACATTGAATGATGGTACGTGATTAACATAAAGTATAAAGCAAGTTTATTCATGTGGGCAAAGTTATAAGAGGGACTTCCCCGGAAGTAGTATCGAACTCAGAACCTAGCTATCTAACAGGGAAGCTGACCATTATCAGGGTTTAACCACAGAGCCAGCAGATGATCCCTGACACACAAAGCATAAATTCACGTTTTGTTGAAAATTTTTTTTTCTTTCTAAAATTAAGCTTTTAAGTCATAAATGTGAACATTATTAGTGGCAGGAGGGTTCTTGCAGTGAGGATGCACAGTATGTGTGCAAAGTATAAAGTAAGACTGAATCTGTAGGTTTAACTAGAATGTGCAATTTCTGGAGAAATAGCACATGAGAGCTGCAAGCTGTTGGCTGCTTTTAGCGCCACCTACAGGTGAAGCTGTATCAAAAGCTACAGACTTGTTCAACATCGCCATCTGTACAACTTTGCTGAATTTGGTCACCATGGAATATTACACTATAGAGATTCGGCCAATATTAAATAGTATGGTGGTGTTTTACTAATGGCCACAATGTGGGGCTATTGGTGCCATGCTTATATGTCATGCATATGCTCATGGAGCACTTGTGTACCTAGTTTCATTTTATTGATGTCAACAGAATTGTAGAAATATCATGTTTTAATGTTACTGTAGCACCCCCTGTGGGTAGAATTCTATAACTTGTTACACACTTGTGCAATGTGGCAGTATGTACAACATTCCCAAATTTGGTTGCAGTCCAATTTAGCATTGAAGAGGTATGGCCCATTAAGTGCATCATGTTCGGAATCATCTAAACATGGTATGTCCAAAGTTTGGTGAAGATTAGATGAAATATGTGCCAAACAAAGCAAAAAATGTCTTTACAAAAACATCCAAAATGGTGGAAAATTGTTCCAGGCACAATGTAAAACATGAAAAGTAATTCAAGAGCACAGGACATGCATTGAATGATCATCATACCCATGATGCAGAAATTGCCACATCATTGGCAATTACTTCTGGACCACCCCAGGACCTTTGCACAACAGAGCCTATGACTTACTGACTGCCCCACTAGCAAACTGTGTTTTCAATAGGCCTACACCTTCTACAAGTTGAGGCAATGCAGACTTTTTGTGTGTTTAAACTTAAAACACTTACAACAGTCAAAATGTTGGTGAGAAAATTCTGAAAAAAATCACACATCATTCTGCTGGTTTACGGTGTATTGTCAAAAATTTTGATTCAGCTCTCTAGGACCTATGTGTGATTTTTTTTAAAGTTTGAAATGTAAAATGTCTAGAAATTTTGAAATAAGCCACACCCACTTGAATCAATCAGATCTAGCATCAAAACACATGCAAAAGGTTTTGTTACAATAGCTTAATCCAATTTTGATTTATGAGCATTTATGTAAAACTGACCTTAAAGACACACGTTTAAAAATGTATAATTTCAAAATGGATTGATGTATCGACATTTCCTTTATAACTTTAAACCAGTCAAGTCTGTAGATGATCTTGCCAAAGTTTCGGGTGGATGGGATGAAGTATGTACATATTACTTGCGATCAAGTAATATAAGAGTGAGCTCATTCATGCACTAGGCACACAGAGACAGCGAAGGTCACTCTGCCCTGTGTGCTCCAGAGTATATACAGTACACAATTAGGAATGCCATTGCACAGGAGAGGCAGAGAGGTACTTCTTAAAATGGGCACCCTTCCACAAGAATGTAGGTGCACTACAAGCAGGAAGGTGCTTTCACTTAGCAACACAAACTGAATGATCATTGAACTTGATTGTATATATGTCTATATATAAATTATGATTAACAGGAAAATATTTTACACAGTTACATAACCTTCAAAATAAGCCACACTTAACCCACTCTCAGAAGCACACGGCTACTTAATATTCAGAATTACTTCATATGTCCCTTTTCAGCACTGGGGAGGAAAGTTAACACAAGCGGTCCCTTAGTAGATTTTTTACAGTCAAAAGGTGTACTTGCTTTGCTGTGGGGCTTAAGGTAAAGGGTATTAAGAGAATAACAGAAGAGATAACATTACATATTACACTATAAACCCTGGCTGCGCCTTTTCCTCATGTCATGAAGGCTATGGAGAGAGATCTCTCTTTGCGCATCGGCTGGTTAAGCCCTTTAAGCTGTTCTCACTATATACACTTATCTCGTGGCCACAAGTTCATTAAAATGGGATGAAGTAGTATCTCGTGGCCACGAGTTAATTAAAACGTGCGAAGGAATTGTATCTCCTGGGCAAGCAATAGCATTTCGTGGCCTCAATATACATATTTTTTCTATCTGTGATCCTTCTGGGGCTCCGTACAGTAGAAAACGTACTCATTTTATTATAGTACTATTATACGATCTGACAGGATTACCTCTGGTTGAGTGGCCTGACATCTACACCTACCTGATAGAGAAACCGAGCGTGTATGGTAAAAAGAAACTGAGGCCGTATAAATCTTTACACCTTATTCCTAGCTCCCATGATACCTTGAGTGAATTAGGTGCGCGACTTCCGGCGCCTGTCACTGAACCGGAACCGGCGTTTTCCATGGTAACGGTCATAAACAGTCGATTGTAGCATTACGTTAATCCTCTTTCTTAGAGCGCTTGGGAAGTAAAACATGTGGGAACACAACCTGTTACACCTCAAACGGGATAATATGATCATACCGCTGCCTTCTACTATCGAGGGATGGGAGGACGACTTGAAGAAGTGGCCCCAGATAACGTACACTAGCATATTTAGCTACTTTATTGACTCCGTTGCTACGGTGGGTGAAGCGATGAACAATCTGAAAAGCTCTGAGGTTTATCAGTACTTCAACAGTAATAAAGTCGGTTGCGTTTTGTTAAAGAAGGTGGGACACAATCTTGTCTACCTTAAAGCAGACATAGAGCCTAGTCAGAGCCTTAAAGTCCCACATCATCGGGCCTGGATTTTAATTTCAATGTCAGGTGAAATACAAATGGCTGGGTGCTCATGTGTTGCTGAACCAGGGTGATCTTGCAGCCACGCAGCATACTTTGTAAAATGTTGATTCTTCTGATAGTTTTTTTTTTCAATGCGTTTTGTAATATCAGTTTTCAACTGACCAGTGTATTTTATAATGGGCAATTTTCTAATGTAGGTTGAGAATGCAGTCAGACAGGGAAAGACAGGGATATCATGTACTGATGTGCATAGGAAGTGGAATGCAGGCACAAGGAAGAATGTAGAGCAGAAAAAGGTGAAGCACATAAATTTCAAATGTAATAAACTAGACCACATTCATCCAGGCTCATCAGCATCAGCACCAGATCCCATAAGTGTGTCATCTACTGAAGGCTCCCCCAAACTTTTCAAGGATCACTCAGAATTTTAAACTTATGTCAGTTCCTCTGTGATGGCCCCACTATTTCAGCTACAGACGGATGGTCTCCTTCAGCAGTGTTACAGATTAGATGAAGAGAATAATGAGTCTTCTCAGAGCCAGTGTGATCTACAGATACCACATATAGAACATGGCACAACACTAACCTGTAAGAAGTGTCTCACTTTTTATGAGACCTATGTTCAACTAAGCCCTGCTCAGGTGGAGAAGTTGACCGAAGAGACCCAGGTACAAAGTGCATCACAACTGTGGCATGATGCAAGGAAGATGTGACTTGCATAGCAAAGAGAGTCCCCAAACGGAGCACTACTAACCCACAAAAATTCCTGAATGAACACTTGCATCCCACCTTCACTGGCAATACTGCAACTAAATATGGGAAAGAACATGAGGACATAGTGATACAGCTCATGGATGCTCAAGGGCACACTGTGGAGAGGAAAGGCCTGGTGGTGTGTCCTGACCATCCCTGGTTTGGAACCAGCCCAGATGGAATTTTGGACTCAGCACAGCTCATTGAGATTAAGTGTCCCCTAAAGAGTGCCATGTCACTTGCAGAGTTTCTTGGTTGGCCAAATGGTAACATCAGATGCTTAAGTGATGGGAAGTATCTCATTCTTCCCAATGGGCAAAGTGGATACTACCTCTAGGTGGGTGAAAAATATTGTTACTTATAATGTGTGAACCTTCATTAAAACAAAATGTAAGCCATTTTATTTAACATTTATTCTTCCAGATCCAGCTGACAATGATGTGCCTGGAGCTGCAGAGCTGCAAGCTGGTTATCTGGACATCAACTGAGCACCTGGAGTTAGACATTTCATTTGACAAAGACTATACAGATGCACACATGAAACACCTCCAGAATTTTTATTTTTCACACATGCTTCCAAGATTAGTTGATGATTTTGTTGCAAAGAAGCTGAAGCTCTGCCCCAAATACCCAAATCTTTAGAAAATACAATAAACAGATAACAGGTGTTATGTCTTGTACACACAACAAACACCAAGAGCACTGTATCAAAAAAGCATTAATAGTAAAGGCTACCAACGTTTCGACATGGAAGTCTTCTTCAGGGTACTGCAGTACGCAACAGCTCAACAGTCAATAAATACAAAATAATACACAGGTGTGCTCCAATATGAGGAGGAGTGTCCTCAATTACACCAGGTTCATTCAATAAAACACATAAGGAAGGCAGTTTGAAAAGATGAAGTAATACATTAGGCTATATCAAAAGACATCTGTATGAATATCAAAACAAATGTGAGGCTTTAGAAAGGTATATTACATGTGATCAAAAGTTAAATACATTGTATCAAAAAATTATATGATTAGCGGTACTGTAAGTGTAGCTGTACCTCATTACAGTTTTTGAAATGTGAAATGTGTGTGTGTGTGTGTGTGTGTTGAAGTGCAATATTAAATGGCTTCTCACTTTTCACTTGAAATAAGCTCACCTCTTAAATTCACTAGACCAGCACAGATCTTGAGCATTTTATCAATTTTTGGGACCAAGTTAATTGGCATTGTTTGAGAAAGAATCTTGTACACCTTCAGACACCTTATTGCCTGTTCAACATGAATGCGGGCATGAGCAATGCGCCATGTATGAGTGACCTCCTCATTGGTCAGCTGGTATCCTTTGCGTATAAATGCTGGAATGATTAAGTTCACTCTACTCTCCTCTAAAAAGTCCCTAACTGTGAAACCACGATCACCCATCACCTCATCTCCAGCATGCAAATAGTCCAGAAACCCTGAGTTCTGTGTTATGTACTTGTCACTGTAGTGACTGTATGATTCACTTCTAGAGTTACGGTTGCAACCCGCCATAAAACTAAAAGAAGAAAAAGAAGAAGAAGAAGTAGTAGTAGTAGTAGGAGGAGGAGGCGGAGGAGGCGGAGGAGGCGGCGGCGTAGGAGGGTTTTCAGCAGCTCTGTGGGGAGTCGTTTTTTGACTTGGCGGTTGGCATAAACTGGTTTGTGACTGGATTGGGATGGAAACACAGGTAGAAAATGATGAAAACGATATGGAGTTTGAATACTGGACTCTGGTTTTTAGAGGAAGAGGGACAGGTAAAGCAAATATGAGACAAGATGAGGAGGTAACGGCGTCTGCCAGCCAGAGCAGTAACAGAAGCTTAGAGGAGAATAGTTCAGATGAAGGTAACTGGTTGTTCGCATGAAGGTGGAGAGAGAGGAATTTAAAATAATACTTAAATTCAGGAGGGAAGATGAGTAAGTGAATATAAGCCCAATAGCTTATATTCACTTAATAATCTGCTTCGGTGTTACAAATGCCAGAGGTATGGGCATATAGCGATGGTTTGCAAAGGGAAGCAAAGGTGTGGTAAATGCGGAGGTGATCATAGATTTAGGGAATGTGGAGATTACGTACAGGCTAAATGTTGTAATTGTGGTGGTCAACACCGTGTGGCAATTCTTGACTATGAAAGATCTATCCTGGGAACAAATCAACAAAAGACTTGAGGCGGAAGGGAAATTGGGGTTCTGGGATAAAGAACCTAATGATTATTCTTAAATGGAACGGAAGGAGTTTAATAGCAAATGGTCAGGAATTTCAAGGATTTGTTAAAGGTCCAAGAATTAAACCAGAAATAATATGTATTCAAGAAACATGGCTTAAGCCAGCATTAGATTTTGTAATTAAAGGATATAATAGTATACACAGAGATAGAGTGGAGGGAAATGGAGGAGGCTGTATAGTATTTGTGAAACAAGAAATGTAATATAGAGTACTGAAGAAAGGAAAGGATTGGGAAATGATAGTAATTGAAGTTTGGGCAAAAGATGGTACTATTAAAATAGTAAATTTTTACAATCCTTGCAAAAAGCTTTCATTAGAAGCATTAGAGGAATTAGCTGTAAATCTAGAAGGAAACGTTATTTGTTGTGGAGATTTTAATGCCCATAGTACACTATGGTTTAGCTATAATGATGGAAATGGAGAGGTCTGTCATGGATACGCCAGGCTCCACAACCCCACACACACAACGCACTCCCTCACTGGAATACTAATCAGAAACACCTGTCACTAATCACACACCTACGTTTCATCTGCACTTCATCACCCCAGTATATAACCACCTCAGTCAGTGTCCAGTCTTGTTTGTAATAGGTTAGATCTCTGCATCCAGCCTCACATCTGCAAACGTCTTCCCTTCTCCTGAGCTCCCGATTCCTGTCCTGTGTGTCTCCGATCTCCAGTGTGTGTCACTACAACCCCAGATCTCCATCTAGGCTAGCCAAAGGACGGTATCAGTACCATCAACTCTGTCTGTTTAC
The DNA here is from genome assembly GCA_027580175.1 of Siniperca scherzeri. Lineage (NCBI taxonomy): Eukaryota > Metazoa > Chordata > Actinopteri > Centrarchiformes > Sinipercidae > Siniperca > Siniperca scherzeri. Next base: position 30,794,101 of record CM050846.1, read on the forward strand.
ATCGTGTACAATAAAAACTATCTGTCTCATCTTGGTGTCTCCGGCCTGCTCTGTCCGTAACAAGGTGATTGAAGAGCTAATGGAAATCAGAAATCTCATATGCCTCAATGATGGAAATGGTACCAGAATTTATGTTAGAAAGGGTACAGAATCAGCCATAGATCTTGTTTTAGTGTCAGAAACAGTGGTGGGTATTTGCACGTGGGAAATAGTAAGAGAAACAACAGTAGGAAGTGACCACTATCCCATATTAACTGAAGTAGGGCTGAGTGCAGAAGAGTATGGTACTGGAGGAGTAGATGGATGGGTTTTCAACAGTGCTGATTGAGAAGAATTTAAGAAGATTAGTGATAAAGAAATGCAAAAAGTTGATGAACTAAATATTTGTTTTGTGAAGCCATTCTAGAGGCAGCAAAGCAAACGATTCAAAGGAAAGGAGGTAAGCATGAATGTGAAAATGTAATGAAATCTCGAAATAAAACTTTTGAAATGTTAAAAAGAACTCACAATTTTCAGAATCTTGTTGAATATAAAAGGTTGCAAGTTAAGGTAAGAAAAACAATAAAAAATGCAAAGAAGTTTTGGAGGAAGTTTTGTAACTTGGTAGGAAGAGAAACAGAAATTGCTAAAATATGGGGAATGATAAAAAGAATGAATGGGATTAAAAGAGTATGGATATCTTAATGGACAATGGAACTACAGCTGTGACAGACGAGGAGAAAGCAGAGATGTTGACAAAAAAATTTGTTAAAATTCACAGTTCTAATAATAAAAGTGAAGAGGGGCAAAAAGGAAGGGAAAATACAATAGCTGAGAATAAGGAACTATTACAGCAAAATGAAGATACCAATGATTTAACAAATATACCATTCACAAAGGCAGAACTGAATCGTGCTCTCTGGAAAACCAAGATGTCAACACCAGGGAAAGATCAGATATGTTACACCATGATAAATTACACAGATTAATAGGGAAAGCATAGTGGCAATCTTTTTTGATACAGAGGCCTATGATATGATGTGGAAGGAAGGATTATTAATTAAACTAAGTAAATTAGGGGTTAAAGGCCTGATGTATAGGTGGATCAAAGACTTTATATAGAAGATCGATTCAAGTAAAAATAGGGAAGTGTTATTCAGGGATTTTTTTGTTGAAAATGGAACTCCTCAAGGGAGTATATTGAGCCCTTTTGTTATTTTCTATTTTGATAAATTATGTTTTTCAGAATTTGGAGAATGGGATGGGATTCTCTCTTTTTGCTGATGATGGGGCAATATGGAAAAGAGGTAGGAATTTGGAATTTAGTGTGAAGAAAATACAGAAGGCTATTGTTAAAATAGAAGAATGGTCATTTAAGTGGGGATTTAAATTCTCAGTAGACAAAACAAAGACTCTGTTCTTTACATGAAAAAGAAATGACAGTCATTTAAAATTAAAATTATATAATCAAGAATTGGAGAGAGTGAAACAATTTAAATTTCTAGGATTGTGGTTTGATGAAAGCATCACATGGGCAGTACATATTCAGAAGGTAATTGACAAGTGTAAAAAAGGATGAAATGTAATGAGATGTCTGGTGGGAAGTGAATGAGGGGCAGAGAGATCAGCGTTGAAAACCATCTACATAGGATTAATAAAATCAGAATTAGATTATGGGTGTGTAGTGTTAGGATCTGCAGCAAGTACATCTCTCAAAAAGTTAGACAACATTCAATATCAGGCTTTAAGACTATGTTCAGGTGCCATCAGAACAACCCCAACATCAGCATTACAAGTGGAAATGGGAAAAATGCCACTGGAATTAAGGAGAATACAGCTATCTTTAAACTACTGGGTTAATTTAAAAGGACATAATGAAGATCACCCAACACTAGATGCACTAAAACCGTTGGTAAAAGGAGAGGGAAAAGGAGAAGAGAGAAACAAAAAGTTTTGGATGGACTATTTAGCAGAAAGCAAAATAACTAGGAATAACTAAAATAAACATTAGTCCAGCAGTCCCACTCTCAGTAATACATCCTTGGATACTTCCTGACTCTATAGTAGATCTTGCATTGCTTGGCAAAAAGAACAAAGATAAGGAGCTTATTTTACATCCACAGATAATACAGACAAATATAGAAAGTATCTACTACAGCTATGTTCAAATTTATACAGATGCTTCAAAGAACACAACAAAATTGGTATTTCATTCATAGTTCCAGATTTTTAATTTCATTAAAATTATTAGCATTGCAATGGGTTGAAGATGTGAGACCTTATAGAACAGTAATATGCTCTGATTCAAGCTCGTCAGTAATAAGCTTGAAACAACCATTCAGACAGCAGACCAGATGTCTTAATAGAGATACAACAAACACTATATAGAATTCAAATGATGGGGCTAAATATGACATCTGTATGGATATAAGCACATATAGGAATAAAAGGAAATGAAATAGCTGACAAGTGTGCCAAGGAAGCCACAAAAACGAATCACATTGACA